>VDFB02271358.1:642529720-642676713 GCA_007258455.2 Sequoia sempervirens
CCATCTCTCCTAAGCCCAAAGCGTTGTACCCTTGGTACCCCCTTGGCCTCCTTGGGACTACTTGGTCCCCCATCTCGAGGTGGTGTAACTAGGAGAGTGCCCCATCATCATTCCCCTCTAGTAATCTCAACCTCCTCTATCATGGCTAGAACATTCAAGAAATATGGCAAACAAATATTAATCATATTCACTAATATAAGGAAACAGTCATAACAGCAATGCATCATTAGTACCTTGATCTTCTAATCAAACAATCACAATCACATATATTAAATGGTGCTACAACTATATTATTGTAAATCAGATTTCATACCACCGATTCAAGAAATCAGACTGCTGTGCACATGCCAATTTATCATTTATTTCCAATTTAGACGGTGCAGTCCTCTATTTCCTTTTATTTAATTTTTCCCTGTAGATGATTGCTGGTCTGTATATTCTTCTCCTTCAATCAATCTGTTCTCAATATTCAGAAGATATTTAAAGAGAAACAAACAGATTAGTTTCAATTGAATAATGACTAATAAGGATTAATAATTGCTGCAAGCATCATTATTGCATAATCATAATATATATATTGTTGTATATGTAATTATACTAAACTTACTTCCCTTGTTGATTTATCATTTATCTTCATTTATCTCTCTTCGAGCCAGCTCTTCTTCCCACATATTTCTTCTAATCTGAGTATATCATATTAATGTATCTGCATGCTATGCTCAGGAAACAATCCTATTTCTGTCCTTTATTCCCCATTCATTTATCTGCCTTTAAATCCCTTTTTCCTAAATCTGCTTTAATACTCTGAAAATATATCCTTCCTAGATCTGCTCGAACCTGCTCTTTTATTCAGATTTCTTATCAATTTCCCTTTTCATGAGTATCTGCTGGGTATATCGCCTGCTGCTGCCATAGGAATGCAGACTTATCTCCCTTTTATTTGATGCCTTTCCTTCCTTCCTGATTGTCAATTTATATGCTTTGTGTCCCATCCACAAGAGACATATCTTTTGGGATTGGAGTGGCTATTTGAATGGTCATGGCTTTTGGCATAACTAATCGCTGTTGATAACTAATTGCTGTTCTTAACGATCATTGATTATTGCTATTAATTTGTATTTATTTCTTGCTAAGGATCACCCGCCTCTTCTTGGCTATAATCATTGCTGTATATAACTTCTTAATTGCTGCCTTCAGACACCTATTAATCACTGCTTCTTGATCATTAATCGCTGTTCCTTTAGGAATCGCTACCTATTTAGGCATCTGCATCTCTAACTAGGGTGATTAACACACATTAATAAATGTATCCTTGTCTTATGTGCCAAGGTATGGTCAGCCCAGATTAACTCTGTTTGGCTCAAAGATGTTAATTAAGAAGGGAGTCGACCAGTGGTTGCAATATAATTAATATAAATCTTATAATCAGAGCTGCCCCAGATCTGAGTCGGCCAAGATTTTGTATTGCAACTGTGGGGATATAACACTCCACTTGTTGATGCTGCGTTGAATTGTCAACTTTTTGGTAGCCTCATCTATCTGACTCACACTCGTCCAAACATCTCGTATGCAATTGGCATGGTTTCATGCTTTATGTAAGAACCACATGGGCATCACTGAAAAGCTACCAAATGCATCTCATATTGTATATATGGCACCCACAAATATGGCATTCACTATGCAACAACTACAAGTTCAGACCTGATTGGATATACGGAATCTGATTGGACTAGCAATCTCAATGATCATAAGTCCATATCTGACTAAAACTCACTTTGGTTCTAGCCCCATTTGTTGGCAAAGCAAGACACAACACGCTATTGCTCTTTTTCCAATTAAGGCTAAGTATCGAGGGGTTGTTAATGCTACCATTAAGGCCTTTTGTCTTCAGACTATCCTTCCTGAGCTTGGCATTACTTTGCAACGGCCATTGATCATCTTCTACGACACCCATAGTGCCATTCAAATCTCAAAGAACCCAATTCATCATCAACAAACCAAACACATTGATACCAATATGTACACCATATGGGAGTTAATACAAGAGTCAATCATTGATTTGCAATATTGTTCTAGACTAGAGCACGTTGCAAGCATCTTTATGAAACCCTTCATTGAGAGTGAGTTCCATTATTTGCGAGCTCCCTTTGGGGTGTAGAGCACCATTTATTTAAAGGGGGTTACATAGTGCTGCTTTTTTCATCCTCTAATGGTGTGAGTTTTTTCCTATGAGTTTTCTCCTTATCTTCCTGTTTTTTTTGGGGGGGAGGGGTTCATTTTGTACATGGGTACCCATCATGGCTACAAATTTATTCATATCAACCTGCCCATCTAAGCTACGCTTATGAGGGTGTTGATGCATATTTTATTTACTTGCATTCAGTTTTCTTTATTGCATTATATGTACCCAGGTTATGATAAGCTTCCTTAGGAAGGTGTATACTTGGGTAGGTTGTACTTGCATGATGTGATTTATACTTTCCTAATTTTGTGGAGATGTTGTACACATGTGACTACATCTCCTTTATTCCACATTGATTAGAATACAGTTTATTCAATTATATTGATCTTTTGAATTCTTTGTGCTTTTCATTAGCCTTTCTTTATCTTGGGTTAGCCAAATTTTACAAGGTTTCCTTGGATATATGTATACTAATCCTTGGGAATCCATATTTATACCAAAGAGATGCATCCTATTTATGGAGAAAGAATCGATAGAAATTGGTCTTGAAAGGAAAAGAGTATTTATTGAACTCTCACAATGGAAAATCTAAGATCATAGTGGCCACTACCTCAAGGAGGAAGCATTTAATTAATCAAGTGGAAAGTTTGTAGAGAAGCAAAGCACAGCTGAAGGAGCTAATATAGGGATTTTTGCATGCAAGGAGCAACAAGTTAGCACAAAGCAGAGGAGCGTTGAAACTTGGATGTTGTCTGTTTTGTCATATCAAGCAACAAGGAGCTTTAGTAGGGCAATGGGCCCCTTGTCATGGCCCCGCCAAAGAAGGGAATCGCAGCACTATGTCGAAATAAATCACAATCTTATAAATACTCACAAAATTATTAACATGGTCGATCAAGACTAAAAAGGGGAGATTATTAGCATTAATCCCACAAAAGACAAAATGATAATATAAAATAAGAATATAAAAAAGATTAAAAAGGGGAGATTATTAGCATTAATATTGACTTTTCAAGGGGTACAACTCTTTGAAAAGTCAATGTTAGACAAGAAGAATGACATGGGTGGGGATTTAAAAGAGCATATAATTAATAATAAAAAAGGTATAAGGCAGCGATTAAGTTATGAAGGGATGTGTCCCTTGCAAAGGTAGAACTCTCAGTGAAGAGGTGTGACTCCCTCTCATTTATGGAAATAAAAAGAAGTGAATAAATCATTCGGAGGGGGAACCATGGAAGGATATCAATCAAGCAAGAAGATTGGAAAATAAAAAGAATTAGAAGTCAGAATAAGATATCTATTGGAATACATATTATTAACGAGAATATTATTGGGAAGTAAGTTAAATATAATTAGAAATAGCAATATATATAGGTGTGATCATGCAATAGTGGTACTTGCAGAATTTATTGATTATTGTGAATAATTTGCATGCTTCTCTTTATTATATGTGATAAGGGATTCGTATAATAATCTATTTTGAATTTAGAGAAATGGATTGTGAATAGGGAGGCCAATCAACCTTCCAGGTTCACGAGAGATGAAGGAAGACAGGCCTTCATACTCTTATCAAGTATGCCACCCAGAGATGGAATGGAAGACCGACCTTCCATGCTTGTGGGCCAAGGGGTGGACTGGTAGACTGGCCTCCCATGCCCTTGGGCTTGATCAAGGAGGACGACCAGCCTCCAAGGTGGACTGAGGGGTGGAAGGGCGGCCCACCTTCCATGCTCTCACAATACAAGGGCGACCAACTTTGAGACTGCGGTTTGCAAGTGTTACAATGAATTCCTAATAAGATTATTATGGGGATCCACATGGCAATGGTTACTGCCTTAGTTAGATTTTGATGTGACTAATGTGCATGAATATCATGGTGTTTACTGATGATTAGTAATATATATATATATATATAATCATGGCTGATGATTTAATGTCAATTTCTATTGACTAATATTGTTGTTAGTTTTATGATCAGATTTAGTGCACAGAAATTTAATTCAAAATAACACAATAACACAGCAGATACCCTGGGAAAACCCTCCACTTGAGGGAGAAAAACACAGCAACAATATATCACTTATATATTGAAATGTAAACACAATTGTCTCCTTTACAAGGGCCAATATGAAGGCCAATAAAAGGCACCACAAACTGATGCAAACACAGTGATAATCTCAGCCAATAACTATATCGATTTCCTCTAGATGATGACTCGAACTGCCTTGAGATAACTCGCACTAAGGATGTATGTAAGAACTGAATAATGAATGATGAACAATGAGATCCGATCGAGCATATATACACAATGGAAGGAAGGGATGTGTCTCTTCAAAAATGAGTCGGCCCTCAAGTAGAATCGCGCCACTTCAAGGTCGTCATTTACAAACCAATGGGAATCTTCATTAATTGTGTCTCTTCATTAATTATGTCGGCCTTAGCAATAATCGATCCACATAAATAAATATTAATATTATTTAGTGAAAGACGTATCTCTTCATGCGTCTTGAGTCGGCCCAGATTGATCATTATAAAATTATAAATATAATTCAAATAGCTGTTAAGCTACATTTGAATTACCTCCAAATGCGGATCTGGAAGAAGCAGCCTGACGCTGCTAAAACATCAACAATTGTGTGCAGGAGCTAAACCAAGATTTATCTTATAAAGGACAATTTAATTGGTAATTTCATTATTCTTAATATATTGCATTTCTTATTTTAATTGGAATTGTGGTTTCAGGGCAAAATATTTTAACATAGAGATATCCCAGCAGGGGACATTACACCCCTCAACCCTTCTTCATTAATTCAGATGCTTTTGGGGACCAAAAGCTCCATGGTTAGTAAGGTGTGATTCAAAAGTGGGTTAGTCTTTTGGATTGGTTTGGGTAGTTAGATCATTGGATCATGTCCTAAGTGTGCAAATGTAGCTGAAGAGTGAAGTGCAGCCGAAGATCACAATTAGTTATCCCTTGCTGAAAAAGATGACATTTGGCTGCAGAAGTTCGTTCTTGCTGTCAAAGACATGAAAGTGTTGATGAAGTCAGGAGGGTGGCTATTGAAATGAATGAGGGGCTGCAGAAGAGACCATGTAGCTGAAAAAGAAGGCCCTTTGCTAGTTAAGTCATGGTAGTTGGCTGACGATGTATACATGAGGTTGTGGAAGTGAGCAAGATGTTGCGGAAGTGTGTGACAGTTTTGCAAAGCGAATGCTCGGTCCTTGGCTATCATGAAATTGGCTTATCCACGTAGGCAAAGTGACAATGTAGCAAAATGCCATGTGTCATGGGCAGTTGTTCAATTAGAGCCATAGCTGTTAATTTCTAAGAAGGGGTCATGGGTGTAGGAATGTATGGCAGACAGAACTGGTGGCAATCTCCTTATGGGCCAATCAAACTGGCACGAGAATGTAGGGTTTCCAAAATAGGGTTACATGGACAATAATTGCAGGCACTCATCCATATTCCTAGGATCATTTAATCTCCTACGGCAACAAGGCACAAAAAGAATCAAACTCTCTTTTGTGAGCTTCAATGGGCATATATAGAATACGTGAGGTGTTGTGTGGATAGACGGACAGTAGGTTGCAACATGCTAGACAGTGTGAGAGTTATAGGAACAAGGTAGCTGTATGTGTAATGTATAGCCCCAGATAGCCATAGATCCAGCAGTGTTTCCATATAAATAGAATCAAATAGTGAATGAGGTGTTGAGAGCATTCTCTTGCTGGAGGTTTTCACCCCTTATGGCATTGTGTGTCGGATTCTTGCAGGTGCCCTAGTTTGTGTGTTCTAGATTACAACTGTTTTGTTTATTGTTTAGGCATTTTAATATTGTCACAGGCTTGTTAAGACTGTTAGGGCGGCGTATAAAGTAGTGCCAACATTTTAAATACATAGTTGATGGACCACTAGGGTTGTGAACATAGTGAGCTATGGATCAGGAAACACCAAGTTCCTTTATTGAAGTTGCAACTGTAAAGATGAGCGTCTGATAAAGAAGAGTAATCCAGCCCAGAAATAGCTCAAAACTATATTATTGATAAAAACAATAAATGTTTGGCATATACTTGTTTTGCTGCAATCTTGAGCAAAAGGAAGCATTCATTATCCATCTTAATCATCTCCCAAAAATAAATTGATTTATCATTGAAACAACTTCTGCAGGTATCAAATATACACTAGAAAATCACACTATTTTATTGTTTATAGCAGCAAAAGCATCCTTAAACTCAGATTCCTTAATAATCAGAATTATATGCAATCTATTGATTAGCATTACTGCATAAAATAATTCTGAGGGAGCAATCCATGCATGTGTCATAGCTAAGTCGATGAAGATAGACAGCCCTGGTTTGAAAATAAACCACCTGTAAAATTCTTATTTTTTAATTTGTGCTTCTCAGGAGCATCCTACTAGAAGCAAACAATGTAAATTGGCTTGTTTCCACTCATGCACACATTGCAAACAGTGTATACACTACAGAGTATCAGTGCACACGACATACTTGATTCAGAAATTAAACTTTGTGTTTCCTTATTGGATAATCACTTAAATTTTCATGTTGTTTACCATGACTTACAAACATTAAATTATTTTGATTTGTAACTAGTAACTACCATTAGATAATGTCTCTGTATCTTAACATTAAATTCTTTTGATCAAAATGAGCCATTAGATAATGTCAGTGTACCTTAGTATATGTTGAATTTCATTCGTAAATCCATGTTTCTTCATATATGCTCAATGATCAAAGGATGGTGCTTTCCATTCTTTCTTCTGTTCACTTTGTGGAAGATGTATATTTTTTGCACAGTGTATTCATCTGTGAAATCCCAAGGATGCAATTTAGACAATATGAACTTAACCATGGCTTAGTAACGAATTCATAGTGCTCGAGCATCTCATCTGCCAGGCACATTGACACATTCAGTGCCTGTTGATATTTTTTATAGCTTTCCTTCTCCTTGGCTGTCTTTGTTGGATATGAACTAATGCACATGTTTAACACCCATAGATAACAGGTGTTCCTAAGCTCAAAATTCACGTAATAAAGTTATTTCTAAGGTTATCTTAAAGAGCAAATTTTGGTTTATTATGTACTGAAATGGTTCATGCTAAGAAATGAGTTTATACACATTCCAGATAGATAGTACTCTTGCCCTAAGAATGCTTGTAATCTTTAACATATTTTCTGTTCCTACGAAAATCATTCATCAAGCAGTTATTTGTTTACTTTTGCAAATGCATTTACTTTTGAGAAGTGAACTCTGAATAAGTGTTCCTAGACATCTGCCCATTGATGTGCAGCAATCATAAAACTCAAGCAAAATCCTTAAAAGCAAGAATTTGTCCAATTCATCAGTCAAATGGCATCATTTAAATGAACAAAGATACATATTCCAACAAGGGTTTCCCTTGTTATGGTGAGAGAATGGTACTGTTCAGAAGCATCAAACATCCAAATTTTGAAATCTTAAAGTAGAAACCATGCAAGTCCTTGATATGCGAGCGCACATACTGACAAAATTTGCATTTAGGAAACACTTCATAAAAGCTAGACAAAACCTACACTCCCTTGCACACCCTTGGGTCAAAAACAGGACCTGGTTTCTAATACTGTACCATCTTCAGGAAAAGATAAACCACTTCCAAATGCACCTCCACTGCCATAATCAGGCCTGCCAAAACAAACAAAGAAAAATATGATATATGAAAACTAGAACCTTGTAACAAGTTACGAAAAATTAGATGTTATTAGTTATGGCTGCATATAGTTGGTAATGCCTGAATATTAGCATGTAAAACTTAAAAGCATTGACCATAAGCACTGTAAATAATAGAATAGACCCAGCAAACTACTTAAAAGAAGCACATGACAATAAACATGATGCATTTGAATTAAATGAAAACATCAGACAGAGTCAAACACTCAAGACATGGTTATCCCACAAATCACAGGCATAAAAAATCACAAACAAAATTTAGCACTGAATCAGAAGAAAACCAAATCCAGAATTTGTCAGCAGTTCCCATTATGTTAACATGCTCATTGATCCAAATTGTTTGTTGAATATCATCAAAGTAAAGATGATGTCTGTACCAATGATAATTTTCTCCATATTTGAGGTGTGTTAAAGATCATGTTTTTTTATGTTCTTAAAGAGCAAGTTTGTCTGAACTAACGAACAGCCTTTTCTTTCACTCTTGTTGTCTCTCACTATTTTCTGTGATTTGTTTCATTCTTCTGTTTTATGCTTCTGTTGTGTTTAATTAAATCTGCATATAACTGTTAATTCATTCCCTCTATTCCTGCTTGCTATTCCTAACAAGTAGCTCCAAGATGTAATTGTAGATGCAAAAATAGTTGAGGAAGATCGAAAGAAGCAATGGCAAAAGTTTGGATGCACAATTCTTTCAAACGGGTGGACGAATGGAAGGAACTACACCCTCATCAAATTTTTTGAAGTCAATTGATGCCTCCAACAAAATAAAAAACGCAACAACATAGAGTTTGTTGTTGGAGGAGGTTGTTTTAGAGGTGGGCATACAAAATGTTGTCCAAATTGTTGTTGACAATGTAGCGATATACATGGCAGCTAGAAGACTGCTTCAAGAGAGACATCCAACACTCTTTTGAACCCTCTATGCAACCCATAACCTTGACCTTCTTTTGGAGGAAAAAGGCGAAATTGATTGATTGAAATCAATTGTAAAAGATGCAAGGAATATAACAAAATGTATTTATAATCACCTATGGATTCTAAACTTGATAAGAGATCACACCAAGAGGAACAAGCTTGTGCGTTCAAGTGCCACAAGGTCTGCAACAAGTTTTCTAATGTTGCAAAAGTATTTCTAGTTTATTGACTCCCTTGAAGCAAATGTTTGTGAGTCAAGCATGGCTAGACTCAACATATTCAAAAAAAATTGATGAAGAGAGGACTACAAAGACAATTTTTATGATGTCTTTATCAAGAGAGTTTTAGAGATTGTCAAGGTAACTTCAAATTTCAATTTAAATTTCAAATTGAATCGTTTATTTTTAAACTTTAATAGTATTTAGTTTCATTGTAACTTTAATTTGTTTGTACTTGAGAGGTATTGAAGTCAATGGCGAGGGTTTTGCACTTGGTGGATGGGGAGCAAAACCAATGGGATACATTTATCAAGCCATGGATAGGACCAAAGAGGCCATCCAAAACTAATAGAGGGGGTGCAAGTAGATTTTCCTCTATCTGGAAGATCATTGAATGGAGGTGGAACAGTCAACTCCACCAACCCATTCATTCAGCGAGGTACTACACCCCAAATTTTTCTTCTCCGATAGCTTCACAAATGCTAATGGGGAAGTCTTAGAGGTCCTCTCCACATGCATTGAGAGGATGATACACGAGGTTGAAGTAAGAGACCTCATCATTTCAAAGTTGGGGGAGGAGGGTGGGAGCTCTCTTCTTCGTTACTAGCTATCCAAGCAAGATCCACCCAAACACCAAGTAAGAAAAAAGGAAGTCTTACATCTAGCAAGTTACAAATTACAATTATTAATAGACTATTGTTTATTTACAAACTCTTGAATATCTTATTTGCAGGTTCTTTGTGGGAAGATTGGGATGGAATTGCCCCAAATCTACAAAAGAAAACCATTTGAATTTTGTCTCAACCTTGTAGTGCTTCTAGTTGTGAGTGCAATTGTGTAATGTCCCCTTCTCATCAGTGATTAGTTCAGTGGCTCATCAGCTTATTACGGAGGCCCGTAGGCTCGTTGAGGTGAAATTAGGGTTTCCTTTATTTGGAGCTGTTTTTGGCATTTCTCAGAATTTACTATTTTTAGTAAGTTCTAATTTTGGCAACGATCCAGTTGACAGCATTTTAGTGAGTTTTCCATTTCAGTTGGAGCAGTTGAGTATTTTTGGTTTTGGCTTTAAAGGTGCAATATTTGGAGAAATAAATTATTTCAAGTCATTAATGTTATGTTTTTAAATTGACCCCTTGGCCTAACGTAATGACTTGAAGTTGTGTTAAAAGGTGGTACTCAAGGGTGGACACCTCATGGAGACATTAAATTGATATTTTATAATGTTTATTGTGCCTTGAAGTTTGGACACCTAAATAAGGTGGAATAAAGAGTTTTTGAAAATTAAAATATTTCAAAGGTGAGTTTGGGCGTCCCTTTTGGAGGGAAAATTTGGAATACAAAGAGTCATCTCAGATTCTATAAAAGAGTGAGTTTGCTCCAGCATTCATCATCCATTGTTTATGCTATCGTTATGCTGTCGAAATGACATCATAGATTTGGCTTCGAGGAATGCATACCTCCTAGTGAAGAACCAATTTCGTATTTGAAAGATAACACCTAATTGGATTATGGCTGCTTCTCATCCATACTAGCAGATTGTGCTTCATTGTTGGCGAATTTTGGTGGTGTTTTCAGCTTTCTGTATTGCTGGTATTCCTACAGCTGAAGTAGATTTTGGTTTGCAGCTCATAGAGTAATTTTAATTTTGTTGTGGGTGTTTGCTCAATACATTCCTATGCTAGAGGCGACTCAACTTGTGCATTTTCAGAATTTAATATGATGAAACTGATTTTTCCTTCAGGTTCGCCCCTCTAGGAGAGCTGTACCATTGCAGGGCTGTCTTGGATTCGTGCACAATTATTATTCAGCATTTTGATGTGATTTCAGGGTTAGAAATTGGGCACCATCCTCCCTAGAAGCTTCTGCAATTTGTTTCAGGTCATTTGGAGGAGTTTGGTTGAATTGGTGAGCATTTTGGTGTGTTATGTTTGCTGGTTTGAAAATTACAGTTTGCTGGTTCGATATATCAGGTTTATAATTCTACAGATTTTGATTTGTAATTCAATATTTGAGAAGGTTATTAGTGTGAGAGATTATCTTCATTCATTTAGCTTTGTTAATATTGTAAAAGCATTTGTAATTTGCAATTATTTATCATTGTAAGACTGTAAACAGTAGTACTGTTCCAGTCATTTAATTTGCTGCATTACTTGTGTTTAATTTTCACACATTGTAATCCCTAGATGGTTTACCGCCAATGTGGAGAAAAGAATAATTAAATCTCTCATTTCTCACCCACTGAAAAGTGGCGAATTCCCATTGTTGAGTGGATGCCTGCTGAGAAGTGGATGAATTGTTTTGCATTGTAATATCTTTCCCCCCACAGAATAAGTGGTAGCGTGGAATGCTTTATGGTCAGATCACCGCCTAACTTCATTTCAATTTGTAGTTCAAATTCAGTTGTTGCTTAGATTCCATCGCCATATGCTATCACCTTGCCTTCCAAAGGATCTTGGTGAACATTCTTGGCCTAGATAACATTCAGTTTGATTATCTTTTAGAAGCTAACGCTAACCATTGGCGTAGTGCTGGTTGTGTTGAGGAAAATTTGGGGAAAAAATTTAAGGGGCATATAATTATTTCAAATTGGGTTTTGTTTGACACCATTCACACGAAGAAGCATAGTAAGTTGACTCAAAAAGGGATCAATGATCAGACTTTTGTGCAATGGCCTTCACACCGAAGGTGAGGATGGTAAGCCTTCTGTGATTTGGATAGAATTGATCCTATGATCGTGGTGATAAAGGCAGTGGGCAATCACTTGCACAAAGGAGATTCTAATTTTGAGGAAAAAGGCTGCTTAGCAGATGTGGCGCAACGAAGTGGGAGGAGATTGGTTGTCATTCAGTGACATTGGTGGCAAGAAAGGGTCAATACCGTCATCTACTATGGGGCAGGCCTGGCGCACAATCTTCTGGGCCAGGCAAGGGCCAACAATTGGTGCAGAATAGACGCCACATACAGTTTTCACTAGAATAAGTAGAAATTATGAAAGTTGTAATTTTTGCTTGCCTTGATATACAATTTCTATGATGATGATTTTCAAATTAATTATCCTTAATTCTTAATAAGTTATTAGTTAACTTGTTTCAACCTCTACATGATGATGCAATTTTGTATTCCATTTGTAACAACAACTCTAATAAAAATCACTTCCCCGTGGCTTTTTAGACTCATTTGATACATTGTTTTTGTTTTAAAAATGTCTTTTTAAAGAAATTTAAGTACATAAAAAAAGTTAGTAGGTATGATTTTTCCACAGTCCATGAATGGCAGTGGAAGTTTCTGGATTTAACTGTGTATGCTATTTTGAATTGACATTTCGAAACACACTCAGTGGTTCATTATCCTCTTCTTGATGATTAACCACTAAGTGTGGTTCGAAACGTCTATTCAAAATAGCATACACAGTTAAATCCAGAAACATCTACAATAAAAAAAAAGTTGTCAAGTTTTTGCAAAGCAGTACCCACTTTAGAGCAAGTTTATAACTAATATTTGTTTCCTTGATCTGGGGCCCAGGGTGGAACCTAGTGGATAGGCACACTTGGCAGACCGAATTTGCTATGGTAGAAGTACAAATATGAATGGCAAAGGGCAATAACTATATTAAAGAGCAGAGGGCTAGGGAATGAAGAATAAAAGAACAAGTGAGACACTTCAATGAGAATTATGATGCTTACTATGCAATAGTTTTAAACATGATCAAAGAGGTCAGATGTATCTAATGACTAAGTTATCCTCCTGTCTACCACTAAACTAGCTGAATAGCTAACTTGTTATCCAAAAGTTACCTTCTACAAAGAATGGTAATTTACAATAAGATACTTGAGAAGAGTGAAGGAGCATTGGGCAGTTATAAGGCAATCTGTTGTTCTGACAAAATCTAGCCCCGCTGATAAGATTCCTCTGTGTTGCCGCCATCACCCAGTAATGGCACTGCAACTGTCTGTACAAGACATACATGTCAAGACAGACAGCACCAAATGTGTGCGGCAAGATTTGGGAGGAGTTAGACTATTGCGTTACTGCCATGTGTTATGCATGTCATGACTATGCTGCAAACAAGCCATGTGTTGGTGTTGATGAAGTTATGCACTCCTGAGTGTCACAGATACTCTTAGATCAGTCGCCACTCCTTAAGCAGCAATGGTCCTCATTGTGTGCAACTGTGGTAAAGTGATGAGCAATTTGCACTTTCATAAAACACTTACCCTGAGAAGGAACCTAACCCACTTCCATAACCTGGAAGAGAGGAGTCTCTTGTTAGTATGTTTTACTATGCCATAAGTATCTTACAGTCTCTGCCGGTTCAGCACAATCAGGATTGAATTTGGTCAGCTGTGTAGTTTCCATATGAAATTCCATTCTTCCCATTGCTGTTGGGTAAAGATTGGAGTGCCACTGTTTGTTATTAGAGGTACCTTTGGAATTTATTGCAGGATTTCACCAGCTTTTCATTGGTTACCATCACCAAATATCTTACAGCAACAGCCTTTAGTCATAATAAACATTAGATAACAGCAGAACTTTAGCAGGTTTAGGCAAAGAGCAGGTTTTCGTCAATTGGCTGCCTATGGTCCATCACAGATTTTCAGCGAACTTTTGATCATCCAAACATCAATAATAGTTTTCCAGCACCTAAGGTTTATTATCCGATTTTCATCACAAAGGACTGTCTTATTTCTTCATAATATAGGGTTTCAAAAACTCAACTTGCCAAAATGTTAAAATAGCTAGGATTTGAAGTATTTTCAGCAAAGAGAAGGAAACAACAATTGATTCCTGAAACTGCAACAGACTGAGGCAGGACCAAAAACTAGTTTGAAACCAGAAAGGGACACTCAGATCACAAGTGTGTGCTTGGAGGAAGATGCCATGAGGGTCTAAAAGTTAAAAAAGCAAAACTGTCCACAAAGATGTCTGCTACATGTCATAAGGGTGTTTGCCCTAATCTTGAAAAATACAAAAAAATCCCAAAAGTACTGCTGAAGCATGCCATAAGGGTGATGCCCTAGTTTAAAAAATCAAAATAAACAACCCTCATAAACCTTAATATGCACATCAGTACAGGCAGGCCAGAATTCAGTACCAGTCAAAAATGCGCAGTTGGTCTTCAGGCAAGTCAAATATTTAGAGCTTGCTTGGATTGCAAGTGAAATATTTTTAGCGTAGGAAATTCAGTGGGATTTTTGCTTATCTCGAATAAGTTGGATGCGAAATATTGTGAAAAAAATATAAATAAGTGCTTTATGCACTTAGAGGACCTTATGTAATTTTCTGCCTACTTGCCACTACAATTACTGTTCAAGCTTTTTGTGACCTCATGTGTTGATTTGGTATATTAAATAGAAATTAATGATTTTTCAGGCTTTGTATTGCAGTTCTTATTAATGTGGGTGTAGTAGCTTTGTGTCCAATTTTCATTATTCAATTTATCAGTTCATGTATATTATTTTCAATCCAATTCAATTCTTGTGCTGTACTCATTCTTTTCAGTCTTTGCTTTTGGCCAAGAAGAGTGAATGTGTGTTCGCTGTAATAGATTAGGTCATTCAAGTCAGTCAAACGACATAAGATCTCTCATCCATGTGTAGAAGTGCTGATTAGCCTTGTGCCCATACCCAAGAACCAAAAGATAGCCAACTTCTTTGGTTTGTTTGCAATGCATGCTCAAAACCCAGAGATTTAACTTGTACATATTGCAGAAAGCTAAAAATTGTCTACTTAAGTTTAGGGTTTCATTTAGTTTTCAGTTACAAGTTAACTTCCCCTTCTAATTTGAAGAAAGATTTATCATTACACATTGTTCTATTTTGTATTGTCTTGACTGGGACAAATAAAAATTAAAAACATTAGCATGATAAAGACTCTTTGGTGTATTGGGAGAGTGAAACATGTTGATGTTTTAGCTGCGGGAGATATCCTTCTCTCAAAATCGAAATAATAAATGATATAAATATTATTTTAAAGGCCGACCCAAGATGAAAAGTCGCCTTGGTTCTTGAATGAGGCCGACCCTTGTGAAGAGTCGCCTTGCTTGTGAAGAGGCACCTTACTTTGTCTATATGGAAGGAGATGCTCATTCATTTGATCATCGATTTTATTCTCAAGAGACATTTGCACTTATCAAGGAGTTTGTGCATCTACAACAGATCATATTATTGCATAAAGCAGATCGACATTAAGGAGAGATCATATAATTGTGTATTTGCATCTAAGTGAGGTGCAATTCTTTATTGCATCATATCGGCCTTGTGTGTGGCCAAGATTGTAAGCAGATTTCTGCTCCTTTAAATTCAATATATAAGAGAGATATTTTGGCTGGGTTTTTCTCCCTTGAGAAGGAGGGTTTTCCCAGGATAAATTCTGTGTTCTTTGTTCACTGTGTTGAATTTTTTGTTAATTTGCATTTATGATTAAAACAACAACAAAACAAAGGTAGATAGCCATAGTGTAAGAGTCATGTATTGAAAATAGAGTGCAGACCTAGGTAGGCAAGATGATTGAGCTCAACAACATTATCTCCCACTTTCTTGATGATGTGTAGATCCTATACTAAAGTGGACAAAACTCACGGTAAGGTTTTGTGAGTTGTTCCCTCTGCAATATCCAAACCTAATCGCCAACCTAGAAGGTGTGCAAAGTTTGCTATGGAGTTGCTTATACTTAGCATTTGTATTTCTAAGAATGGTTTGCACCTATTATTGTAAGTGTTAAATGCAATCAATGAATTTGGTGGCTTTGCCAATTACCTTTTTGTTAATGTTTTAATTTGCACCTTCTAGTGCAACACAAAACGAAACAAATGTGCCGTAAAACCACTTGTTGAATTAATAGGGGAAGCTCCCTATAAATAAAAATTAACCTACTATGAACAATATTACTTGCAATTTAAAAACTTTACAATGTTTTTAGGGGTGATTTCACATTTATGTTGAATTTTAATGTATGTCTTTTGAACTCTCCTAAGGCAAAAAAGCTAAGGCACTCTTCCACTTGAGGCAAATGATTTTTACATTTTTGACTGAAAAATAAATCCTACGACTAGACACTTGCCTTGTTCAACTAAAATCAAAGACTGGACAATTCAAGAACACAAGGATTAAATAGGTTTTAAAAATAATGACACAAATGCTTTGGTAAACTAATTAAAGGAATTTATACAAAAATATAATTTCCAACTTCAAATAGATCTACAATACAAAGCTTGCAAATTTGGTAGAAGCAATCTAATCTACCTCAACACAGATGATAATATCATTCAATCGTAATTAAAAGCAAGATAGACTTAATAATTCTATTGAACAAGTAAGAAATTATCAATTGAAAAATAACCCTAAATAGCAATTTCAACAATACGCAAGAATGAGAATTACAATTGATCCAACTAAGTGCAAAAAGATGATTATTTATAATGTTTACAAACAACTACATGAAAATAAATAAATTAAACTAACTACACTTCTACCCTAACTACGATTAGTTTTCTAACTTGCAAGCTTTATTACAAATTATCTCATCCGCTTACTCTAAATTGCAATCATGCAACTATTAGTTGAATTGACAATCAAAATATTGCAATTATCCCTTGAAAGCTCTTTTCTCTAGCATGATGAGGTAGATGATCTAAAAATAGTTGATACTAAACTATAAATAATGAATGCTAAAAATAACAAGGGCTCCTCGTACTAAAAATAGTGAATCCTAAAAATAACATGGGCTCCCTATACTAAAAATAGCATGGGCTCCTTGTGCTAAAAATAGAGATTGCTAAAAATAGCATAAGCTCTTTGTGCTAAAAATATAGACTACTAAAATTAGCACAAGCTCCTTGCGCTAAAAATAGAGATTACTAAAAATATTAGATCCCTAAGTATGCTCTTCTCTTTGAAAATGGTGACAGCTCAAAATAGCAAGAGCTAAAAATAGACTTTTGGTTGGGCAACTCTAGATGACTTTGATAATTCTACAACTTTTCCTCTAATCACAACTAATCCTTTGGAAAACATTGAAAATCTAATCATTCATCCTTCCTTTGTATAGGCACATCCATGCTACCAAGCACACACCTACTTTGTATTAGCAATTAAAAAGAACTTTCAATAAAAATCATCTCCTTTGTATTGGAGCACAACTATACAGTAGCTTGCAAAACCTTTTTTTTAAACTACCCTTTTATATGATGTGCTCATAACCTCAGGCACACACCTTTAGTCATGATGAAAATCTTTTAAAAACAAAATTGTTCTTTGTATTTGCATGCTCATAACTTCAAGAACACATCATTAGTCATGATCAAAATCTTTAAAAATAAATTGTTGTTTGCATTCGTGCACTCATAAATTCAAGAACACACCTTTTGTCATGATCAAAATCATTTTTTTCAAATTGTTCTTTGCATTGGCACACACCAATGCTTAGGCACTATCCATTACTCTATAAACATCTCTTATAATATTGAAGGTGTGCTTCCCTCTAGAGCATGCATTTGTATTCATGAAAAAAATTGTTTCTTGTTTGAGTGCACTTAACTCTTCACGCACATGCAAATGGTACAAATACATCTCCCTTCCAATCCTCTAGACAGTACTTAGAAAACCTTTGTTCAAGCATTCACCAATACTCTTGGTGCAATGTTAAAGACGATTTGTTTCTTTTTGAGGTGCGCACCAATACACTTAGCATTTTACAAAGAAAATCCCCTTGCAAAAGTATGCCATTCTCCTTTCATACACGACACCATACTACACTTGTTGCATCTTTATTTGCTTTAGCACACACCTTTTGTCTAGAGGCACCTTTTAGAAATCATAATTTACTCTTTGCTTTGGCCCATCCTTCTTTATAAGCACACATCTTCAAAATTATTTCAAAGTTGATATTTCGTGAAGTGCATCCATGCATCTTAAAATGTTTGCTCCTTTGTATTGGCAAGCCTAAGCTTTTTGGCACATGCCATTACTCTAGGTAATAATTTAAGTTTCAAAGTGGCTCTTTGCTTTGGCATGTGTCATTGCTCAAACACATGCCAATACCCTATAGAAAAAATTTGAAAATCTTTTGCTTCATTGTTGAGGTCTGCACTAGAGAATCTCAATCCGTCAATACACTAGCTTATTAATAACACATCCCTAAGTCTTTCTATGCCTAGGTAACTCTTTCAGTTCATGCTCCATCTTCACATTGAAAAACTTGCTCAACTCTTCACTTGGGATGGCCTACAACCTAACTAGATTCACCTTAATTAGTTGGACCTAACACAAGATAGGGAGTGGCCAATCAAAAAAATTATGCCCTTCTTCCTATTGATCCCAAAAGAGAGGATTGTCTTATTTGGGGTAAAACCAACTCCACTGACTACTACACTATGATGGATGATGCCCATCATATACAGGATAGTGTACCAAATGACATTTATATGATATATTTGAATAACACCTAGAGCCCAAATGTCACCCCCAACATAAAAATATTTCAATGGCTTCTTAAACAAAAAGGTATCCTTACTAGAGCCAATCTTGTCAAAAGAGGCATCATGGTACCTCACATATGCTTCAAATGCTTCGAAGGTAATGAAACCCAAGATGATCTATTGTTTGATTACAATAAAGCATCTGCAATCTGGATATCTCTTGCTCTTTGCTTCGGTGTCCACTTCAGAAACATTAAATATGGAACAAATGCTACAACAGCTCTTTGAAAGATAAACCTCTCATTGAGTTGTTACGGTCTTTTATTCCGTTTTTCTGCATGTGAAACATTTGGTCCGATAAGAACAACAAAACCTTTGAAGTAAAGCCATCCAAAGGAAAGATCTGATTGAAAAGATCTAGCATGCCATGATTGAAAATGCCAAAGTCCACTTCAAAGTAAAAACAGAACTCAAGTATCCTCTCTCGAGCTGAACTCAATCTTCTCTGAAGATGGAATCTCTCTAAATTTTTCAGCTCTCCCATCTTCAGCAGCCCTTTTGTCTCCATTTATTATCCAGCTCTCTTCTCTAATGGCACTTCTAAAGCTAATCCAGGTATTGTTAATGCCAATGGTGTACTCTGGACTAGACCGAACACAAAAAAATTGGAATTTTGCATGAACTTGGAACAAACTTACAACAATATTGCTGAATTTATAAGATGTGAGTTCGGCCTATCCTTGGCAGCTAAATAAAATATTACAAATATCTCAGCTTACAGGGGCTCCCAGCTAATTACACAGTTCTTCTCCAGCACCCAGGTAATCAGATACATCCAACTCAAGCTTCTATTGATTAAAATTAGATGTATTTTGAAAAAAATGATCAACTACATTAGCATTAAATCCCCAGATTTTTGAACTCTCTTGCTGATAAAAAAGCTAACAAAGGTATTCTGTTACCTCGTTGTTTGCTCAGGTTAAAAAGTTCAAGGACAAACTGAAAATCTACCTGATGAATATAATGCCTAGTCTTTGGCCTTCACTAGAGCAATGCAGGTTGACTTCTCGTCACCATGAGGTGGAGGATTTATTGTATTTACCCCAATCGTCCTCTCGGATTGATTTATGTTCTTTGTATCTCTAATTGATGAATAAAACTTTTTTTTAAAGTAAGAAATTATAGGTTAGTAATAATTAATATAAATAGTTAGTAAGATTAATGTTAGGTTAGAAATAAGATTTAAATGTTAGTAAATAATTAAGTTGGGGGTTATTTCCTGTAGGCAGTTCAATAGAGCGGTCGTTGGGTGGTTGGTGCATGGGAAAACTTAAATGGCTCTATAAGCCAATACATATGAACAATGTATCATATAATCATCCCAAAGAAATCAACATATCATTTTCATTATTGGCTCCAATCATGTTATAATCTCTGCACATTTGCTCTACCAAATTCAATAGTTACACTGCCATATACAAAAGCTGGTACTATTTAACAAAGTCTATCATTGATAGTATATAAATATTCCAGCCAGGCTATTTACTCAAGTTGTTCCATAAGATATGCTGTACACAAGCCCATGATGACTAGCAAAAATGGCAATGGAGGATATCACAACCCATGAAATGATCCTATATGTAGAAAGGCCTTTACCTAAATAGAAACCGTACTTATAAATTTCTTTTATGCAGACTTCATTTGCACCTTGTATGATAATATTCTAACAGGTTACCGTTGATATGCTTTTCTGTTAGAGTGCAAATGCTCATTCAAAGGTGTAGAACAGAATTAAAATACAAGGACATACTGCATTTACTCAGCGTCTCCCTTTGAAATCTCAAATCTCCAACTAACTTCTTATGCTGTGGCTATCCAAGAAGGACTCAATATCTCACATGCCCTTGAAGTAATTCCATGTTGCAGATAGGATTAGTTACATTTTAGCTCAGTAAATACAATGAATCAGATGGTTTTATCATGTGGCCACCACAAAGGCTGCTACTAATAAGCATTCTTTAAAAATAATGTCCTCTCTCTTTCGCCTTTGGTTCAAAGGAATCCTTCATGTACAAAATGAACTTCAACATTTTCATTATGTAGCCTTTGTTCCACCTCACAGCCACATAATATCTGCTTTGGTTGGAGATAGATTTAAGATGCTCCATCATTCCATGTACCTTTCATAAGTCGAGCAAACCCAATTCTCCTGAACTTACGAGTATGACAGGAATACATTTTTAGGACTGAAATAGAATCTTGCAACAGTGTTGCATGGACGTACAAATGAATAGAAAAAAGAATGTTTTATCACTCTTCTTATGACATTTAAACATAAACGAGCCACAGGAAGATCTAGAAACACGTGAACTTGAGCCCTTCCATCTTCGAGCACTTATGACATCCACAACTTATCTGCTCATATGAACTTTGAAACAAAAAAGAAAGTGTGTCTAGACTGATTTAGACAGAAACAGTGAGGTCGAATGAACTTATTGTTAATATAATGCGTAATGCTTAGAGGCTTGTTAACTAGCCAGTAGACAGAAGGTCAATCCATGACACAACATCGGCAGGGCATACAACCCCCCTATGCTAAAGGCAGACTATATCATCTTTCCATTTAAAGCCCTTTAAGCCAATGCCCAATCGGTTAGGCAAAGCCTGGTACAAGAAATACACAGCTAAGACTATTGAATTTGTGTTATTTGCAAGTCTCGAATGACTTTTCATGCAATTAGGTGTAATTCCCGGGTCACCAGTATTGCTTGGTCTCTGGCAACCAGTGTACCGTACGGGAGAATGTCCACCACAAACAGGTTTTGGACGACGGCTTAAAAAGCAGTGGTTAGCATTTGAACCTGATCCTTACCGATCAAATTATACCCAGTTGTGAGAACTGTGTCTATCTATCGTAGACCTATATTTATGTCTCTTTAAGAGAAAAGTCCGCAATTTTTCTTTTAAAGAGAGTTTTAATAACAAAGACAGTTTCTTCTGCTACAACACTTTTTTGAAAATCAAAGGAAACAAGTCAAGCTCCAATCTATATGACAAAGAAAAGATAAAAAGATAAAAATATACTTAGGTTAAAGCTATCTTACAGGTCAAACACACGAAGAGTATTATCATCGCTACTTGTTAAAAAGCAAGACCCGTCAGGAGACCTGCAAAACATAAAACCTTTAGATTGAGTGCAACCGACCCATTGTCATTAAAATGGGTTATGAATGCCTCACAAGGGATATAGAATGTCTGTTCTTCTAACTAATGGGAAACCAAAGGTGGCTTAAAATGCAGCTTACCATTTAACAGCCTTCAAAAAATTGGCATTGGGAGTGGAGGGAAGCTTAAATTGGTGATGAAAATGGTAGAGCCTTTGAGGAGGAATATGAAAGTCCAGTGCAGGCAAGTAGTAATCGCTTCCATTTCCTATGCATGCTGTTTCCTCTTCCATTATTTCACCCTACAAAATTTCTCAGACCATCTGGAATGAACGCCGTGTTTTAAAAAAAAAAAAAAAAATCAATAAAAAAAATTCAAAATTAAATTATTTCTCAAGAGATCGATGTCCAAAATAATGCCCTACGTTATAAAAAAATTCATTGACCATTTTCCGTTTTTGAAATTTTCGCTCGCTTGCTTTAATCCGCTTTACTGCCTACTTGTGTCGAGGCTTGTGCATGCAAACAAATAAAGCATAAATTAACTTACATTAAATCGACAGACTTGGTGATTGAATATTTGAGCAATTAATGTTTAAACTAATTATTGCATTTTAGGTGTGCAATGGTGTACATCGAATAATTTTATGGATATATTTAATTTTGTGTAGACATATTGGTTCAAATAGAACAATGTGTATATAACTTATAAAAGCAAGACATGAAAAAATTTAAATGGAAATAGTATACAAATGAAAGCCAACTCCTACAAGTGGTTGAATGGGATATTTTTACTGCATTAATACACCATGACTGTTGGCCATTTTTCACCGCCTCCTTTCTTCTACAAATAGACCTTTACTTGTAAGAATAAAATATCACCAATCTACTACATTTACGAAAAACAATCGTTATACAGAGCTTGTTAAAAAGAAGGATTGCAGAAGAACAAATTGGAAATTGTAAGGCAGTGAAGAAAAAATCAGGCATCTACTTTCGCTACTTTGCATAGTTGTTTTACTGTTACTTGTTTCCAATATCTTTTTTAGCACTTTAAATCTTTTAGATCCTAATTTGATCCTAAATTATTGTAGATAATACATGTTTTATTCTAAAAGAATGAAATTGAAAAGCATGCTATGTATTCTATCAATTGAAATGAGTGGAAACTTGTAAATGGAGCATTAAGATCAATGAATACAATTTCAAGAATGAAGATGATCAAAGATAGTTAAGTGAAGGTAAAAAATTACGTTAAAGAAGAAATAAAGAATTAGGTTTTGTACTGTGACTACCAAGTGGGTGACTCCGAGATTGGTGTCGTCGAGGGTACGTGGATGACAACATAAGGCTTGGCTGGCATGACGATGTAGGGTGGCGGCAGAAGGTGGTAAATATTGGAGAGGTGGTGGGAGTTTAATCGTTATATGTCTGGTTGCATTTAAGGCTTGTCCTGTCGAAGGACAAAGTGGGGATATTTTATTGATTTGATGGGATGCCAACACAGGTGGTGTTTAATATGCTTTTAATTCCCTCGATGTCTCTCATTCTCTCTCACAAAAATGATGGAAACTCCAATGCGCTTGCCTTCAGTGAGAAAGTTATGGGCTTTCTATGGAAGAATCGGGCATGGAAGGTTGAAATCAGTGTTTAAGAACTGGGACGAATTGGTCTTGGGGGCGGTGGAATTGTTGCTGGGAGAGGAGTTCATGAACTCAGCAGAAAGGTGGTGAACAAATGTCGACATAGCAGCTCGTTTCCTGGCTTCACTTTTGGACTTGGAGGTGCCAAAGGCAATGGTGTTGCTTATGGTTCGCAAGCTTGTCTGGGAAAGTTTGTTGGATGGTGCCATGGATGTGGTGATTATGGTTGAACTGGGTGTGGGAATTCCTCGGCCGCGAGACCTACATCGAGCTTTGTTACCTGGTGTGCGGGTCAAGCAGTATCCTTTCATCTTGGACATCAAAGGCGAGGCATTGTGACATCATCGTGACAGGGCACGATGTGGACTAATCTTCTTGAAGCATCATTTGTTTTTAGAGTTGTCAAGTGGGGTGGATTGGCGTCGAATTTTCAAGGATCTCTTGCTCGCAGAGGGTGTGTTGATGGAGGAGTAATGAGTACTTCTAGTTTTGATGCTTTGTCTATTGTGTTAGTTTTTTGGTGTCTTAATGGGGCTCTCAGGGAGTTAGGCTTAAATCGCACGTAAGGGGTTGTCTGGTAGTATGTGGGTTGGGTCTATGATTCGTTTGGTGTTTGATGGTAGTGTCTGTTCTTGGGTATTTTTCGTGGAGGGTTCTGGGGTTAGTTAATGATATTTTGACAAAGTGGACTGAAATGTAAAACTTTTCTACAATGAATACAATAATATTTACGTATCAAAAAAAGAATTAGGTTTTGTAAGCATTTACCAACTATATGCGAAGGGAAATATTCAAACAAATCTCTTTTATCAAGGATTGTATATATATATAAAAGAAGATATCATGTCAAATTTGTTAGAAACTAACAATACATGCATTATATCTCTTAAGAAATTAACCTTTAATCATAATTCATTGTAGAATGTATGTTTAGAAAGGAAACTTGCAAAAGTGGATGTACTTACAGTAACGTTAAAGAAGAAACAAGGAAATTGAAACATCATTGAGATAATTAGTACAAAAAGTAGGGAAGAGTAGAAAACGTGATGAGCACAAGTCCCTGAAACAATGAATAAATGGTTTTGTTAAAAAAGGATTCTACAGTGCGATCGATAATTTCAATGTTTAATATAGATAAAGCTTTCTTGTAGTTCAAACTTATTGACATTCTATTGTCGAAGAAGGTTCAATATTGGAATAAGGAAAGGGTTTATCCATTTTTTAACTATAGTTGAAAAAAAAGGTTCACATACACGATAAAGCATTAACAACTTATATGTGAAAGGTTTGTAAATATATAGACTTACTAAAAAGGAAAGAACAGTTTATTTATTTCCTATTTGTACTAATAATTGCAATCATGGGTACACAATTTAAGAATGCTACATAGGTGGAATCCGATGTGATAAAGTGTAAAAGAGAAAGCATGAGATAAGTATAACAAAAGTACAAATAAGGCATTTCTATAGTTAATAGGTGAATTTTATTTCAATAAGCAAAGTGATTTACATAGTTATGAACTTGATGTGTAGTACAAACTTATAAGATACTTGAGGAATGCATTTTTCTGCAAGGAGCATAGCCTTGTTCATTGCACTAAGAAAATAAAAATTATTGTACATGAGTTTCAAACAAAAAAAATAGGATACTATTCATAAGTAGAAGTGATTGTATTCACATTACAGCAGTGCACTATGTACACATTTCAAGAACAAAGGCTCTTGAGGCATTGTTTATATAGTTCTCAAAAGCATGTTTAATGTGTGGAGCACCACCCATCCCGTACATCTCGTTAGCATGCATTTCTCGTAGAAATGTACAAAACGCGGCCAACTTGTCACAAGTCTAGTGGAATTCCTACAGTGTGTCTTCCATTTCCTACACCTCATAACCTTGGGCATTCTGTATATTTTGAACAAGTGTATGTTTTTTTAAAATTGTCAGGAACTGTCACTATCTAATACTTCTATGATATCAGTCCTTCGATGGGGAAGTGTCATTCCTGGATGTAGTAAATTTGAAATAGCACCTAATGTTAACTAATGTCATTATTATAATAAGTACAAAACATAAAATAATGCGGTTATTTTAGACATTTGGATGCAACTAAAGTAACTAAAAGATGTAAAACTAAGGAAAATCCTAACTAAGGAAAAGAAATTAGTGTGATCTATTTCTCATGGATTAAATTACCTAACAATTTAATTTACGTTTCTAATCAAACAAAGTAATTAAATTTTACAATACTAAAAGACTTCAAGTTTCAAGTCAAGTCAATGTAAAAGAATGTTTATTTACATAAAAAAATGGACTCCATAAAAGATGAAAATAAATATATAATTTGAAAAAGTTTATATTAGTATTATTAAAAATAAATAAATAAATAATAAAATATATAATTTAATATTTAATATTAGATCTATTAAAATATTTTTTAAACAACTTTAATAATATTTTTTTTGATATTACAGGGGTGTCCCTGCGACCTAGCTCAATGGCCCAACAGCCTTTACCTTGGGTACCTAAGGCGAGCTAGGGTGAGACTAGTCCCTTGTGGGTGAGATCCCCCACTCGCAAGAAGACAACTTTAATAATATTGTTGATTAGTTTTAAAAAAAACAACTTTAATAATATTTTACAATAAAAAACACCAAACTTCTAGTCCATATGATATCAAAAGGTAGTTAAAAAATTACATAAACAAAATCGATAAATATTTTTATACATCTAATATTTTTTTAACTTTTTTTACTTTAGTTTTACTTGTGACTTTTAATATAAAAGTTTAAATTTACTTCTACATTCTATGATAAAAAATTAATTAAAAAATGACAAAAAACACACTAACTAATTAATACCTAACTATATCTTGTTGACTAAAAAACATAATAAGCTTAAGTTTGCAACTGTGTGTGGTATATTTCAATTTCACTTTTATATAAATATGCTAATAAGGACGCATTCACTACATATCTAAGCAAAAACTGATATTGAAAACATGAGGGTTACTGAAAAAAAAAATTGCATTGAAAAGGCTTCTTTTGCACAAAATGCATTGCAATAGTACCAATCTACTCTAACAATGTTGGAAAGATCTTTGTACCCATATATATCTTGTAGAAAACTGCTGGAAAATTTAAAATATCAACCAAAATCTTCAAAGCATCCAAAATGATTGGAAACCAAATTTAAGGTTCTCCTTTTTGGCTCAATGATAATATTTCATATTTCACTTAAAAAATAAATTTGTGAGCATAAATAATAAATATTTTTTATTTTTTTTATTGATGAGTACTACCTAAGGGGGTAGCTCCCGAATACATTTGGTAACCGATTCAACTGAACCAGAGACAGAATGGGCAGATACCCAAAACAAAGGCGTTAGGCCAGCGACTGGTAGATAGTTGCCAAGAGGCCTCCCAAACTGATGATCCGTTGAAGACTCCCTTCGCCCAGCCAGACGTTGTGTTCACCCATGTACCTTGAGAAAGGCTCCATGTCCACATTTTTCACCCCCGCCCTGTATACTTCCCAAGCATTGGCCAGGATGTTCACGCCCTTAGCACGTTCTTCAGCAGCTAACTCCTCATCCAGAACCATCGCCGGGTCAAAAAATAGTCTCAGAAAACTCACCCATCCCTCCGAAGCCAGCTCCATGGTCGAGCTAGCCACCGCTTGGATATTTCCCTGGTTCACAAATCCATGGAGCCGGACAAAAACTCTCTCCCTGGATTCTGAAATATCTACTAATGCTCCGATGATTACCTCGTAGATTTTGCCATCGCACCAGTGTTGGTCCGCATTTAGGAAGGTAGACACAGTTCTTACAATCGCTCTGTGGACCTCAGGATTCCTGGCGTTGAAGAGACGCCGGCATTGCCCGTCCAGTGAAGCAGGGACACAATGGCACCGGATACCAAACTGTATCACCATTGTGATTAAGAACCCCCTGATAGTTTCTCTCAGACTTGAGATTGAAAAAACCATACCTTTATAGAAAGCTAGGGGCACCCTTTAGACCATCTATGATCTTGCCCAGCGTGCCAAAGTTAACCCGCCTCAACACCATATCCACCCGATCCCCATGAGGATACCATGTATCTCGTTTTTAAGGCCGCGTGGAACTTAGGACAGGGACCAAATCAGATTGCGGATCCTTTTGTCCTCTATCAGTACTTCTTGCAGTCTCGGCCACCGTGCAGGAGAAGAGCACGTTAACACATGTTCTTCTTGTACAGCTCCCATGTTGGCCAGCAAATCTGCAGCTTTATTCGCTTCCCTGTAGGCATGTGATATGTGGTAGTCCGCCAACTTGTCAAGTAATTCCTTAATTGTGTCTATCCAGTCCTTTATTTTCCAATTTGGTGATTTGCCACTTGTGATTGCTTGTATGCACAGCAATGAATCGCCCTCTATTTCCACCGAATCAATGCCTTTTTGCAGGCAGAGTTGAAGTCCCATCCACAGAGCCTCCATCTCTGCATTGTTATTAGTGCAATGCCCAATTCTTTTCGAGGCCGCCCACACGCAATCTCCTTCAGAGTTTCTGATTATGCAACCAGCCCCTGCCCTTCCGGGGTTCCCTTTTGCAGCCCCATCGAAATTCAATTTCCACTTCAAATGGCTGGGCTTTGTCCAGAAGATTTCTTTTCTATTTATTTTGTTTTTGGCAACTGGCACGATGTTTTTGATGTTTAGGCCGCTCCAAGTCTTTTGAATCTCTTCGTCCCATTTAGAAAACTTTGCTTTCGAGCCTAGCCTTACTCTGTTATTTGCTGTCTCCACCAGGGCTTCTTGGATTTTGAGGATGAGTTGTTGCCTCTCTAACGACTTTTCCTTAAATATGCGTCTGTTCCTTTCCTTCCATATGTGCCAAGTTACCAGGGATGGGGCCAAAGACCAGATTCTGCACCAGAACCCATTCTGACTCATAATTGGCCAACTATTTAAGAATTCGCTAAGGCTTTGGGGCCTAGGACTGGAGAAACTTAAGCTTTGTTGTAACCAATCCCAGCAAAATGCGGCCACCGGGCAGGTGAGCAATAAATGATCAACGTTTTCTTCCACCTGCTTGCAAAGGACGCACCTAGTAGGACCGAGAACGCCTAAATGTTTGAGTCTCTCGGCAGTTAGACAACATTTGTGGATTGCGGTCCATAAAAAGGCCCCTGCCTTAGGAAGGATTTCCTTTTTCCAACAAAGGCGCGCCATCCAAGACTTGTCTCCGATCTGGTGGGTCTGTAGGCAGTAACCGAGCTTTGCCGAGTATTCCCCTGAAGACGCACCGCACCATATTATGGTGTCATCTCTATCAACGAGTCTTATTGGGCGGCTATACACCTCCTTACGCACTTGCTTTGCCAAGTCTTGTGGGAGAGGTAAGTCGGATAAATCCATCCAGTTATAGTTCCCTTCTAGCGTACTGGCCTCTTGCCTTGTATAATCCGCCACCCTTAAACCAAACGTCCTGTGCAGGGTTTCTATGTGTTGTTCTAATATGAAGAGAGTGAGATTGATTTTGCGGTGTATGTGTTTTTTGTCCATATTGATAAAAAAGCTCAATTGATAGATAAGATATAGAATGAAACCAATTTTTTTTGCAATATAGAAATGTATGCCATGTGAAATTGATTCTAGGAATACTTTCCATCATTCATAGGTGTATGTAATAAATTGAAAGGTTTAACTATATACCTCTAGTTTTGAATGACAATATAGGTAAATTGGCATATGTTTGTATTTCTACAATTATTAGCACTGACTAAAAAGTCCACTTGCATGCATTTTGTAGTACAATGTTCTTGTTTGCAGATTTTGTGATTCAAGTTTTAATCTGACAAAGGAAAGAATGACTCTGATTCTAAATTTAATGGCTTCATTTATTTGGCACTCTTATTTAAATTTTAAAAACTTGCACGCAACACATAAATAGTGCATGGAATGCTTCAGTGAGCTAGGTGTGTCTATTTCTTGTTGTTTAGAAGGCTCATTTGACAATTGAGGACAAAATACCAACCTAATTGTTTGAGTTGGCAGTGAGATTTTTCGAATAATAAGTGTTGACTGATATTTTAACATGTTTTTATGTGGGTCTAGAGTCCCCTAACCTTGGCAACCTATAGGAAAGAAATATATGAACTAAATACATAAACTGTTTTAGTGTTAGGAATGGAATTTTTCAAGCAAAGATCTACCAAACCAATCATTACAAAATACACGGTATTGATGTTTTAAATTTAAAATCAATGCCACAACCAAAACGTTATTAACATTGACCGGTACATAGAATGGCACAAAACAACTAAAACCTAAAATGTCGTCATGTGGTAGACTTAAAAATTGTTGAAAGCATCATGTTTGCATCTTGACTAAGCAGCAGAGGGAAATATTTGTTAAAACGTAAAGACATCCCTAGCATTCTAAAATATTTAAAGAGGGCAAAGAAGCCGCAAAAGCAAATATAGGTTAATAGATAATGGAGGTTTTGGGCTTATCTTTGCTTTGACAGGTTACAATCAAATGACATTGATTGGTAGGTGTTAGTAGAAACTCACTTGAATGGAAAATATAAAGAGAAATAGTCTACAGTTTTGGTGACTTTTGTGTGAATCTTTTCTTGCAAAGAAGAATTTAGACATATGCTTGGGAACTGTAATCATAAAATTTCAAAACATAGAAAAATAAAACACCCTATCAAAACAAACGATAAGGTCCACATGCAATAATTAATTGGAAAGGGACAAGACTATTAAAGAATATCATTCCATTCCATTTTACCAACATCCCATTGGAATCTCAGCCTACCACATGACCTTCTCAAATCCCCTCCTAAATGAATCCAAAAGAATTGGCCTAGGGATCTTCTCCATACTCACATTTCATTCATTGTTATCTTTAAAAATCCATTGAACTTACTCAAAACAATTTTCTTGTTTACGTTATAGTTTTCTTGGTGGGGAAGATGGTTGCAGGTTTGAGCCCTTGCACAGGCGGAGTACTATTGCTACTGTTTTTAATGGCGTATGTGGAGAACTTTGTGGGTTCTATTAGCGTTATGTGGGGAGATGAGGATTCCATAAAAAATTCATCATTTTATACCAAGAAGAGTTGCAATGGGATGATCGAGGACTATTTTACTGATGAAGAAATCCTCATGGATTTGGAAATTAACAGGAGGATTTTGGCAATGACATAGTACATAAGCTATGGAGCACTGAAAGGGAACATTGTGTCGTGCAACAAGATAGGTACTTCTTATTATAAATGTGGGGAGTCTGGGGAGGCAAATCCTTACAAGAGGCCCTACACTCAGATTACTCGATGTGCATGGGATACAAACTGAGCGAATTGTACTGAACTTCGGCTACTCTATCTTAGACAGAAGTAACAAGTAACACAGATATTGGAAACAAGTAACAGTAAAAAAAAATTCTACAAAGTAGCGAAAGTAGATTGAGCAGAGAAATTAAACATACATGTTTTTTTCTTCACTACTGTACAATTTCTAATGTGTTCTTCTGCAATCCTCAAGGGACAACGCTATAAAATTATGACGAAATGATGCATTACTCAGGGAATAACATTGTCGTGGAGGGAAATCTTAAGGAAATGTATTGACATTCAAAGCATATGAGATATTTAAACGTTGTAGAAACATTCAATCGAATGCGATTGCCAGGTGTAAAGCGATTGCCATAAATTATATTATTTGGTTTTGATCTCTGATTTGAAATATAATAAGTGAAATCTTGCAAGATTTGGGGTGGCAACAAGTTTGACTGGGAGTTTGAAATAAAAGACTGTGTGGCCTTTTAAAATATTCTCCCACGCCTACTGTCAGGAGCCTAAAGTATTGTAACCAGTTATCTTTTTAGCAGAAGATGGTCGACGGTCAGAACCATTTGAATCGTAGGCCAGGTTCTCTAGAGAGAGGGCAACCGTGGATTGGAAAACTCAGGTTGCTCTCTTTCAAATTGGATACGCCTTTGGCGTAAAAAAAATAATGTTTAAGATAAAGGAAATTAAATGTGGAAGATAGTTTATATTTAGTTTTTAAGTTTGATTGAGATAAATAATTGAAATATGGTGTTTTGAATCATTTGTGTCTATGGATCTAAAATGGTTTGTTTTTTTTATAATATGTTTTGGATTTTTAATAATATATTATTTCTATGGAGGATTACATTCATAGGCAAATGAAGATCTAATTTGAAGCAACAAACATGATTTAGTAGAGTGTGCACCCCTACTCTCAAATTCACCTAATTCCTCATTCTTTGTTACTAGCAGTATTTATTAATATCTTTAGAGGGCTACCAAACTAATAGGGAACAAGTTCTCCTATGTCAATCCTTATGAAAGAGTAGCTTTATAGTTGCAAATGCTTTAAAATGATAATGCAAACTCTAATTGATTTTAGTTAATGGATTGAAGTGTTCCTAGCACGCTTCTTATTTAAATGTGAATGATATTTAAATGATAAATCAATCTGATTAAATACCTTTAAATATAGGGACAATGATAAATCATGCAAACATGTGGTTAGTCAACTCATAAGTACTAGCTAGAAGTTTACAATTTGAATTTGAATGTTTAAATTTTGGGAGTTAATTATGTGGGTAGAAGATCAATCTCATGCTCGTGAGATTAACCTAGGACAAAGGAGAGCTAATATCAATGTGGGAATAAAATGTATAAGATGTGTGGATAAATATAGGATAATATGGAATATGTAGGAGTATGTGTAAATGGGGATGGCGAAAGGATAAAGGAATGAGTGTAACTTTACACAAGATTGTGTCATATTTCAATATATAGTTGTATTAAGGCATTCCATCAAAATAGACCCAAAACTAATTGGGAATTGGCATGGGTATACAATATGTAATGATGAAATTTTCATACCCATTATAATTCCCATTTAGATTGGGTCTATTTTAAAAGAATGTCTTCATACATTACTTATCCACAAATGACACATTATTAGAATAGGGCCAAAGGAAAACAAAGCGATATGGAATAGAAGGGAAAAGAAGAAATTATTCCGAGGAGAAAAATTCAATCTACTCAATCTGGTGAATCTCCATCAAAGTTTCTACCAACAGGAGTTGGAAGTGGAAAATACTCTTAAAGAGTTGCAGCAATTTTTGTGTTATATCTAGCTTTTTAGATGTCTGTTCTTGATAGGTTTGTTGTAGGTGGGTTATTGGTTTCCTTATTTTTTAAGATAGCTTTTGATATTTGGGTTTTAGGTCCCTGTTAAGCCTGTCTACTCGTTGTTTTTTTTTGGCTACTTTTAAGACATTTTGTTTAAGGGTTTTGGGTCCCTTAAAAACTTGTTTTACCTTAATCAAAAATAAATGACACATTATTGTACAAAGATAGACCCATTCCCTAGTCCTTTATCCATCTTCATTTCTACAAACTTTTGTAGATTTAACCTTATCCCATCCTTACTTGCATTGAGTCCTATATATTCACCACGATCGCTCATTTATTATGTATATACTTGCACCCATTTCCCTACACTTATTCCCCACCATATCCCAAGCCAATCTTATAGCATGTGAGATTGCTCCCCTAAAATCAAAATCAAAATCAAAATCAAAATCAAACTAAAATTTTGCTAACTCCCACCTATTTCAGTACTTAGTACAATCAATTGCATCAAATCATATTAATTATTAAAGAAAAATCTTACACATTACAAGTATAATCATTCTAGGTATATTTCACTTTGGAGCACTAAAAGAAACATAAATGTACATCAAACTCGTATAGGACATTTGTATGAGTAGAGAGAGTTATCTTTAACCATGTTCATGACTATAAAGTCAGTTTAATCAAGGGAGCAACATGGGAGGACTTAGTCATTGCAATCCAACCATTTCCTTGAGGTATTTTAAAACACCAATAGCCTTTCATTATTATTAGAGAGCAATGATTTTGTTTAATCAAATATTAGAAGTGTATAATGCGTCAAATCAAGACTACACATCAAAGATCACATCTACACGACATAAGATTAATCCAAAGCAATATAATTGTCATTGACAATTTAGAAACTATCATAATTACGAGGTCTTTACTAGACTAATAACACTCATTTCCAATATCAAGGCAAGTGGAATCTACATGACATTAGGTTTTCATTCTTTACCATACTTCCCACAATCTAAGTAACTAATCGCATTATAGTTGATTTCTTAATTATTCTAATCATATACCCAAATTATGATTACCTGGGTTGATTTATGTTTAGGGAAACAATATTTTTCCTTTATATTTTGGTGAACTTACCAACTCTTACACTTGTTAAGAATATGATTAGAGGTTACAATGAACAATAATTGTAGTGATCAAATTTAAGGGGGAAAGTATAAAACTGCATCACTTTCAACCAGCTAATAGTTCCTATCAAACTATTTTCAGTTGAAAGGTACTCAATCGAAGGAGTTTCAACCAAAACTAGGTGGCGATGACATGGAACCTATATGATGCAGGGTAATCGGTCAAAAAGGTTTTAGTTGAAAGGTATACTTGACCTTATATCTTTGGATTGAAATGTTTAGATATAAAAAAAAATTATAAAAAAAGAAAAACTAGGCCTAACCATTTCGGTCAGAACCCTCTCGTTGTGAAAGAATTTGAGCAAAACCTAGTGAAGGAATTTGAGTACAGTCCAACAAACCTGCAAGTAGGCTTTCTATCTCTTTTTGTTGTTATTCCTTACATTTTCCTATTTTGTGATATAAGATATCTTTTATTAACTTTCAAAAATTGCTTCATAGTCGATGGTCTATTTTTTATAGCTTTTCAAAATTTCTCCTTCACAAATATAATGTTAACTAATTTAGGTTTAGTGATTTTCTCATAAACCCCTTTGTGACTACTTTAAACTTTGAATTCTATCTACAAGATACCTTTTAGTATGCCTCAATTCAAGGACATGTCAATGAGTATAAACCCTTAGAATTTTAAACCTTTCCATTTAATACCACTTGATGTAGTATTGGATGGAAGGTCCCATGAAGGACTATCTAACCATGTATTCTTAATAAAATCCTAGATAATTTGTGTGTAAAGATACTTAAAAACTAATATATTCTTATTATGATCAACTTGATTCAATATATGTATAACCAAGAATATAAATTACATCGTTAGTCTCCACCAGAATGGGCTTATAATGGTTAAGCCTCAACTATTCAAGTATGATTTTAAACTACCTACAAGCTTACTCTTAGCCACCTTAGCCTTATTTGATATTTTAATTCACCGTAACATTAAATATCTTCAGATACATATGCACAAATTATTTTGTTAAATTCTTTCTCTTTGTTCATGGTTTACTTCTACATTAAAACATCATGAATACATATATATGACCAACACATTTCCTTTAGACCTTAAAAATTGGAAACATAACTCCCTCCATTATAATATAACTATTACATATGGTTTGAATGTTCATGTTCCCCTATCTAGAGAAGTTATCCCCTCCTCATGATGTAAATCCCCCCATGTACTAGATTTTCTTCATTGATGCTAAATTAAATGTCATACTTATTGACAAGGGAGACGTTTCCCATTCTTAGTCCTCTGCTAATACCCTATGCTTTTGTTCCCCATATAGTTTAGACCCCTTCCTCCTTCCTTCTTCTATCAAAACTTGATCCTCTAAAATAATGAACTTTCCTAAAGGAATCTAGCTCCTCACTTTTGTGAAATGACCTATCTCCGTCAAAATTTAACTGTGTTATTCTTAGGATCCCATTTGAGGGATATTGTAATCATGGAAACATCCACCTTGGATGCAAAACATCACAACGATTCCTCATCATATGAAACCTTATTTTATCCTTTTGATATAACCCCTTGATTAAAACTCTCGCTATGCTCTTACCTTTAGTGACACTACCTCATATCACCCCTTCCCCGGTCATATTTCAAACCCACAACTATGAACCACTCTAGATATTATTAGTTCAAAAATTAGTCTAGAGATAATTCCTTATATATAGATTATTGCATTTAACATAATCATGGAACATCATGAATTTTAAGGTATTTTTGAACCTCTAAAGATTATTTTCCAAAGAACTACATAAAGAGTTAAAACATCTTCAATACATTCTTATTGATTATATGAATTGTATAGGCTCTAGGATCTTTGTTAGTATCAAAGATTATGCTTGAAATATGTATTTACATCACATGATACAAAAATATTTTGGTGAAATATCTATTATCCTCGTTGGTGATCCCAAATAATTATCTTATGGAGTCCATTATATGCAAGTATAGTTCACTTAGTTATTTTACTTCACATGAAATATCCATCTAATGTAACCATACATTTATTACATGTATAATTTCTATTCTACTTGAATACAAATGTAATACTTATGGTAGAGCATTTTAGACTACATTTTAAATAATAATTACCTTGGAGATAGTTTTTGTCAATAGGACATGAAGCAAAACAAGTTAGATTTTATTTAATACAAATTAGTAAATATTCACAATGCATCTCTAGGTCCAAAAGTGTGTCAAATGTAAGCACCTCTAGGTCCAAAAGTGTGTCACATTCATTGTCCAAGATAAGAAAAATAATCCTTTCATTTGTGCTTAGTTTATGCAACCATGTATTTCCACCTTTTGGATTCATCCTATCCATCCAAGTTATTTGAGTCATGTCAAGATCATTCGTGTAATATCACCTAAGGCTATCATCCATTTGGGATCCAATAGATCCAAGTTTCCAAAATCACCATCCAATCCAACCTTCAATTTAGACCTTTGAGTATAGAAAATGTTTCTCTCTTTTCCACTCATTTAATCCAAATCCAACTCATCAAAAATCAATTCCCATGTCCTTTTCCATATCAAATCCTTGAATCAAGTATAATGTCTTATATCACAAAGAAAACCCACCAAACTCAAAATTCTTGAATAAAATACCTTCCATGTAGTCAATCCCCCATAGAATAGTCTGGGCTTTCCCAGGAGAACTATCCCAACCCTTTTACAAAAAATTAGTGATACAGATGAGGATACTCCCAATGAACCTAAGTAAACTCTTGATCCCAACAACCTCTTTAATTCTAAACAGGGGCATGACCTATTGAATATATTTATTGAAATAAAAAAATATGCAATCCTAAAGAAATTCATTGAATCGATGGCTAAATTACCACCTAATTATGTTCTTTCCATCCTTAATGTAACATTATGTTCCTTGAACCCATAGATCATGGACATGACCACACTAACCTTCATCTAGACCATAAAACCACACCCCAAAATAAACATTCCTTTACCATCAAGGGGAAGGACACACACATGAGGACCATGCCCAATGAATAACACAAGCCTTCAACCAAAAAAAGCTAAAATACCCCATTTATTAGTCTAGCCACATGATCTAGGGCTAAACAACATGCTTCCCAATTAAAAATATCTCCATTACAATTAACCAATGAAATTCCCATATTTTTACCTCTAACATGAACATCCTTGGTTCCCCTGCTAAGATTTTACCTCAATTCCCTAGGTTACACACACCAACACAAACATATCACATCTCCTAAAAATTGATGTATGCCCAACATTACTCACATAAACACTTCTAATCTCCCTACCATTACTTAGCTCATTTTTTAAATAGGAATGTCAAGCCATGAAATATGCAAGTTCAAATAAATCTGAGACAAGACCCACAAAAAATCATATACCTAAATAAGGAGTTATGTCCCCATCCTTTTGACTGCACTATCTTACAAATTTTATAATTTAAACATTATTACACATAATATCTAAATTTCCAATCTACTTAAGGGTGCATGTATCCTACATCACTTATATTCAAGCAACCCTTCATTTAATCAAATACAGGTAAAATTAATAGATTGGATTTCAATTTCATGTAAATAATTTAATTATATTATATTATTGAATAATTTCATGTATGAATCTTGATTTTTTATGTATGATGATTGAATGTATGAATTTAAATTACAAGACTAAATTAAAGGTTTTAAAGTTCAACTTGTATTAGTTTCAAAATTAAATGTAATTTTTATTTTTAATTATGCAGATCTCTATTTATGCATATGGTTGATCTGACTTCTCATCAGTCTAATCAACTTGATGAGAAAACTTATTCTAGTTATACTCTTTATGATGACACCATTAGGAGATTAAATGTTTCCTTGAGATGTTTAGAGAAAACAATACATAACGCCCCAAACCTATCAAATAGAGATAGGTTAGTTACTATTAGGGATGAGATTATACGTGTGATTGGATTCATTTGATCATACAACCCCTATGATGAGATTAACATTGAGAAATTTTATCTTTCCCTTTCTAAGAGTTTATTGGCCATGAGAAATGTTAATCCACTTCTAGGAGAGTTGAACATTAGATTTAATGTTCGTAGCATGTTCCCATTTTATCAAGGACAAGATAGAGTGAGAGACTATGCAATCACTAGGTGTGCAGACCAACTTGTGGCTCCTTTCATTTATCCTGGATGGTTGGAATCACATCATAGATGGCCTCATAATGATGATTTTCCACTATTTTTGTAAAAAATTATATGTCGAGTTTTATTTATAGCTAGATGTGAATTATAAATCTTTTCCTTGGCATGCTAGACAAGGGAGAGGGAGGCTTGCCGACAAACCTCAATTTAGACAACCAAACTTTCCACCGACCATCAACAAGAGGGAATTAATTTTTCCAAACCTTTTGGTTCTTTTGGAATGTTTATAACTAGCAACAATAAGAGAGCCAACAATCACCCCTGCTAGATGTGAGATTTTTTATAGCATTGGCACTATTTCTACTCAAGTCGATGACATATGATCATGTTGGTAGATATTTATTGTGTCTGAGGATTACCCTTCCTCCCATCGAGGCTACACCTATAATTTATGATCTATACATTCATGTTGATCTACCATCACCATATGATGTGGCACATATGAGTGACGTGATTGTGTGTAATGTGTATGCACGCTCCATCAACAATTTATTAGCAACATACTAGTTTATTAGTGAGGAGTGTGGGATCCCTTTGGATGCTATATCAGTACATATTAGATGATATTTTTCTAGACAAAGGATTCAGGTGAGATAAATTCACAGGGTACAAGGGGACATTAGGATATTCTAGATCATCTTACAACCCTCAACATGTTCAGATTGATCCTGCAGCTTGCCCTTCTCAACATGTCCCAGATCAGGTTGAGGTTACTACACCTGATTTTGTAGGAGGAACATATAACACACTTCTTTTTGACATTGACACTATACCATGTACAAGTGTCCCCATGTCCATACATTCTTTTGAGATCGATGGGATTGGCAGAGTCCTCTAGAATGTAGTGCATGAAGAAATAATTTATATATTATATTCAAAAAAATCACATGTATATTTTAAAATTGATTTTAAACTAGTTCTAACTCTTGATTGAAATCATGTATTTGAAAATTTCTAGGAGTATGATACTATTTTGCTAGGCTTTGGATATTTGTAGCATGTTGGTGATCATATGCATCATAATGAGGTATTTATAGTAAATCGTGCATTCACACATTGAAAGTACACAGCTTTTAACTAAATTTATATATATAGATGTGTACATTAAATTAAATCTAAGAAAGTTGTTTAATAAATTTATTAAATTTATATATGCATACATGTACTTTCTTGTGCAAGGCTCGAGACAAGGATCAGGACAAGGATCAAGTTGGAGCTTGACACACAGTGAGTCGGATTCATCTATTCATAGACATATTAGATATCCTCATTGTTGAGTTGTTTTACATACATGCATATGTACATTATATATATGTAATTTATATTTTTGTTTTATGGGTTTATTATATCTTTAGACATGAATGTTCTTATTGTGATTTCATATGTTCTATGCAAACGTACAATATATATTACATACACTTATTTTTTACATGTATGTGAATATTAATTCATTTATGTTTTATGCACACACTAGAACATGTATTAGATCTCATGTTTTACACCAGAACATGTAAATTATAAATATGTTTCATATATTTTATGGTTTTAATAATTTCTAATGACCTCTAGATTAAATACTTTAATTATGCACCTAATTATCATCTAGATTATATGTTAAAGTATTTTATGATTTACAACTAGACGAAGCAAATTTATGATATTATTTTATGGATATTTTATGTTGATTTTAAATATATCTATATGTTGTGCAAGTCGTCTATTGTGTTTTGTGGACATGGCTTATATTTTAAATGAGCACATGTAGGCACAACTTCTACTAATGTTGGTTAAATTGAAAGATAGTTGATATATGGATAAATAACTCAACTTGCAAGTTGACACATGTTAGTTTCTTTTTTATGAAATAGTTCACTTGGAAATTTAACTTGACCATTTTAAACACATGATCAAGCTCCTCTTTATGTAAAAAAATTAATGATATAAATTTTGTATACTCTACTAAAATAATTGATTGAACAATATTCAATTTTGATAAAAAAGAAAAATTCCTAGAAGGGAGAAAGCATAAATGAAGAAAAAGGATGATCTAAACATTAATTTGAATTAAAGAGAGTAGATATATTAAATGCACATGTAACATAATTAAGAATCTAGAGTTAAATGATATACACTTGTAATCCATATGTAAGAAATGTATTGTGACATTCCTTCTTCAATCTGTAACATACCCAGTATTTAACCCAAAGAATTTACCATGTTTTAACCTACATGTGAATAACATATGCTTGTAAAATATAGCAATACATTTTTTCTTTTCTAATTCAATAATAAAATGCACATTTGGAATAATCCCATTCCAAACTCCCACTGCATTTCAATAATAAAAGATGCAATATTCAAAATTAAACCCATTTCAAATTTCCATGCATTTTCATAAAGTACATTACATAATTCCAAGTAATGATTATCAATTACATAATCCCATGTAATGATAAAATTTTCCCAATTACAATTCCCAATAAGAATAGAGATACATGTTTACATACATAACTTCTATGAGCTTAATGAAATAGACATACAAATGGTCCAGATGTCTCTACCTGGGCATACATCCTAGATGTCCCCAACATTGGTGCATACATTCTAGATGTCCCCACCACCAATGCATATGTTCTAGTTGTCCACAATACTGGCGCATACATCCTTAAATCCCAACCGCCAACTATATGAGGGAGAGCATCACTCAAGCGCTTTTCTGCCAACCATGGACTTATTGTGGTCCCTCACACATCTACCTAATTGGTAAGATGGTCCTATCCTTTGGAAAAGAGATTGGTTTGGTAACCCCATAATCCTTGCCTTCTTGAGCATAGTGTTGTGTCCTACATATCTAGAGCTACCATACATTGGCTACAACCTACAGGTATGACTTCCCTACCTAGAGTGCAATCATGGATCACAGTGAACTAACAGTGTAAATAGTGGTTACTTGCACTATTTTGGCCAAATAATTCAACACCTAGTACTTTGAGTGAAAGTCATTTGTCCACACACTTTTTAGTTCAACTTGGTATTGACCATAAACATAACATACATTCACTCTAAGGTGATGGCATAATAAAATTTCCATCAAGGTTACTCCCTTTCCCATGGATTACCCTAACCCCAGGAATAACTATACTAGCCATACATGCACACATACTAGTGACCAACTAGGTTACTCCCTTTTCCCATGGATTATCTAACCCCAGGGAAGAACCTAATTAACCACCCGGGTAATCATAACGTCATAATATTAAATGAATCCATTTCAAAAAGTATGATCACAACATTAAGTGACTTCATTTCATAAGTATAATCTCATCAATAAATGACCTCATTCAAAAGTATAATCTCATCAATAAATGACTCCATTCAAGAGTATAAATCAACAATCAAATGATCAATCAAATCATATAGGTTAATCCCAACCTATTTGCTTCATTCAATAATCAAGTAAACAACCCAACCAAATAGGTTATTCCCAACCTAGGGTTTCAATCAAAAGTGATGTAACAGTCAAGTGATCATAAACAAATCATAAAACCTCTCTTCAATATACCTCAAATATTCACATGTTTACATTTTTCATTGCATTTTTATATAATTTGGAGGACATTAGCCTGAGAGTTCGTGCTTCTGCACCTACAAGTCCTCTTCTTTATACGACTTTGGGTTGTCGAAACGTGAGTTCCTCTTCTAAAATTCCTTGAATAGTTATAAACTCTTAATTAGAAAATAAGAAAATAATATAATAATACAATACATTTTATCAACCCTATTATTGAATAATGATATAACCATCAAGTATACACCCTAACCCCAGGGAAAAGACTCCCTTCCTACTTTTAAGGAGATATGAATAATCAATCAACTATAGCCTATCAATACGGTTTGCATAACATCACAACCTATTAATGATGACATATCTATCATGCCATCATTTTCGTTGTATTACTATCCTTATTATCCATAAAGGTTTATCTAGCATCATAAGCTATCAATTTCAAGATAAAACCTCGATGTAATAAAAGTTTCCTTACTTCACAACTTATGCAACTTACGTATAGTCTTATCAAACTAAGTATAGTTCATAATTATAATATAACCACTCAAATTCCAATATATAGAATTTATGTATATTCCAAATAAGAGGGTTTCACTAATTTGAGACTCAATCAAGAATCACACAAGAATATTCCATACTATAAAATAACTATGTTCATAAGAACAAGCATATCAAGCGTTCCCAAACGAAATCATTCCAAAAAAAACCGTTTATAATCAAATAACCTTTAAAACAAAAACAATAGAGGAATAGAAATTAACATGCTTGGATATAAAGTTTTGACTGATAAGAGTGCTTTCCAATATCAACCTCCACAACCATGAATTATACTCCTTCAATGATCAAATGATCTCCAAGCTCTAGCCTCTTCTCAAATAAACTCAAATAAACACAAACTCACAACAACTCTCTTTTCTAAGCAAAACTCTCAAATATTGCTTACACAAAAAATCACATCAGAATAACAAGAAGAAATCTGATTTCAAAAGGCATCCCAAATGGTAGAGAGAGCACCTCTATATATACTAAAATTTGAGCATCCAAAGGCTAAAAACAAGTTAGCAAATATGTTGCCTCCCTATCGAATAAGCTCAAGAAATGAGAGGTGGCTGCTAAAAATACTAATCTACAAACACATACACATCCAGCTTCTCATTTTAAGAATGAGTCACTCATTTCATTATGACAACAAGAATCAAACTCAGAAATGCAAGCTATTACTTCCCAATTGCATTACATATTGGCTAACTTGGCTAGCTTGTGGCTTGAAGACCAAGTCGCATGCTTACTCACTGCTTATTCATGGGTTTAAAAGCTCAAACATAATTATATTAGCTATAGATTTCATGAAACATGGCGCCACATATCCAACCTATGCGCCCTCTTCTCTTGCACGGTTGAAGACAAAGTTAGTGCGTTAAACTCACTCATGCCTTTATTTGTTACATTGCTTATAAATCATTGACTTATTCTCATATTTATGCTTTGCTCACAACACTTTATGCTTTGGTTATATTTCACATATGCAGTGCTCTATTAATGTGCTATCCTTTTCATATATGCAACGCTATGATAATGCACTTATGTTAATACAATGCACTTTCAATATATGTCAAACATTATATATGATCATATTCACATGATTATTAAATGCATCAATTACCAATCGATATTTATATAAAAACATATATTAAAATAATTATATATACATATACAACTAAAAAAATGGCACAAGCTGGTGAGCAGGAGCGAAAAAATGCAGAGGTGGAGAAGAAACGATGGAGCGACATGGTGGCGGAGGACGAAGCAGGGAAGAAAATGGATGGAGGTGTCCCCCAGCAGAAGGCGGATCACATACCGCAATGGGTTTTCAAAAAGGTGTGTGGGTGGACAAGTGCCATCCCCTCTACTAGCAAAAAGGAAATTCAAAAGATGGTGGTAGTAACCAGAGCAGACACCAAGTTGAAGACAAAGAGAACTAGGACCCTGATCAAAAGCAGAAGCCAATAGCGGACCGAAGGAGAAAGCAAGGTTGGAGCAAGCATGAACCAAGGCGTGGGTGGTTTCAGGAAAATGATCACCATGGGAAACCTTCAGACCCCAGCTAGCGCAACAAAGGCAATGACATCCAGAAGCACACTAGTAAGGTGTGGAGAGCCAGGGGCTCGGGGAACCCTAAACCGGGGAATGAAAGGAAGTTGAACCAACAATCGGGAGAAGAATTCAAATTCATAAGGAGAATAAACCAGAGAGACTGAGACCTACTCAGAAGGAAAGCAAACAAAAGGAATTTCTAGAACAAAACAAGTGGAGGCGACTGGTTGCGACCGCAAGGAAGCAAATTGTATCAAATACCGTCAGAAATGATTGAACGAAGAGTTTACAGACTGATGGAGAAAGCCCTATTTTCCAAGTGGATGGGCCCGGGATATCCCAAAGAGGAAATCAAGGCATGGTGGAAGAACAAATTCAAGGACCGGGTAAGTATTTACCAGTTAACAAACTCTTTTTTCTCATAGAATGCATAGATCAAGAACTAAAGTTGGAAATTGTAGAAGGGAAGCCTTTGTTCATGAATGGTCATAGTTTTCATTGCTTGGGTTGGAGAGCAAGCTTTGACCCCTGGAATTACAAAATTAACCAAATCCCCACCTGGATCAAGCTGGTGGATTTGCCCTCAGAATTTTGGAATATGGAGGCCATGGTGAGGTTAGGAGATACCCTAGGGGTGTGCTTAGGAGTGGATGAGGATTTCATAAATGGGATCGAAGGGGTTGAAGCACGCATACTAGTTGAAGTAGATAAAGTCGGGTTATTTAAAAACGTAGAAATTTTGACAAAATTCAGAAGCTGGCAATAGGAGATAGAAATTTTGGAAGGAGTTGAACCCAAAAAATGTCTTTTCAGGGATGCATCCTTGGAAGGCACCTCATTCAGGGGAATGGAGGCTATCTCAAACAATAAAGAGAGAAATGAAAATAGAACACCTTAGGAACAAGCATCCAAACCCACAAAAGAAAACCCTGGTGAAGTTAGAAGTAAGCTAGAGCATCAAACCACTCAGGAACCTAACATTACCCCCCAACCAATAAAGGAAAAGCAGGGTCAGGGGAACTTTAGAGCAAAAGAAGCACTCAATTCCCTCATGGAAGGTGCACAAGAACTTCAGAGGGACATCAAAACTCAACTCAGGAAACTAACAAAAAAAGTGGAAAGTTCATAATTAGGGTCCCAACCAATAGGGGAGGAGACTGGGAAGAATGAGAAAACCCCCACAATAAGCAACGTTGACACTCTCTAGGAAGAAGATTATGACTTTGTCCAATTGGAGGAAGAGGAGAGCAATCAATTTTCAGAGGGAGAAGAGGAGCCTTGGGAGGCGGCACAGGAAGGTGAGTTGTTTGAGGTGAGATGGTTGAAACAATTAGAATCAAAGATAAATGCACCCAACATAAAGCAAAAATCCATAGGATGACAAACAAAGCCAAGTTGATGATGGCAGGCAATGCCTCTGGTCAGAAAAAAACTAATTGTTGGGAAGGATAGCATCCTTCCTAGGGTAGAATGAGGATCATAACATGGAATGTCAGGGGCATCAATGCCCCTGACAAGTGGCACATGGTCAAGCACCAAATTGACCAATCAAAAGCATAAATAGTTCTCATTCAGGAATATAAATGGAGTATAGAAGAAGGACAAAAGAGATTGTGCAACTGGAGGCAGTGGAAAAGCCAATTCAAGGAGGCCATAGGAGCTTCAGGTGGTCTGGGAGTCCTATGGAATCCCTTAATAGTAGAAGGGGAAATGGTAAAAGAAGAGGACAACTGGAAAATGATCAAGTTCAAGGACCTTAGAAGGAAAGCCTCCTTCAACATTAATGTTTATGGGCCTATAGCCACAGGGGAAAAAAAACTTGGGACAAAATATCAAATGAGTTGGAGAATAGGAGAGGTAAGATGGGAATTGTGGCTGGAGATTTCAATGCTACCCTGAATAATGAAGAGAAGCAAGGAGGCCTAGGAAGAACTTTTGCCATTCAGAGAGATTTTTAGGAGTTCATAGATAGAAATCTCCTAAAAGATGTGCAGACCAAAAATGGCACATTCACATGGTCCAATAGGAGGAAACATTTCACCAACACTGTTGAGAGATTGGACAAGTTCCTCCTCTAGGGAGATTAGGGAGAGCTTGCAACCACACACGAAGCTCACATTCTACCTTTTATAGGGTCAGATCACTTCCCTGTCTCATTGTCATATGGGTAGGATATCCCTCCCAAGGGGAGTCCTTTCAAATTTGAAAACATGTGGTTGAGAGATGATCACCTACCAGAACTAATCAAGGAATGGTGGAATGAGATCAGGTTTGGAGACAGCTCAGAGCTTTTCAAAATGAGCAAAAAACTAGAACACATCAAGAATAAACTTAAGGAATGGAATAAAACACACTTCAAGAACATATTTCAAGATAAGGAAAGGTTGGAACAAGAAATTAGAGTCCTAAATGAACATATAATAGAGAAATGGATGGATGCAAAAGACTATGAGAATGAAAAATGTTTGAAAGAAGAGCTGGGTGAAATCCTAAAGCGGGAAGAATTCTATTGGCGTCAAAATTCAAGGGAAATATGGTTGAAAGAGGGTGACAAAAACACCAAGTTCTTCATCAAATAAAAAATTTCCAATAGAAACATAAACAAAATTGCAAAAATCAAGAAGGCTAATGGAGAAATAGTTCAGTCTATTGAAGAATTCAACAAGGAGGTGGTCAAATTCTTTGAAGAAATTCTAAACAAGGAAATCCAGGAAAACAGGGCAGCACGGGACAATCTTCTGAGTGCAATCCCCACAATCATAAATGAGGATCAGAATTTGCGCCTATACCAAAAGATCTCCTTGGAAGAAGTCAAGAAGGCAGTTTTCTAGATGAACCCTGACAAGGCCTCAGGCCCCGATGGATTCCCTTCCAATTTCTTTCAAAGATTTTGGGACACAGTAGGGGATGATTTAGGAGTGGCAGTAGAGGAATCAAGAAGAAGAATGACAATGTTGGGGGTAGTGAATCACACATTTTTGGCCCTAATCCCCAAGAAAAAAGATCCACAAACAATGAGCAACTTCAGGCCAATTGCATTGTGCAACACAGTGTACAAAGTGGTCACCAAAATAATAGCAAACAGACTCAAAGAAGTATTGAATGGGGTGATATTAGAAAGGAAAAGTGGCTTTGCCCTAGGGCAGTCGATAGTGGAAGGAATAATCACTACACATGAAACTATCCACTCAGCCAGAAAGAACAAAGAGGCTTGCATGATCTTAAAATTAGATATCCTCAAAGCATATTACATGGTTGATAGGCAATTCCTATTGGAGGTACTAAGGAAATTTGGCTTTGGGGAAAACTAGATCAAGTGGGTTAAATTTTGTATCTTTACAAAAAAATTCTCAGTACTAGTGAATGGTTCTGCTCATGGATTTTTTCCCTCCTCAAGAGGGTTAAGACAGGGGGATCCCCTATCCCCATTCTTATTCATAATCATGGCAGAAGTGTTGGGTAGGGAGATTGAAAGATTGAAAAGGGAAGGAAAATGGAAGGGTATCCATGTGGACAATGGATTGGACCCCACAACTCACCTCTAATTTGTAGATGACATAGTTCTGACGGGAGAAGCCAGTAGGAGGGAGGCAAGAGTGATCAGAAACATTTTAGATGACTACTGCAGGGCGTAAGGAAAAGCATCAATTGGGGTAAATCGGAGGTATTTATTTTGAACACACAACCTAGCCTGCAGAAAGATTTAGCCAAGATCTTGAATTTGAGAGTAGCTTCATTTCCAAGTCGATTCTTAGGGATGCCCCTATTTGCATGTATCAATAAAAAGTGTTATTGGGAGAATCTAGTCAACAGCTGCAAGAACAAGTTGGGAACTTTGAAAGGCAAATGGTTGTCCTCAGTAGGCAGACTACTGATGGTCAAGTCAGTTTTGCCAGCCATCCCAGTGTACTCAATGTCATGTCTAAAACTACCCAAAGTAGTGGAAGAAGCCCTCACCCAAATTTTTAAGAAATTCTTTTGGAGCAGAATAGGAGATCAAAATAAATTTCCTCTATTGGCATGGGATAAGGTATGCAAACCAAAGGATGTTGGTGGGGTAGGGATTAAACAACTGTCAATAATGAACTAGGCCATGGGGGCCAAATTGGTATGGGACATCCACATGAAAGGTGAGAAAAAATGGGTTAGAATCTTAAGGAGGAAGTATCTAGACTCAGATGACCTGGCAAGAATTCTCACTACAACCAACCCCCCAAGAGGTTCAACAATATGGAATTTCATCCTGGATAGCAGGGATATCATAGCAAATCATGTAACTTGGGAAATTAGGAATGGAGAGAGTGCTTCCTTTTGGAATGACTCTTGGTGTGGAAAACCTCCCATTAACAACACTTTGGGCCGAGATAAAATTAAGGAAGAAACCACAAGGCTTTGTGGGGGGTCAGGGTGGCCAACTATGACAAGAGAATTATCAATCTAGGGTATCCCAGTTGGAGACATAATGATCTTCAGTCTCTCAGTGCTCCAAGTACAAAAAGATGCATTATCAAAGATCCTCGAGGACAAATATTTCATCCCATCCAATGACCAAGACTTGATCTAATGGTGTGGATCATCAACAGGTACATACAAGGTGAGACTTGGCTACAAGATAAAGGAGTTGGCATTGGCTCGACAAGACTGGCCACACAAATTGTTTTGGGGAAGGAAATGCCTTCCCAAGGCTGGAGACTTTGCTTGGTTGGCAACCCAAGGAAGAATTCTAATAGAGGATAGGCTAGCTACCTTTGGTATACAAGGCCCGGGCAAATGTACTCTATGCAAATAAAGCGAGGAATCAACAAACCACCTCCTCTTGGAATGCCCCTCTGCACAAGATTGTTGGAGCATAGTAAAAAAAAAGCTGAACTTGCAATACCCCATGCCAACAAACCTTGCATCATGGTTCAAAATGTGGCCACTAAAAATCAATAATTTTGTTTTTCGAGGGATATGGCAGGTTACCCCATCCATTGTGGTATGGGATATATGGAAGGAACGAAACAAAAGAATTTTTCAAGGAAAGGATTGAACAAAGATAGACTCTAGGAAAAAATTGAAAGGGCCATAGTAGAAATGGTAAATGAGGATGCTCAAAACAAATCTGCCAAACAAAAAGCCTTCACAAATTGGGACAACTGCCTAACCAAAAAAATTATTGGCCTTAAGCCACCACTACTGATTGGGAATGGATCAATCCAGACATCTAAAACCAAGAGAGAGGAAGTAGCATGGTAGGTGCCAAAGCCAAGCTAGACTAAGGTTAATTTTGATGGGGAAGCATGAGGAAATCCAGGACTGGGTGGCATGAGATGTATTGTAAGAGATGAGCAAGGCAGGATACTAGCTAAAAAATCCACACCTTTAAGCACTTGCACAAATAATGAAGCTGAACTCAGAGCAACAGCTATAGGTCTTCAGATGGGGATTGATTTGGGAGTGAAGAAAATTCATCTAGAAGGTGATTCAATGATCTTTATCAATGCCATCAGGCGAGGAACTACACCAAAATAGAAGCTCAACCATTTGTTGCAGAGGGTCAAGCAAGTGGTGGCCAGATTTGATGAATTCAAAATTAGCCACATCTATCGAGAAGGCAATGACAAGGCAGACGCGTTGGCAAAAAAGGCATCAAAACTTTCCACATAAGCAAACCTGAGAATTGGCATCGATGACAAATTTCGTCATCGATTCTTCAATTGGCGACAAAAGGAAATCATATGGTATCAAGGACAAAATCCAAGGTCTTACTTGTCATGACAAGGGCCATTGGTAGAAGGTAATGAACAAATAAAATAAACAAGTTCTGAGGAAAAGGAAAGGTTAGGTGGATCTCATACTATCATGCATTAATTTTGGCAAGTTCCTCCAACGGGGTGGTGGAAAGTTTACACATTCTAGAAGGCACGATCGTAGAAAATATAATAAAGAAGAAGTAAGGCTTCAACCATTTTAAGGCCTCGGCTAGTGTTAATTAGACCATTTCGATCGGTATCTTTTCAAAATTTAGAATGATTTTGCATTTGCAGAGGTAGAGGAGCAACAGGTGTGCGAGAGCGTAATGGAGACTCTGTTGGCCTTAGATACATCAAAGCAACAACAATCCTTTTGAGGAGAAGTGTCAAACAAGAGGCTACAAGGATTGTTGGCCTCATCCCATCTGTTGGTGCTCTAGGCAACTAAAAAAGTCTTAGGCCTTGAATTCCCAAGAGCATACCATAGGTTCAGGTCCAATTAAGAAATCACAGCCATGTTCCTAGCGATAATCCTGCACATGGGCATTTTGAAGGAAATAGGGAAGAAATTGACTTAGATGGTCTTCATACATGCATGGTTGGGAGACATCCACATGGCCCTAGACAATGTGGATGAGAACAAGCTCATCCCAATGCCACAAAATTACTACATGATGAGAATGCACGAAAGAGAGGTCATGAAATTTCCTCTGGTCAGGACCATCGACCCATAAGGGTTTGAAAATATTTGGTATGAGCATGACCAGAGCATCACCTTCCTGCTCAGAGCTTCCAACCTGACCACCAATCATCTACGAGGCTGGACAACAAGATATGTGGATGACAAAGGGCTCTCTAAAGAAATTGTAGCAAGGGATGATGACAATTGGGACTTCGGTACAGGCGAGGAATGGCGTCTGAACGACCCCAGAGACCTGGAGGAAAAGGTGAAGGACCCAGCTCACCAAAAATGTGGAGCAGATTATTCGGTGGTTGCAAATTATATTGCATACATGAAGCGTGTGGAGTCAGAAGATTCTGAGGATGAGGAGGAAGTTTGATGGTAGCTATTGGGTCGGGTACAGATTTAAATTTTTTGCAGTTTTATTTCAGTTCTAGCATATACTAGGGTTTAGAAAAATAGTTAGTCTCGGGGTAGTAGTCATACGCTTCAGCCACTGCAAGGCCATTTTGTAAAATTGTATAAGCAATCACAATCAGGTAGGAATGGGTAGTTTGAATGGCCATTTTTGACAGAGAAGGACAACAGGATGTTCTTTTTTTGGTTGGTTCTCAAAAACACATGTAAACTCTTTTTTTGGAAGCAATATAGGGTGTTGCCCCTTAGCAACGATTTAACGAGCAAAAAAATAAAATTATATATATATATAATTATTTTAATATCCACACTTAAACACATTTACTCATATATTCACCAATCAACGTATATATATAGAGTGCATATGTATATATATATGTGTGTGTGTGTGTGTGTGTATGTATATATATGTCGCATTTGTCCAATCAATACTCTCATGCATATGGGTTATTTGTTCATGAGCATGCATAGATACGTCTACCTATGTGTACGCATACACATATATACTCACATGTATGGGTTATTGAGGATATGCACATGTATACATTCTATGTATATACTCTACCAATTAACACATAAATATGAATACATGAAGAAGAAGAACTTCCTCTCAACACAAAGACTTAATCACATAACCCTAGTCAAGAATATCCATTGAACAAGATTATAACCACTCATAGATCATGCACAAACAAGACTCAAGGTTACTTACCATTTCCCAAGTCAACTTGAATCAACTTGATTAAACTAGATGTGAGTGTGTGTATGCTCAATTAGGCTCATTAAGGGTTACCAAACCAAGTTCTTCTCCTGAGTGATACTCCCCCTCGTGTACCTGAGGGCTTGACTCTTTCTTGCACCCAACTTAGTGCATCACAGAGGTAGTTAGTCGTTCACATGAAATACATTTGCATCATAAATATTTGGATCATCAAAGCATTAACGTATTCACATTGCAATACATATTCATTCATCGCATTTTTCCATTAGTATAAAACATAATCATTACCTCAAAAGCAATAACATCTTAACACATATTTCAATATTTCATTCACCTATCAAACATATTAAATTCATGATTTACATTTATCATCATATTTACTCACGAAGGTAAAAGTAACTAGGTAACTGAGAAACGAAGTGTAACACAATCAGCCCTAGAATTTTGTTTGGAATAGATAAATCATCTCTTATATCCAAATCCTTTATATCACACTCTATTACATGTACCCCTTTCTAGAAAGAGGGAAAATAAGAAAAAAAATTAGAGGTCATACAAACATAATATTGAAAATGTATTTTGTTTAAAGTTATGCAAAACTATTTTTCTTGAAACATCAATTTTATTTTTTAAATATGAAATTCGATTCGAGAGAACTTGTAAATGTGAACCATGTGAAGTATCATTCAAATTCGTCATAAATTAGTTAAATTTAAAGGGAAAAAGATTGAAGGGGAGAAATTGGAAGTTATGCTAATACCTATTGGTATGATTGGAAGATAATAAAAAATGGTGGTGGAGGAATCAATAAACTGTTGGGATATGGTGTTGTACACTATTGCATAATTTAGTTTATTATAATGTTGTACACTATTGCATAATTTAATTTAGTCACACTAGGTAATTATTTGGGAACCACTTTATGTTGTATTGTAACATTGTATTATTATTTAATATGTGGGAGACATGGGATAATAATTCAATATCGAAGAAATATTAATAAAGTGAAAACTTAGAACCAATATTAAATAAGGGGTTAGTGGTTTTGTGTTCACATGGTTTTATCTTACCACTTGGTTGTATTTGTGCGAGCTTGTATCTATAAAGCAAGCACATATTTAGTGGTTAAGGCTGGATGGGTGAGTGGCTTGTCATTATTGAGTCTTTTTGAGGAGTGCATATGTGAAGCATGGCACGGGATGTGTGGATTAATGCTTGGACACATGAGGATGCATTGGAAGGCTTGCTGCTTCTGAGGTATTCATTGTAACTCTTGTATTGATTTATTACTGAATAATGAGTGTGGATGCTTTTGGAGGCTGGGTTTTTCCCTCTTGAGGGTTTTCCCAGGGTATATATTGTGTTATCTTGTGGCTTGTCTATTTGATCTATGTATTATAGTTATGTGTATGCATGTTTATCTCTTACGGGGTTATGTAGGAAATGGATTAAGCTTGTGGGTATTCATGCATCATTTCCTAACAAGTGGTATCATAGCTTTCATGGTTGATGGGTTTTTGTTATAACCCTTGTTTTGAGATATTTGTGCAAAGTTGAATATGTGGACATGCATGTTAGATCTAAGGCATTGCAAGATATGGAACACATGTTGCAGATGTTTGTTTGTAGATTTGGGCTTTTGGGTTTTCAAGATTTGTTGGGTTTATTGCAAATCCAAAACTTTTAAAATTTGGGTCAAAAGGGTTTCTTGGATTCAACTTTCATATGAGGGTTTTATCGGGGAAGTTTTATGAATGACCTCTTGAGACAAAATGGACCTGAGAAACAAAAAATGACATAAAATTTGACCTATTTTGGAGAAGTTGAAAAAAATGCATAAAAATTTTAGGCATAGGCCCTTCAGCCGTATGATTGTAGTGTTGTTAGTTTTCTAGAATAAAAAAGATATATTTCGATGGTGAAAAAATCCCATTGGCCTTTTGAAATTATTTTATAAAAAATCTTGCAGAAATATTTGAAAAAAATTATGTTAAAAAATTTTTGAATTTTTTTTTTAAAAAAATATTATGAATGGGGGTCGGGGTCCGCAGACCCCATACATGTCTACTCCCAATAGATATGGTCCTATCGTGTTAACAATACCATAGGATACTACCAGTCGGCAGTCCCTATTAGCACTACTAGCCGACAAGACCCTAGTCAGCAGGGTTGTCGAGCCCCCGACTCTGGCTCCCATTTGACAGAGGAGTGGTTGAAGTGGCATAAATCTTAATCGCCAGCATTTCAAAAAAATTAAAACATTTTTTTATATTATTTGATATCTGTCAGACTTAAACATAGATTAGACCAGTTTTTAATGTGGTGTTGGCTCTGCTATGGAGGGTGGCAGAGATTTTTAATATGTGAAAATTAAATTAAATTTAAATTGGATTTTAAATATTCCACTAGTTGGCCACCACTGTCGGCGAGTTGTCGGTGGGCCACCCAAGCGCCACGCTTGTTTTGCTCATATAGTCAAATTGGCAGTTTTTTTCAAACTTGCATAACTTTTGCCCAGGAGCTCAAATTTTTAATTTCCTATACTCGTTGGAAAGATGGTTCTGAGCACTACGTAGTAGTATAGGTTTGGTTTCCTAAATTTTTTATTTTGATTAGTTTTTTTATCCTAGAAGCTAGATATTCTCTTGTACATAGTTTTGGTCATAACTTTTGCATACATAATCATATTTTCAATTTCGAATAGGCATTGGAGAGCATGTGTAGTGTACTACACAGTGGTTTAGATTGTTTATTAGTTTGTGGTGTATGGAATGTATGGTACTTGTTTGATTACTTGTAGGTGCTTGAGATTTAGGGTGTGATTGGGTGAGCATCCAAATGAGTCAAGAGGCGAAACCTCGAGGAAGTACATGTTTTTATATGATATTTATGATGGTACAAATGGTTATCAGTTTGGTGCTTCCTGATATAGGTCTACAAGTGTTTTTCAGAGTTGGAATTTGATGGTGACAAATACACAAGTTGTCTTCAGTTTTGAGGACATGGCTTGACATGAGTGGAGACTTGGAGTCTCGTATGGGTGATAGTTGAGTGCAGGTACAATGATGGCTATGATTATGGTGTCATTGGTATGTAGGTACATTTATACTTTGGCACAACATGATCACATATGTGGTTGTTTGGTGGTGGTTTGGTTTGGTGTTAAGAGGTTGTTCCTATCTCCTTGATGCTTGTATGGTTCCTTGACTATGGTTACTCATTTGTCGACATGTTTGGAAAATCAAATCTGTTATTGATTTGGTGTTTGAGTCTCGATGTCTACAAGATCATCTTCTTTGATATCTCAGTTTGTAGGTTACTAATGTGATGATGAGTTTGCATGTTTAAGTGATTAGATCTATGAGTTATGTGATTGGTAGGTATGCATAGCCTATTGATTGCAGTGGGATGACTCAAATGTGGACTGTCTATATCCACTAGGTTTGATTCATTATTGATGCATAATTTTTTAGTTTGCCTTGTTTGTGGTCATTTATGCATTAGTATGTTGTTTTGGGATGATAGGATGGATGGTTAGAGTACTTTATTAGTTAATTGATGGGACTTGTAGCATGTGGTTTGTTTATGATGTCATGATAGCTTGGTACATTCATTGGTTTTACACTTTCAATGGGAGCTTTCGATAGTGATGATTTGGCGGTGTAGGATTGGTTCTTGATGGTTTGTTGGCAGTTGTATCTTCTTGGATTGGAGATCCTTGTTTCACTTGATGTTACTGACATTTTAGTTATGTGTGGACTTGGATGATCTTCGTGGAGGAGATGGTTGTCAGGATTCCATGTGTAGCTTGGTATCACGGTTCAGCGGGAATTGTTGGCAGTGACATGGATGCATCATTGGTGATGGTTATCTTCACGTGACTAGAGATGTTGTTTCTTAGTTTAGAGTGTCTTTGTTATTATTTCATGATATATTCTTGATTCTAGATTAGATTTTGGCATGTTATATGTTTTCTTAAGACCAAAATGTATGCATTGGTGCATGTGATCTACTAGGAGAAGATGGTAAGATAGTGATGTCATGATAGGTTCTTATTTTTGGGATTGGAGCTTTGATATTGATCTTGGTGGTTCTCTTTGTATTAAGTACATTGATCATTTGTTTTATTACTTCATGATGGTGCTACATGTTGCATTTGGATTTTGGCATGTATTGGTTGGTTACAAGTACTCATGGATACTTGGAGATGTGGGTGAGGTTGTAGTTCTCTTGTGGTCAAAGACATTTACTTGAGACAGTTACTCTTTGGAGGTTTCAATAGGAAGACTGGGGAGCTTTCACCTGGGTATGGATGTGAGTTCATGATGGACCGATAGAGGAGATTGTTCTTGGAGTGATTCATGATGACTTGGCTATCCTAGAGGAGAATTCTCATTCCCCACTCTTGGTCTACTCAACAGTTTATCATTTGAGAGGTATTTGCCCATTATTTCTTCCAGATGTGCTATGTTTCATAGTTTGATTTCTCATGGGATTGAGTAGAGTCATGGTGATTGATTTTGGAGACTCATTTGAGGATTGTTTAGCATGATTTTATATTGCTTTATCTTTCATGAATATGGATCTTGAGCTATGGATAATTAGTTTTGGAGGAGTCATTTTGAGAGATGGTTAACATGGTTATCTCCTCCTGCTTTGAGTTTATATTATCATTTATTGATGAGGATTGTTAGGAGATGGTTAATTGGGTTGATTTCTAGATTGGGAATGGTTAATTTGAGTTTTATCTTGTTGATTAGAGAGGCTTACATCCATGTTGGAATTTACATGATTCAAATGTTGTTTGATCTAAGAGATTGAACATTGTTTTGGGTGTTGTTGAGGCTTCTCATTTGGGGTTGTTAGGAGATCATACTTGACACATCATTGCACTTTTGAGGTGTTGGTATAAGGACATGTTATTGTTTACAGGTTTTCTCTCTTAGAGGTTCATGTTCATATGATTTGGGAGGATAGTGGCAACATGTGAGAGATTATGCAATTATCTGGGTTGCATGTGTGGATCATTGTTATTGTTCTTGGTACTTCATTGTTGATCATTTCTCACACCTTAGTATAGTGTTTATTGGTAGGCTTGATATGCTTTGACATTACCTATGCAGTGGGAGTTCTTGGATATGTATGTTCTTCATTGACAGGTTTAATACAGGGAGCTTGTGATTGCGATTTATGGGTTGCATATATTGTTGGCATGAGTTTATTGACGTTATTGATACTTAGGAGGTATGGATGATTGGATGTATTAGCACATTTTGTGGATGCTATTTCTGATCATGTGGGTTTTTACTCGACAACTTATTTGGAGCCTTTTTTTATCACTTGGATTTGATTCTTGTGTTCTTGGATTGGTGCATCTTCACCTTGGCATGCTCCTGTTCTTCTATAGGTGGCATGTTAGAGGATGAGAAGAGTTCTTGCTTGAGATGGTTGTCACTTTATTCTTATTGTAGGTATCTTGATGGAGCCTGAGAGCATGTTGGAGATTCATGTGGTTTCATGTATGGCTATGATGATGTATTTCATTCATTGATCCCTTATGCAATATATACAATAAGTGGGAGAATGTTAGGATATGGTATTGTACACCATTGCATAATTTGATTTATTATATGTAATTAAATAATTATTTACTTGTGATGCACCTAGGTGGTGTGGTTAGTCACACTAGGTAATTATTTGGGGACCACTTTATGTTGTATTGTAACATTGTATTATTATTTAATATGTGGGGGACATAGGATAATAATTTAATATTGGAAAAATATTAATAAAGTGAAAACTTAGTACCCAATATTAAATAAGGGGTTAGTGGTTTTGTGGCACATGGTTTTATCTTACCACTTGATTGTATTTGTGTGAGCTTGTATCTATAAAAGCAAGCACATGTTTAGTGGTTATGGCTGGGTGGGTGGGTTGTCATTATTGAGTCTTTATGAGGAGTGCATATGTGAAGCATGGCATGGGACGTGTGGATTAATGCTTGGACACATGAGGATGTATTGGAAGGCTTGATGCTTCAGAGGTATTCATTGTAACTCTTATATTGCTTTATTGCTGAATAATGAGTATGGATGCTTTTGGAGGCTGGTTTTTCCCTCTCGAGGGTTTTTCCAGGGTATATCTTGTGTTATCTTGTGGCTTTTCTATTTGATATATGCACTATGGTTATGTGTATGCATGCTTATCTCTCATGGGGCTATGTAGGAAATGGATTAAGATAATGGATATTCATGTATTATTTCCTAACATAAACATCAATAATATTTTAGTTAACTTTACATATCTTGCACCCTAATTTTGTGGCCTCATTTTTTACTATTTGGAATGAAGTTCCTCACCCCTCACATGAATAAATTTAGGTAAGATGGTGTTGTTAAGTCATCTCTAGGTACACAAAATTCCCCCATCAATGTGGGAGATGAATGGATAAGAGAATAAAATGAGTAGAATTTAAAATTAAGGGTCAATTAGAAAAGATTGGGTATCTCCTTATTTATTTCCTTGTAAAAATATCACTTCAATTTTATGGCCTCAACAAAGACATATTTAAATATTTTTTACATTTATAGTGGTAAAGAGGCTCAACTAAGAGCACAACTTAATTGGAATAAGACAATTGGATCTAAATTTCTAATATTATTGGGGTGGTGGTCCTAGCTCAATTGGCTAAAGCATCTTGCTGGAGGTAAGAGGTCACGAGGTCTAGTCTCCCCATCATACCCATGGTACTGAAGGGCATGTTGTGCCAACTCCACCGGTCACGCAAAATTTTTTTACCAGGCGCATTGCAGTTTATAGGGGGACAGACACCTGACCGATTCATGCAGTCTAAAAAAAGAATCTAATATTATTGTTCTACTTCTTTAAGCACAAGAATAAGAAAGGATGGGTCACTTGCATACTCATCTAGAATAATCAAAATTTCTATGACTGATACAATCAAGGACATCTTCCTCCAATACTAGAAATAGTTTGTTTGAAATTCCATAGAAAGCAATCCACTCCAACCAATCATTAAATATTTTTCGGATAAAATATTTTAACTAAAGTGGATCAAGATCAACAAATCTACCTCAATAGATTTTTCTTGCTAGAATATTTTGATGCATCTTTGAAATATATAGGATAAAAAGAAGTCTCAAAATACATAGATTGATAATAGATTTTTTAAGACCATATGGTCCTATTGTAGAGGGGATTAATTTTTTATGTAAATTAAATCTATTGAGAAATGATTTCTTTCCTCACTATCAATCAAGGCCTTATTAAAATTTTGTGTTAAGGAAAGAGTGAAAACTCTATTTTAGGATATAGACCCATCACCTTGTTGAAAACTTCTTCCATTTTTTGGTAATTTAAGCCATAGCTATAAGTGTCAAGAATACAGCCCATGAAAGTTTAAGGAACAAGAAAACAATGTTCTTAAGTAATATCTTTAGCCTAGAAATCTTGAAATTCAAATATCTAAGAAAAAATTAAAAATTAGTTTATTAGTAACTAACCCAAAATATAAACTCATGATGTCTAGGATTATATAAAAAATATGAAATATCCTAGATCTAAACAACGAAGTCTAAATTTTTTAAAATCCAGATGTACCACTATCTAATCCAACAAAATATTCAAATTTAGATCACAACATGGAATGAAATTATTTGAATTCTTATATAATAAAACATTTTAAAACTTAGGTCCAAATGTTACAACATGTATATATGGTCATAGAAAATATACATAAATAACTTAAAGCTATTGGTACATATAATCTGGATCCTCTCTATCTTTTATTATCTCTAAAATATTTTCATGATTTTCAACAAACAACCTCTACTTCTGTTGGCCACACCCTCTTTTTTATAAATTTTCAAAATTTATTCTTGTTGATATTACTAAGTGACTATAATGTAGAACCTCGTGTCCTGGCATATAATTAATAAATATAATACCTTTTTTATCTATCTTTATTTGTTGATAATATATGCCTTCAACAATGACTGATCTAGTGGGATACTCTTGTCCATCACCATCTATCATTGGTTGTGACAATTTGCATTTTGGTTGTGCACATATAAGTAGATAGTAATCTACACCTTTTGTATTGTTAGGATCTACAACCATAGTAAAAATATATCATGTACACCATGTAGTAAACATACACACATGATCAAATTAGAGTTTTAATAAATCATTCAAATGTTTCTATTCGTGCTCAACTTTAGTAGAATATAAATCAATTTTAAGTTAAATTTTAATTTGAAAATTTAAAATTTACCTATAACAACTAAATCAAATACATGTTTATAATCAGGGTGGATGAGATGAAAGTCTCCCTCCCACACTTAGATCCCTGCGCCCTTGTATATTTGATGCTAGAGGTTGAAATACCTGGAAAAATTGAGATATGTGAAGATGGTTGTGGTGCCTTCTACCATCTAGAGGTCTTAGGCAGCTTAAACGTGTGTTACCTTTGTAGAAAGGAAGGCCATATTCGTAAACACTATCCATTAATCCAAAAGAAGGTTGCTAAAATTGATCTGAAATTGAATTTAGTTAAAGAGGTCGAGTCTAACCCTAATGGAGAGGGTGTGGCCTCCCAACCTAAAAAAAAAGACCTAGTCTATCAGCTCATGTGGAGGAAATCCATAGTCCGTGTGCTTCATACCAGGTTGGTGTCCCTAATTCACAAGGACAAGAAAGACCTCCCTCCCTGGGAACCTAGGTGGCGTACCCGAATAATGCCTTCTCATATAGTGGCACCTCCCCGTCAGTCAATAATTCAACCCTGATTCGGCTAAGAAACTCATTTGATATTCTTTCTAAAAATGCAAACACTAGTGCTAACCAAGATGGTAGGGTTCTCGCTAGTGTGTTAGCTTCTCCCAAAAATTCTAGCCTTTTCCCCTCCCCACCCCTACGGGTGATGTTTTACTTCAAAACATGAATACCCAACAGCTTGCTATGAAAAAATCAAAGAAAGAATCTATAGACACATAAAAATGACCTAGGCCTGCAAGCTCTATTTTTGCCACATTCCTCTGGACATAATTAAAATATTTAATTATGTCCTATTGTCCACTTTTAGCTATTAATTCAATAACTTGCTATGAAAAAATCAAAGAAATAATCTGTAGACACATAAAAATGACCTAGGCCTGCAAGCTCTATTTTTGCCACATTCCTCCTAATATAATTAAAATATTTAGTTATGTCCTATTGTCCACTTTCAGATATCAATTAATTAATTAATTCATGTCTTTTATTCCTCTTCATTATTTAAATAAATGAATTTTATTTATTTATTTAAATGCATCACTAATTCTCTAATGTCTTTCCATGATTAAATAAATTCTTAAATTTATTTAATTATCTTTGTCTATTATTTCCTCTTGATTATTTAAATAAATAAATTTATTTAAATAAATCATTAATTTCTAATGTCTTCTCATAATTAAATAAAATAACTTATTTAATTATTATCCACCTTGGCATTTTCCCAATTTTAAATAAAATTATTTATTTAAATTGGTCCCACTTTCTAATTTTCCCTCTCTTAGTAAATAATTCAAATTAATTATTTACGATCACATGGTCCCACCTTTTGAATTAAAATAAATTTTTAATTTAAAATAACAATTTTCTTCCATAAATCAAGTAATTTCTAATATTATTTTATTTTTCAGCTCTCTTTTTCTGTGCCATCCTTATCTTCTTGTCACATCCAATCTTGTCCATTCATTTTAAATTCACCCTAATGTTTCCCTAGCCCTAATTGTGGGTTGTCACATTAAATCTTGTCCATTGATCTTAGGGCATTGGACAATCTTCAATCTTGGCCATTCATCCAAAATTGCATTTTCTATAAAATGGCAATTTTGGTCTCATTTTGACATCTACATCTCATGTAATCTTGTATTAGGCATACTTCATCTCTTGGCATTTTGACATCTTGGCATTTGCATACTTTAGCTTTTCTTACGAGTTGTATAGTTGCATAGTGTCACATTTTAGATCAAATCCTTCAACATTTGGTTAGGGAATTGGCATAGCCATAGGTTTCTCATACAAAATTTGAGGGCAAACTACATATTGCAGCAAATAGAGAAGGTGCAATGGAGGTCAATCGTGGAGGTTGAAGACACTTGGTAATATCTTTCTTTGTTTTCATGTTATTTTCTCCTTTGTACTTCATTGCTTACTTTGGGTTTTGTTTATTTATGCACTAATCTGCTAACCTGAATATTTCCCTTAGTTACATTGGTGAACCTAACACCAAAATCGCTCATTTTATTTATTTTCATATGCCATTTTTCATTTTTGTAGGTACAGGTACAATACGACACATTTGTTGTTTCCTATGACACATTTGACTTACCGCGACTCATTCAACTGATAAAACAATGCATCTGCTCTATTGTGTTGCATATGCTTTGCAAAACGACGCATTCACCATCCCACGATGCATTTTCTTTGTAGGTTGATGCATTTGATTGCAGATTTCAACCTTCGGCCCTGAGACACATTTGCTGTGCAGAATGATGCATTTGCCTGTCAATTTCTAGATTCTGCCCTGCGACACATTTGACACCTAGAACGATGTAATCGCCTGGTAAAAAATTTCTTTCAGGTTTTTGCAAGTTTTTCAAAATTTTCCTTTTCCATTTAGTAGCTTAGAGGTTTTTCTATTTATTAATCTGTTGTGGCAGCGTGTGGCTTCAACTTTTTCGTGAGTCCAAGGCATCTTCTGAGACTACTAATGAGTGGTTTTGTAGGTTTGAATGTCCAAGGATTTTATTTTGAAACCACTCATGTTTGTTTTAGATTAGAAAACACTTCCATTGGTGCTTTAAAAAGAACATTTATTTCTCATTTAGATTTAATTAGGAGGTTAAAGAAAATTGCTTGATTGTGCTTGAAGGTGGTAGGTGATTATGCTCTCACCTTGTGCAAACTAGGTGATCAGAAAGCCAAACCCATCTATTTTTATTTATTGAACCTTAGAGGGGCCTGCCTCGAAAGAGAGAACAAATCCAATCGGTTTTTCGCTTAGGTTGGTAAATAAAAGGATGAGTCTAAATTGTCAAGTCCTTACGGTATGTTGGCGTTAGCCATGTAGTGTAATTTGAAAATGGGTACCTACCTTTTCTTTTAAAGGTATAAGAGCCCCTAGTAGATTTATTAAAGGCTTAAGTGGCTTGCTATATGCTCGCAAGGTGTCATGTCCCCGAGTATTTACTAGAACCCTTTTGTTTAGTGGCCAAAAACCCATCTGTTTGCTAGCGCAACAACAATCATTGCAAAGGCATCCACATTCTCCCAATTCTTATTAGAGGCGATAAGTCTATCATGGGAGATTTATGGAGACTTGAAGCTTGGTTGACCCAAGAATTGAGTGCAATGTAAGTGGGAGCCTGTGTGGCCAAGCTTCTGGATTCACCCGCTAAGAATAAGTGTGGCTGGGGAAACCCACGTGGAATCTAGAAAATATAATCCTTGCCTAACCTAGGGTTGTACTTGTCTTCATTGTGCATGTTTTCATACAAAATATTATGTTTTCCAAGTATTTTCTGAGACATTGAATAAAAAAACACTCTTCAAAAACCTGGAAACATTGACTCAAATTGAAAACAACCTTGAAAATTGGCCAAAATTGCAAACAACTAGACTTGCATTCTACCTGCAACGCATTTGCTATTTTGCATCGCATTTGACACTTTCTATAACGCATTTGCTCTGCTAAGCCACATTTGCTACTCTATGCAATGCATTTTCTTGTACTACACCACATTTGATTTACATAACATTGCAATTGCTTTCTTGAGTTGCATTTATCACCTGTAATGCCGCATTTGTTGAAATTATGAAGCATCTGACAAACTACAACACATTTGAGACTTGAAACAATGCAATTGCCTGGAAAAAAAAAAAACACTGTCACAGTCCAAAACCCAAGTTCAAACTTGTCCAATTTGCTATCAAACATCTTTTTCCAGTAGTCTCAGTTAAAAACCAGACAAGGAAGTGCTCAAATCCTTCATTCTTTGCATACTTTAGCTTGGATTCTTCCCATAGGTTCATCCTTGCAAGTTTTTAGTTGCATCCTTAAAGTCCTTCATCATCATTTTCAGCCATAAACTAGTCTTTAGGTCCTCATTTCATTCGTTGTCTTTGGAATAGGGAAAACTTACCATACTTTACAAAATCCTTGCCTTCAAGAGTAGGTTGTCATTAGACTTGGTCAAAATCCTTCTTTTAAGTCATTGTCCTTTTTGTGAGACTTTCCAACTCAAAAGTCTAGTTAGGAAACCTCACTTTTTCATCTTGTCATCTTGTCCTTTAGTCACATTAACAAGTCCTTTGATGATCCAAATCGAGACATAGATCAAGCTTTGAGTGGTTGAGTTAAAATTTTCTTAAAGTCCATCAAAATCACTTTGATCATTGAAGTCATCTTAGTCCTCATTTTGCATACCTTATTCCTAAAAAATCCAAAAAAATAGAGTCATACCTTTCATCTTAGTCCTCATTGTCCTTTGGAATTTGGAATTTCCTTTAGACCACATTATCATATTGCATCTCTTATTGTTAAAAAACATAGTTGCATTACCGTCCCTTATTCAAAGAATCCAAAAACATAGTTGTCATTTTCATCATTCTTTCTAATTTGGGAAACTCCTTATATGGTTGAGACTAGGATTCAAAGAAAAAGAAGACAAATGGCTAATTTTGGACAAGACACCAACACTTATATATTTTCCAATGACATGAATCAAAACATGCACCAACACACATCCTTTATCAATCCTTTCAATGACATGAACATGCCATCTTCTTCACATAACCCCTTCGAACCATTCATACATAGAGATGAACACAAACGTGTATTTGAGGAAGACATAGAAGTTGCAACTCAAAATCCTAAAGTGGCCTCTTTTGTGGAAGATTTGGTCTTGCATGATGGAGACAAATATTTAGCCATGCTTTTACACCAAGGGACTAAATTTCCACGTGGCTTTGACATTAGCACTCTAAGAGCAACATCTCCTGATCACAATGCCAACAATAACAATGCAAACAACACCTCCAACACTAGTCAACCTCAAAACAATGCAAACAATACGTTTGTTGATGTCACCTCACAAATTACCACAAGCACTATCAGTGCTACCTCTAATGATACATCTAATCAAAACACTTTCAACATAATCAATGCAACATCTATTGGAGGGACACCAACCATGTCACAAGCTATGTCACAATCAATGCCTACCATGTCAACAATGTCCTCACAGTCAATTGGAGCTACCTTTGGATCCTCAACAATGGGGGAAAGCTCTTCAAACCCCCTATTTGGAGCTTTATCTAATGCCATGGGAACATCATCATCAAATCCTTCTATTGGTTCTTCGAATAATGCCTTCGAAACAAATTCATTCAACCCATTTGGGGGAAATAAACGATGGATTTCCATTCTAGGACTGCAACCAAATGTCAACACGTCATCAAAAAATTAACACCAATACTCACATCCCTCAAAGGAAAAACACCAACATTCCCCATGGCAAATTCTACCAATTTGGACAAGGCAATCATATTACACAGTATATGACTTCATTTGGGCACCAAAATATTCAAGGTCAACACATCTCACAAATATCGACTAATATGGTTGGAGGACATATTTCCACATATGCATCACACATCCACACTCATCAACACATCCCTAATCAAAAATTTCAATACCAAAAACATTCAAATCAAAACATGCTATACATCTCATAGCAACACATTCCACAACAATATCAAAATGCATCTTCACAACAAATGGGGACTCATGGAGTACCTATCACTAGCATGTGTGATGCAACGAACAATCCTATAATTGATGCACTTACAGCCCAAATCATGACCTTACAAAAACAAGTAGAGAGTATGCAAATGCAACAAAAAAAGATGCACACATCATATGACCTATGTCCATACCCTTTTGACACAAGTCTATACATGCCACCATTCCCTCCTGGATACATGGCACCAAACTTCACTAAATACAAAGGCAAGACAAACCCCCTTGAACACATTCAAAAATTCACAACCAATTGCGTGGAAATTGTATATGAACATACTTACTTGATGAGACTCTTCCCTAAGAGTCTTGCAGGCCCCACACTTGAATGCTTTGTCACTTTACAAAATGGAATAAAATCATAGGATGAACTTGGTGACAAATTTGTACGAAAACTATGCCTATAACATTGACACAGATGTCTCCATTACCAACCTATGCACACTTACACAAGAAGAATTTGGGGAGACTTTCATTCCATTCTTTCAAATATGGATAAGTTTAGCAAGTTGTTGCCATATTGACATACCTAAGAAAGAAAAAGTTGACATGTTTGTTGAAAACCTCCAAGGCCCATCGAAATACGGCTTGCAAGTCCACTGTTGCACAACCTTCACAAACTTAGTCAAAAAGGGTGTCCAACTTGAGAAGGCCCTTATTACTAAAGAACTAAAATATGGCCCTAAGAACATGAACACAAACCCACCTACAAACATGAATAAATACTGGGTCAAGAATAAACACATTACCAATGATGGTGTTGTTGATACTAAGGCGGTAAACAAAATGGGTATGGTACTCACTCTTAAAGGAGCTCAACTGCAAAACACACCAACGATTACTCTAAAACCTGCTACTAATTCCATTCAAAATAGTCACAACAATCCAAATAGTCAAAACCAAGGGCAACCACGACAGACTAGGCAATTTCCAAAGAGACGCACATATACTCCCTTGGGTGAACCAATCAAAGACATCCTTAAAAAGCTCCTTCAAAATGGTGTCATCACATTAGAATACCGTAAGCCATATGACCTAGGATAGTTTAAGCCATCATGGTGGGATGACAACGCTTTCTATGATTACCACCGTGCTAAAGGGCATAAAACCTCTTCTTGTCAACAACTAAGAAATTTGGTACAAGACCTCATTGAAAATTGCACAATTGAACTGGGTGGACAATAATTTGCATCAAATGCAAAACATACTATTCACAAAAACCCATTGCAGGACTATGGTTCAAATAATCCGTCTACGTTAGGTCCTAAAACCAATAATAATCATGCCAATTATACCTGCATAGCCTTTGACTATTCTGGTGGGCCCATTATTAATCACCTTTGAGTGACTGATGAATATGTTAATACAATTACTATCAAGAGAGCACTTGAATGTAATGTCACTAGCCATGGTGGCAAAGTCACCATAGCTGGTCCTCCTCCCCCTAAGCAATTGAAAATCATGATACCTGGTCCATCCGCCAAAGAGTCGCAACCTAAGGGACAGTTCAACCTCATTGACCAATTAGGAAGTACACTAGGTCAAATATCTATACTTGAGTTGTTACACATTTCTCCTGTGCACAAGGCCATACTTGAAAAAACTTTACAAGAGTCTTCAGTCCCTCATGGCATTGATGTCAACCAATTTGAAGCCATGGGGAGATACCTAACCACTCCCCATCACTTAACATTTTTAGACCAGGACTACTCGTCACCAAAATCCAAGCATAATGACGCCTTACACATTGAAGTATTTATCCATAAACATAAGGTCAGATGAGTTTTAGTAGATGGTGGGGCATGGCTGAACATATGCTCCCTAAAATTGGTTAAGGCTCTAGGCTTCTTTGATGCTTGCATAAATGCTACAAAGAGCATTGTTATAAAGGCGTATGATGATGAAGAATGTTCCTCTCGAGGTGTTATCACTCTTCCTATTAGAGTCAGGCCGGTCATCATGGATACGACATGTCAAGTCCTAAATCTCAAACTACCCTATAATATCTTGCTTGGTCGACCTTGAATTCATGCTTTAAAAGTTGTTCCATCTACCCACCACCAACGCCTAAAGTTTCCTTTTGACAACACCAAAATCACCTACATGGAGACCCCGATCCTTTCCAGTATTGCACCAATCTAAGGGGTATTTAGGAACATCAAGTGCCCGTTAACTGAGAAGCTTCGACCTCCTCTTCTTCCAAATTAATTGACCCATCCACACTTGCCAAATCATCCACGTCCACTCCTTCCACTTCCACCACACCATCTCCCGCCATTTTGAAGGTTGATCCCAATGTCAAGATTTAGGACCAAGGATGTGGAGAGTATAAATTGAACACGACCTACTGCATCACCAAAATACCTAAGTCTCCTAAGGCCTATGGTCGTCCCTATTTCAGAATGGAGCCTAAAGAAATCTTCAAAGTTCCTCCAACACATATTTTTATAAAATGGGGTGACATGAAGAAGGAAGAAATAGAAGACCTATCAACTTGGATTTACAGGGACCTAGAAGATCCATCCCCATTACCAGTCCAAATGTACAAGAAAGGCTATGATATAATGAAGACAAAAGGCTACGATGGAACTAGTGGCCTTGGCAAAAATAAAACTGAATGCGAGAACCTATAATGCCTTCCTAAAGACCAAAGTATCTTGGGTTAGGGTATGGGCTACCTGAGAATGATGATCGATGTGCCAATGCACTTTCGGGTGAAAGCGTGAATGCTTCAAAAAGTGTTGAGACCATTGAGGATTCCCTTACCGAAACTGACTCACATGAATGGGAATTTGGCTCCCAACGATCCCTAAGTGATTGTTGGCTTGATAATTGTTCCTTGAACCAGGAGAACCTTCCTTTGAAGAAAGATTTTGGTAAATGTTTAAAATTGATCTAGCACAAAATAATGACAACCCTAAAATCCCAAGGAAAAGAGAAGATTGGGATAGGCTCTTTTTCCCAAGGAATAATGACAAGCCTAAATTATCTTCTAATCCCATTGGCCATAATCCTGACATACCTAACCAGTCATCTAACATTAATGACCATCATTTGGATTCATATAAATCACCACATGACACTACCGACCCCAATGCTAGTCTATTTGTCCCTTATTTTGACAATGAGTACAAATCAAGTGAAGTAGAATATTGGATAGAATCTGACTAGGAGTTGGATGATGACAATTTTATCTTTAACCTCTATGAATCTGTTTGCATGCTTTATGTGTCCTCCCCACCATTGACCAATATTGGTGATGGTATCTCCTTAGTCTATCCACAACTAATTTATTGGGATCAACAAGGCCCGCCAGTTATGGACATATTTCAGAATGATGAGGCCATTGTAGAATTCATGGGACTTCACAAGGGCATACCAAGTGGAGACTACAAGGCTAGATTTACCATAGAACTAGATTTTGCAACATACTTTGGGGAGACTGTGCCATCCTTTACTCGCAAAATTAAAAATAAAAATAAAACAAAAAATGGCACATCTTTAGGTGAAAATTGAAAGGCACCTTCTAACGATAAAAAAAGAACAAATAAAGGATGTATCTAAGGGTGAAAACCTCTTGGAGGTGCCCAATAATGGAGGACTGAACTTTCTCCCCATGACTCAGGAAAAATTGATAATGCTCATAGAGGACACCATGGAAGTCAACATAGCTACAACAAAAGATCCCAAAATTGTCCTCTTTGCAACATCTATGACAGAGGAAGAGAAACTTGAATTTCACAAATTCTTTTTAGAGCGTAAGATTAAATTTGCATGGCCATATGTCGATATGCTTGAGTTGGATCCAGAACTAGTCTTGCACCATTTTCCATTACTTCCAGATGCCAAGCCAGTAAAACAAAAATTGTGAAAGATGCACCCACAAATCACCTTGTTAGTCAAAGAAAAACTCAAGAAATTGCTAGATGTGGGGTTCATATGGTCAATAGACTATGCTAAATAGATTTCAAATCTTGTGCTAGTCACAAAGCCAAATAGTCAAATCCGCATTTGCACAAACTTTCGTGACTTGAACAAATCCTGCCCAAAGGATGACTTTCCATTACCAAACATAGACATCATAGTTGACCTTACAATAGGATATGAGATGTTGTCCCTCATGGATGGTTTCTCAGGTTATAACCAGATTCAGATTGCCCCAAAAGATCAGCATAAAATGACATTCACATGTCCTTGGGGTACATACTGTTGGAACGTCATGCCTTTTGGTCTCAAGAATGTAGGCGCCACATATCGAAGAGCCATGACAACAATATTACATGACAATATGCACAAGCTAATTGAGGATTATGTGGATGAAATTTTGGAAAAGTCTTTGACACATAAGGATCACCTCAATGTGCTAAACAAAATCTTCAAAATACTGGAAGAATATAAGGTCCATTTGAATCTTAAGAAATGTGTCTTTGGTGTGACATCAGGAATCTTTTTGGGATACATAGTTTCTCTCAGAGCCATTCAAGTGGATCATGCCAAAGTGAAAGCAATATTAGACATGCCTCCCCCAAAAGGGATAAGTGAGCTCAGGACATTACAAGGCAGATTGTAGCCTATTCGACATTTCATTGCACAACTAGATGAGAAGTGTCAACCATCTTAGTATCTCCTGCGCAAGGGTATCCCCTTTGTGTGGACTGATAGATGTTAAGAGGCCTTCCAATTGATAAAGAACTATCTTCTGTCACCTCCCGACTTAATGCCACCCATCGAAGGAAAACCTTTGATTCTATACATCTCTGCAACAACTTCAGCACTGGGGGCATTACTGGCACAAAATGATCATGATGAGAAGGAAAGGGCCATATACTACATCAGTCGGACATTGATTGGATATGAGCTAAATTATACATCCATTGAAAGTTCCTGTCTAGCAGTTGTCTTTGCCACCCAAAAGTTAAGACACTACATTTTGAATCACAGGACACACTTAGTGGCAAAGATTGATCCCTTGAAATATCTCCTAAGTTGCGTAACATTGACAGGTCACTTGGCAAAATGGGTTATGATCTTGAGTGAATATGACATACAATATGTGGAACGAAAGGCTATAAAGGGACAAGTAATAGAAAATCAACTAGAAAACACACCTGTACAAGGTGATCACCCATTGGTAGTAGACTTTCCTGATGAGTCCATATTTCATGTAGAACCTAAATCACCTTGGAAACTTTACTTTGACGGGTCTCATGCTAGTCATGGCTCGGGAGCAGGAATATTGTTTATCACACCACAAGTAGATTCCATTCTGAAGTCATTTCACATTGCTTTTCCATGTACAAATAATATTGTAGAATATGAGGCACTTATCATAGGACTCAAAATGGCCATAAAATGGAAAATAAAAATCTGCATGTCCTCAACGATTCTCAGTTGGTCATAAACCAGGTCAACAATGAGTATGACGCCAAGGATGAGAAGTTAATGCCTTACAAACGAATGGTTGATAGTTTTTAGTCATACTTCCACATGCTTGCTTTTGAGCAGATTCCTAGGGCACAAAACAAGGCAGTAGATTCAATGACTACAATTAGATCTCTCTGAGACATTCCAAGCAACGTGCCTCAATTTGAGTTCTTGGTGGAACAACTTTTGGTTCATGTATATGACATTCTAGAATCAGAAATGGTTTGCGAGCTTGTTGGTCCCAAATCACCATGGTATCAAGACATTTATGACTATCTCTAGTCCCAGACCCTTCCCCCAAACCTATCCAACAACCAACTGAAATCCTTTATCTGCAAAGCCACCCAATACACCATCATTAGTGACACCCTATATCATCGTAGCTTTGATGATACCCTTTTTTGATGTCTTGACACTGATGAAGCACGAAGAACCTTACGCGAGGTACATGAGGGTATATGTGGATCTCATTCGAGTGGTCCTACTTTAGCCAAGAAGATCACAAGACTTGGGTATTACTGGCTGACAATGGAAAAGGATGCACTTGAGTTTGTCAGAACATGTCGTCAATGTTAGATACATAGTGATTTGATCCATGCACCAGCACATGAACTTTGACTGATTACTTCTCCTGGCCCTTTGCATGATGGGGACTTGACCTTGTGGGAAAAATCCATCCTACCTCCTCTAATGGCCACAAATTCATTATCACCACCACTAAGTACTTCACTAAGTGGATCAAAGCCATCTCCTCACATACATAACCGACAAGCAGATTTCCAAATTCATCCTCAACTACATCATCTGCCGGTATGGTGTCCCACAATCCATCATCACAAACAATGATCGTCCCTTCAAAAATAAGAAATTTGTGAGTTGTCTGAGCACTTCCACATCCAACATCATTTCTTCACGCCATACTACCCCCAAGGAAATGGTCAAGTTGAGGCATCCAATAAAACAATCATCAAAATTCTTAATAAGGCAGTCAATGATGCTGGCTGTGACTAACACATCCAACTTAACCCTGCTCTATGGGATTATCACACCAGCATCCGCACACCTACAGGAGCCACCCCATTCACCTTGGTCTTTAGAGCTGAAGCCATCTTATCCATCAAGGTTGAAATTCCATCTTTACGAGTCTCCTTAAAGGGTTTGATCGATGATGAAGAGTATAGACAATCACAAATGCATGAATTGGAAATGATAGAGGAACATAGACACAATGCCTTAAATCATTTACAGGCATATCAAAACCACCTTTGTCATAGTTACAACAAGAGATTCATGGTCCAAAAGTTTGACATTGGCGACCTAGTCCTCATGCTAAATCCTAAGAATCAGACTGATAGAGAAAAACCTAGCAAGTTCACGCCCAATTGGTTGGGTCCTTATATCATCACGACCCCATTTGGTTCTAAAGCATACCAGCTAGCTACTCCAGATGGTGAACAATTGACAGAGCCCATCAACAATCTGCATTTCTGAAAGTTTTATGCATAGCATTAGAGAGCTAAGCTGAAAACTATCAAAATATATAAAAAAATGAAAAATATAAAAATTTGTCACCCTAATGAAAACCTGACAAATAGGTGTCTTGGTGAAAGCAAAAAAAAAAAAGAAAAGAAAAATGAAAAAACTATTAAAGAGAAATAATTCATCCAATAGTGAAAACCTGGTAAATGGGTGCTTTGGATAAGTACCATGGTGAAAACCTGGAAAACAGGCACCATATGTACTTGGTCTTTGCTTTACCATCTACTATCACTTTATCTATCTTAGTCCATAATAAATACCCACTTTTCTGACACTATCATGATACCCATCACAATAATCTCACCATTTCTTTCCATGGCCAACAATGGTTGACATCAGGTCTTGCCATACCATCCATCAGTCATCCCATGCACGACCCTTTGTATGTCCTTCAAATTTGGCTAGTCCTAGACCTGACTGGGGGCAACCCTTTATCATCCAACTGCAGTGGGTATCACACATGGTCTTTCCAATTGAAAAATGTCTTGAAAAAACCTTAAAAATCATAAAATGTCCTAAAAAAGACCTAAAAATCATAAAATATCCTAAAAAAGACCTAAAACTCAAAAAATGTCAAAAAAAAGGACCTAAAAATTGACATCTTGAAGAAGTACAAAAAAATCAAAATATGACAAAAACACAAAAATAGAGTTGTATCTTGTCAAGTCAGTCAGTCTATGTCATTGTCGAACTATGTTGTCTTTGTGCATTTGCTACGTAGGCAAGGTTCATCTATGAGCCCTTGAGACATTAGGTTAGTCCTTTTAGGTTTGTCAAAATAAAATCATGACTCAATCTTTGGTCATCAAGACAAAGTCATTGGTCGTGTCAAAATACGAGGTCTCTGAGTGTATGATGAAGGCAAGGCCATCAATCGATGAGCCATCAAGGCCGCACTAGGTCAGTCCATTAGGGTTCATGACACTACACTGACACACACGTTAATTGTCTTCAAGTCAAACAAATTATTCCAAAAACAACTCCTAAGACAAATCAACAAACTCCTGCAACAAATCATGATAATCATTTAATCAACATGTCAATTGCATCAACATGTCAAAATAGGCATGTAGTCAATTCTCTCAACACAAGTCACTTATATCAAAACAAGTCAAACTCAATCAACCTTAGTCAAACTTAGAAAATAACAAGTCAACTTGTCAAAACTCTTGGTTATTCTTCAGATGTGTCCTTATGAAGAGCAACCCCTATCATTTATTTATGCCTTAGGATGTTTCCTTCCTAGGCATCGTCACTATCATCCAACATTTTGAGGGATCCTTATGACATTTGAGGATCGATCCTCTCAACATCGACATCATTCAGTATGTGTCCTTCCTGAATTTGGAAACTTTAGCATTCGTCATCTCGACATTGTCAAACCTGAAACCTTGACATCCAAAACACTTGACATTCAAACACACTTGGAAAACATTATCTTAGCATTTTTTCCTTTGATCTTTCATCATGCTACTAGTTTCTCGAGGATGTCCTGACAACAGGGTTTAGAGAAGCAATGATGTACCACGATGATTGGCTTGTATTGTCTTTTTTGAACACTCATGTTGCTAGTTCATTGAGGATGTCTTGGTAACAGGATTTAGAGGAGCAACGACATTTCGTGACTTGTCTTTGTTGTCTTTCTTGTCTTTTTATGTTTGTGGTTAGTTGTGACAAAAATATTGGGGCAATTGCGCTCTTAGTATGAGTCATGATCATCCTTGTCTGCGACTCCTTGTCTCATGTGATGGTACGAACTTGCACACCCGTGGTCTATGCCATATCATGGTGTTTGTTGGCCATTACAATAATCTACCAAATGATGATTAAGAGCAACAATTATTAGTCCTATTGTAATATGTTGAAGGATTTGATCTCCTCACTAACATACGTCTCCTTTTGTCTTGTCGTTTCACCTTGTCTGTGTCTTGATGATATCCTGTGACATACAAAAATAATTGCATACATGACCATATAGACATTGCATTAGTCCATTATACACATTACATCATGCATTGAATATTCATTAAGGCATATAGTCATTAAACATCCATTCAAATATTTCCATTTATATCATGAGCATATCATTTGCATTCATCGATTGACATTCACATAACATATCAGTGCATTTAACATTTCCATACATCATCCATATCATTAATACACATACATCACATTAGAAAACATCACATGTCACATTATCCATACATATATAGTCCATAATCATAAACATGGCATTCATTAGAATCAAGACATTGCTCATCCATATAGAACATCATCATCATAACATAATATCATCATGACATATAAGCATAAAATAATCATCATAACCACATACATCACATGAAATATAAAATGCATCACCATAATCATCATCATAAATGCATATATCATAGACATAAATCAACACATCAACATAAGGCATCATCAGATAACATAAAACATATAGGTCGCATCAAAACTGCATCATATATGTATAATCTCAAAAATCATGTCACAAGATAGAGTCATGAGATATCCCAAAAATAGAGCTTGCAGGCTCAATGATAAAAATATAAGTGTCATCACATAATGTCTGAAACATGATAACAAGATAACAATAACAATGTATATGATGTACTCTCCTCATCCCCTTAGGGAGAAGACCATGGTGATCGATGCTCGATAAGAGGAATTGATGAAATCATGGACATGGCTGGCTGGGTCTGTGTGGTAGATGGATCTGTAATCGCAGGTTGACTATGCTCTGACTTGTGACCTAAACCGAATGACCCATGGTTGTGGCTAGACATGTGCCTCGAAGAATTCCTATGGCTATGGTGGGATCTGTTCCCTGATGTATGACCTAAAGAAGTAGATCCACCCACATTGCTCTGACTATGGCTATTATGTGTACGGTTGCTACTCCCTGATCCAATCCCTGACCTATTTTGTGATCTTGACAACCTAGGCTCCCTCTGATTAGTTGGCATTGCTCTCTCATATAACATATGGTATTGGCCTCTAGCAGCACTAACCCTAGCCAACTCTCTAGCCACATCACCAATTGGTCTATCACATAACTCTGCAAACCTGGTGCACCAGCTCTTTGTCTCCCATCGCTGAATCTCATCCTGATCCCTCTCGATCCATGTAACCTCCATTTTGCCTGTACGGATCTAATCTCTACGGTGGCCTCATCCAATCTCCTTTGCATGTCAGCTAGTCTATGGTCTACAATCGCATCATGAGGCAATGGTGGTCCTCTAGGTATGTCATCATCTCCCTCCACCATCCTCTCCCTCAGCTATCACTCTACTTCATCCATAACATCCTCACTATCAATATCTAGCTCCTCATCCCCAACTCCCTCCTCCCCTCCCTCGAGATCCAGGGCCTCCTCTACTACGTGCTTCTTGGCCTCCACCTCTGCTTCTTGTCTCACCTTAGCCTCTGTTTGTACCTCCTCCTATCTCACCTTCTCCTACTTGGGCCCCTCATCTCTCTCCTCCTCTGGTACCTTAGGAATGGCATCAAGTGGCACTCCCTCCACATGCCAATAGAACCTCCTACCCTGTCTCCCCCTCTCCTCCTCCCTCCACCCCACCATCTCCTCCATCTCCTTTTTCATCTCCTTTGCCTCCCCCACCTCTCCCCTCGTCTCCTCGACCTCCATCCCTCCCCCTCCCTTTGCCACTGGCTCTGCCTCCTCTACCGCCTTGTCACACCCGTGGTATAAATGATCGTCGATCAATTGGTGATGGCTTGTCGAGGTCTGTCAATGGTATTGATTTGTGTACCTGCCACCAAGTATTGAACTCACCTGTGGTCCCAGGATATGTCAGACCTCCTCTCCACACCCACTACTGTGTTGGCAGCCCATCAATTTGTTGCTCTGATAGAGGTACTAATATTATTGGCCCCTATATAGTCTCACGCAATGATCAGGCATACTATATCGTACCCACTGGTACATCTTGTTGCTCACCAAACTGTCATAGTACCTGTTAGGGCAAGTACATCTTAATGATCAACTGTGATTGAACTATGTGCCCAATGAGATACCTAAACTACCTGCATAATGGAAAATGCTTGCCCTCGTCTACCCATTGAACACAATCCATGTACAGTCTCCAAACAAAATCCATTAGTGTATCAATCCTGTGTTGCCAATAGCCTGTCTCTCCAACCCTCATCTGCTGAAGAGCTCCTGCATACAAATAGACGTATGGCATCCCCTTTGCTAGTTATGGCCTTTGAATAGGTGGACAAAAGATAGGGATATGCTCCCAAGCCTAGATTATAAGCAAGGTTGTGTCATAGTTGATGCTATGCACTCCTTTGTAGGCTACCTCATGTAACTGGTGATAAAGCATACCAAGTAAACAAGGTCCCGATGCAAAAATTGTCCTGTCTCGTCGCATGTACACTAACACATCCCCCCAACCGATCAGGAACCCATGTCTGCGGCAGTTTGGTATCAAAACACCGGTAATCATTGTGCATAACATAATATCCCATCGAGGATAATGCTCTGCCATGAAATCTCAACAAATCTCATAACCCTCGACGCCTAGCCCCACACCATCCTCGGCCTCGAAAAACTTAGTGATAGTCTGATGTCCTTGGTGCAGATCATATACAACTTGCTCCCCTCAAATCGGCAGGCGTAGAATCTAGTATACATTTTCCAGCGTCACAATGGCCTCTCATGTTGGCAAATGGAAAGAACATGTCTCTGAATGCCATCTCTCAGCCAGTGTTGTCAGCAGTCCCTTATTTTCCTGAACAATGGACATATAGGTGACATAATATAATTTCAGCCGCATCAATCGTCTATGCTCTTTGTCCTGCAGTTGATCCTAGAAGGCATACGTGGAAGGCCTGAACTCGCGAGTATAGATTGGTGGTAATCATTTATACACATGCAAAAATGAGAGTTAGAACATCATTAAAATATCCTTATTACCATTTATCTAATTTAACATAAGCAGAAACTAGATCTAAAACTAGGTCAACTTTAGTCAACCCTAGTCAAAGTCAAATGCATCACGTCAATGACATTTGCAACACACTAGGTAAATTGCATTGCTTGGCCCTTTAATTGCATCATGACAGAGTGTTTGTGTTGCACAATCCCACAAATGTGTTATCCTTTACCAAATGTGTCGCGTTTGCTTCCATATGCGTCATTGTCAAATCACTTGTCACTTGGCCTTGCGTTTGTGTTGTGACATAGTGATTGTATCTCTATACCTATCATTTGTGTCTCACTATGGAAAATGTGTCATTACCTAATGGACCCCTAATGTTTGCATCGCAACACATCAAATGTGTCAAACGTGATAGTGAATGCGGCTTACGCGAACGCAATTGCATCGCAACACATTCGTTACCCTAACTTCTAGCCATAAAAATGCATGTAAAATGATAAAACAACAAAGTGGGCAAGGTGTGCTTATCGGTGGCTCTGTGCCCTCTGGCTATCTGAAAGTCTAAACAATGTATCTGCGATGCTTGGTCTCTAGAATCACCATTTTCGCACGACGTCTCCTCTCTCTGAGCTCTCAAATCTCCAAAGGAAAAAGTGAAAATGAAATGACTTTTTACCCCTTTTGAACCTATTTATAGGATAAAAGGTGGGATTTTTTGAAAAATTTATTATTGGAGGCTCTTTTGACCACCATTAACTAACCTGCTGGCTGCTTTAAACATCTTGAAATTTGAAACCGCTTGGACCATTGATCTTCTAGGCATCAAATTGACTTTTCGGAACACTTTCCAAATTTTTCTAACTCTGGGCCAAAATTTAATTTTTTTCCCGAGGGGGCATAAATACTTTGTACTTTAGTCAGGGTATATTTCTGGCTGAATTTTCTTTGTCACAATGCGACAAGCTACATTATGACAAAGAGGGGCAACATGTAGACACATAAAAATGACCTAGGCCTGCAAGCTCTATTTTCGCCACATTCCTCCTAGCATAATTAAAATATTTAATTATGTCCTATTGTTAACTTTCAACTAATAATTAAATAATTTTTAATTATTTAATTAATTTGTCTTTTATTCCTCTTGATTATTTAAATAAATGAATTTAATTTATTTATTTAAATGCGTCATTAATTCTCTAATGTCTTTGCATGATTAAACAAATTCTTAAATTTATTTAATTATCTTTGTCCATTATTTCCTCTTGATTATTTAAATAAATAAATTTTATTTATTTATTTAAATATGTCATTAATTTATAATTTCTTCTCATAATTAAATAAATTCATTAATTTATTTAATTATTATCCACCTTGGCATTTTCCCAATTTTAAATAAAATTATTTTAAAATTGGTCCCACTTTCTAATTTTTCCTCTCTTAGTAAATAATTCAAATTAATTATTTACTACCACATGGTCCCACCTTTTGAATTAAATTAAATTTTTAATTCAAAATAACAATTTTCTTCCATAAATCAAGTAATTTCTAATATTATTTGATTTTCCAACTCTCTTTTTCTGTGCCATCCTTGTCTTCTTGTCACATGCAATCTTGTCCTTTGATTTGATCTTCTAGAAGGAAAATATTGTCCATTCATTTTAAATTCACCCTAATGTTTCCCTAACCCTAATTGTGGGTTGTCACATTGAATCTTGTCCATTGATCTTAGGGCATTTGACAATCTTCAATCTTGGCCATTCATCCAAAATTGCATTTTCTATAAAATGGAAATTTTGGTCTCATTTTGATATCTACATCTCATGTAATCTTGTCTTAGGCATACTTCATCTCTTGGAATTTTGACATCTTAGCATTTGCATACTTTAGGCTTGCTTACTAGTTGCATAGTGTAGCATTTTAGATCAAATCCTTCAACATTTGCTTAGGGCATTGGCATAGTCATAGGTTGCTCATACAAAATCTAAGGGAAAACTACATATTACAACAAATAGAGAAGGTGCAATGGAGGTCAATCATGGAGGTTGAAGACACTTGGTAATATCTTTATTTTCATGTTATTTCCTCCTTTATACTTCATTGCTTACTTTGGGTTTTGTTTATTTATGCACCAATCTGCTAACTTGAATATTTCTCATAGTTACAAAATTGAGGAAAGCTATCTTAAGATTTTATCTAGTAACAATAAGGCCACTCCCAAAGTGTCAGAGTATAGTTTTAAAAAAGGTGCTAATAAATTCCAAATTGAAATCAATGAACAAACTCCTGACATGGTGGATGGGTGTCCCAATGTTGGGGACAAGAAAATAGCGTCCATGGTGGGAGATCTTGTCTTTGAAATTAAAAGTAATCACCCTAGATTTTACTATTTTGATCCCCAACCATAGCTCCTCATCCATTCATCTTCAGGAATTTGGAGTTGAGGGTCAAGATAAGGATAATAACCAAAATATCAAAAATATAGAGCCTTTTGAATGCTCGACTCCTAAAAATGATTATGGAGGCATTTCCACTCAAGAGGAGAATAATAAATCTGCGACAAATACACCCTGAATAACCAAGGGTATTAAGGATAATAAACAAAATATGATAGATATTTCAAAAACCTTTGAAAATGTAGGATACACTGTTAATGAGAATATCACTAATAAGTGGCTTGTAACAACTCCTAAGGAAAAATTTGGTCTTGGTAGACCCCGGAAATATGGGAAGTCCCTAGTTGTGGACAGGGGAGGATTTCAACTTGCAAAAACTAAGAGAAAAAAAAATTATTGTGTTACAAATTCCTATCTCTAAGAGGATAGAAGTGGAAGGAAATTACCAAAATGTTTTGATCACTTCAAGGGTGATCTAGATGAAACTCCTATGAACATTGAAGATGAATCTTAATTACATTTCCTGGAACGTTAGGTGACTTGAGTCACCTGACATAAAATACATTGTTAATCCTCTCAGTTTGGAGAAATAAAAGGATATTGTATTCCTCTAAGAGACAAAAGCCACTGGTTTCACACTGGATACCAATTTAAAGTTCATCTAAAATGGGTCTTCCCGTTTCTCCACCTTGCATGATAAGGTAAGGGGTGGTGTTACTATCCTTCTCTCCAATAAATTGGCTCAACATGTAATTAACCATGGTACATCCCTCTGTAATAGGGCAATCTGGATCACTCTTGAAAAAGGGGAGTGCAAAATTGGCATATGCTTTGTTTATGCTTTGAATGATCACAAAGACAAAATGAGCCTGGGGCAATGGTTAATGAACCTCCCTGATGTCCTTTAGATAATAGGGGGACTTCAACATGGTGGAACATCTAGAAGACAAGTGGGTTGGCATTGACATGGGTTGGAAGGGGAGTGAAATTTTCTAATGGTAAAGGATGAAAGCCAAACTAAACTTGATTGACTTAATGGAAGGTGGCAAGAAGGATTGTAAAGGTGTTTGGTTTACATGGTGCAATTCCCAAAAAGGTGGAAAAATGATTTACTACAAATTGGATAGGATATATGCCAACAAATATTTCTTCAACTTTACTCCTAATAGTGATGGGGTCAAAGTCTATGCTTACCCCTACACATTGTCAGATCACCACCCCATAAAGGTCACTCTAAACAACATCCAGGGTAGGCCAAAGGATTTTATTAGATATTTCAACTTTATACTCAATACTTACCTTTTAAAAGATAACAATTGCCTATATGCCATCTCCACTCTCAGGGAAATTAACAAGTAGATGCTTAAAGACTTAAGTGCCATTGAAAGGTGGGAGCAAAATGTACTTAGCTAGATAAAACTCTTCCAGACTATAGGGAAGAAAGAGGCATTAGATAGCAGGAAAGAAGAATTAGAATTACATGACAATCTACTTTTAGCAAAATATAAGATCCAACCTATCCCGAATGATAAGGCTCTATGCGAAGAACTTATCCTTGCCAAAAACAAGTAAAGGAAGATTTAGACTCATAAAATTCAAGGGATTAAATTAAGGGCTAAGATCAATTGGCTAAGTTGTGGTGATAATGGGTCTAAATTCTTCTTTAGGTACTTGAAGTAAAAAATATTTAGTTAGCAAATTAAGCAAATTTGCAAGCAAGGTAAGACCTTCACCTTGCGGGAAGACATTCTGCATCAATTCCATGATTATTTCAAAAATTTGTACTCTTCTGAGAGTAGTGGTGAAAGTAGCCACAATGCAAGGAAGTTCATTAAAGATATTATTCCCCAAAAAATATCCACGGAGGATGCGTCAGGGTTAGCTGCAGTCTTAACTAAAAGGGGAAATTAAGAACACCATCCTCTTGATGAGTAATGATAAGTCCCTTGGGAGCGATGGAATACCTGTTGATTTTTATAAAACCTTCTCAAATTGGGTCAGCAAAGATCTATTGCAAGTTTATTAGGACGCATTGGATAAAGGGTCCTTGGGGAAAAGAATAAATAAAGGAATTATTAAGCTTCTTCTAAAAGGTGGAGATAAGACTCTAATCAAGAACTGGAGACCAATTACCCTAATGAATGTCTCCTAAAAGATTATTTCCAAGGTGATTTCCTTAAGAATTATTAATATTCTCCCAAAATTCATTAACAACACTCAGACCAAATTCATTAAGGGGAGATACTTATTAGAAAATCTAATCACAAGTTGGGTCTATGGAATGGGCTAGGCACTCCAATCAGAATGTTGCCATGCTCCTACTCGATTTTGAAAAATCATATGATTGAATGGGTCTTCCTAAGGACCACCCTAGAAGCCTTTGGCTTCCCCAATGAATTTTGCAAAATGGTTGACACCCTCTTAAAATATGTAGCACAGGTGGATGTGAATTGATTACTCTTAGAGGAGTTTGACCTAAAAAGATTTATTGGGAAGGTTGTCCATTGGCACCAAATGTATTTGCTATTGCCTCAGATTCCCTTCACTATTTGTTAAGAGAGAAAATTATGACACCTAAGTTTAAGGGTATAAGACTCCTAGAACAAAGTGAAGTTTTAAACATCTAGTTTTCTAATGACACAACCATCTTCTCGGAGCTTGAAGAAGACAACATGCACTCATTGATAGAAAATTTAATAATGTTCTACCAAGCATCCGGTGTAAAAAATTCAATTGCCAAATCAATTATCCTTGGATGGAAAGAATCCACACTTGAGTGGATCAGGAACTATGAGTTCCAATGGGGTGGCCCCAATAAGCAAGTTAGATATATTGAGATCCCATTTGCTTTCAATCCTCATCTAAAGGAAATATGGCTATGGATTAGGGTAAAAATTGAAAAGAATATTGAATGTTTGAATAAGCAGTACATATCACTGGCTAGAAGAATTCAAGTATGCCAAAAGTCCTCTCTTCTTATAGCATATGCTTTGCTTCAGTATGATTCTTTAATATCTACCAGGTCAATGAAATTTAGAAGAGAATTAGGAATTTCCTCTGGTCGGATGGGAAAGGCAAAAAGAGAACACTCGGTTAAATGGGAATGGTTTTGCATTGATAAAATGAAAGGTGGTATTGGTTTCAAGGATCTAAGGATTCATGGTATTTCCCTTGCAGCAAAATGGATTGTAAAGGCCTTGGTTGGTAATGAACCTTGGAAGGTTCTAATAAGAAACAACATACAACTCTCCACCCCCAAAAAAGCTAAGGCTTGGAAAATGCTACCTATTAGTGATATTCTCATTAGCAAACACCCTATGGTTCTATTCGACTCCCTAGTCTTTCAAAATTTTGTGGAAAGCTTGGGAGTTAGTTAAGCATAATGTGATGCTAAATAATGGTAAAATAACCTTATGCAACAATAAAAACTATCAAGCCTACAACTCCATATGGTGGAACCTAGATCATAAGTCTAAGCCTTTTGCTCTATTGCAGGGTTGCTCTACTAAGAAGTGAGCCCAAAGGGGCATCCTTACCTTCAAAGATATTATTTCTAATGGCCAAATCAAAAGCTGGAGCAACTTGGATTTTGAGTTCAATTTTCCAGATTCAAGTTTGAGAACTTATAACACCCTTCAAGAGGCTTGTAAAGGGGCCAACTTCCACAATTGCATTGATAAGGAACTTGATTTATCCAAATACCTCATTTGGAAAGATGGATCATTCCTCACTAAAATAAAAGCTGAAATAATTTATAAAACACTAACTAATAATATTTTTTCACTAATCATCTTAATAAGTGTTTGAATGTTTCCCTTTTTGATAATCAATGGCAAAAAAATTTCAATGCTATATGGAATAATGTCAAAGAGCCCAAGAAGGCTTGCTTTAGATGGCTAATCACTTTGCATAAAGTTCCTTTCAAAATGAATTGTAATGATGTGGATATATGTAACTGTAGACATCTAAATTTGACCACTTACATTTGGTCAAATTTATCCTTTTTATCTAAATATCCTCTTATTTGCATTAATTTAGTAATATTACTATTATTTAATTAACACCCCTAAAGTCCTCTAAATCCCTAAGGTATCTAGTTAAATAATTAAATACCTTACCCTTTATCCCCATTTTCCTCCAAAAATTAAATAAATAAGACATTTATTTAATTCCTCACATGTCACATCCTCCATAATCCACTTCTAATATGGATTAGTTTAATTAATCCATGATTAAGATGTGCACATCTTTAATCAGGATTAATGTCACATCCTCCATATTTTTCCACTTGCCTCTAATTCTTCATTAATCTTTTTAATCACCTATTTGCACAACCTTAATCTAATCACATGCCATTTTTGGTATGTACTCCAAGTCAACCTTTGATAAGTGCTTTCTTTATTAAACCTTTACCTCTTCCCCATGTGAATTAAAAATTCACATTTATTCATTCAATGCATTTTTCTTCCCCATGTAGGTTGTTGGGAAATTCTAAATTCTCTCACTTGTCACATCAGTCACATGGGACAAGGACCTCCTTTATGAGGACCTTGTCTTATCCCCAAGGTACTCCCCAATCACGTGAATTTAAAATCCACTTTTATTCCCCCAACTTCTCTCATCCCCATGATGATAAGAGGGGACTTTCTAAAATTTATCACGTGTGACCATCATCCTCATATGGGGACAATAACTTCCTTTATGAGGAATTATCCCCTAATCCCAAGGTACTTGCAAGTACCTCCACCTCACATGTCCTCTTTCCACTTCACATGTCCTCTTTCCACATCACATGTCCTTGTGACACCTCCTCTTCCACATGGTAGGATGTGAGGGCTTGTGAGTCCTCAACTCACTACAAACCTCCATCTTGTCCATGTTGGCTAAATCTTAGCCATTGAATCCTCTAGAGACTCTTCCCTTAAAATGGAAGATTTTCTCTCATTTTCATTCATAAAACTCATATCACATTCAAGCATTCTACTCTCAAGCATTCAACTTCAAGCATTTTGCATTCAACCTCCATGGTTGCATTTTGAATCTTCCATTGTCCCCATTTGCATTCATCTATCAAAATACCCACATCTTTCATTGCATTCTACATCTAATTTACATCACTTTGCATAGCATTTTAGTCTATTTTCCATCAAGGAGCACACATCTCATCAACAATTAAAGGGCCAACCAAAAGGATCACTTGGACAAGGTATATATCTTCCTTTAATCTTTATTTTGTTCAAGTCAACTTAGGCTAATATTGAGGTGGTGTTGTGTTATTTCTCCTTTGCATTTCTTTGTTTTTGCATCTTTTAGGTTTAGTAAATAATGTAGCATTACATTCTAGCACACTCGGTGGGACCCACAGACGGGTTTGCTTCTTTCATGTTTGTTGTTGTTTACATTTTTGCAGGTTCAGGTTACACAGAGGTGACTCCACAACTGACAGGGGCAACCTTTCCCTCAACAGGGGTGGCCTTTCCCTCAATAAGGGCAACCCCACCCTAAGACAGGCGACCATTCCCTAAGATAGGTGACCATGCCCTAAGATAGGCGACCCTACCCTAGAACAAGTGACATTTCCCTCAACAGAGGTCATTCTGCCCCAGACAGAGGCATCTCTGAGCTGTTTCACATTTGTCTAAGACTGGAGGTTAAACTTCTAACATATTTGTTGTAGGACGAGCAGGTTGAGAACATTAGTTAGCTTGTTTATTTATTGTTTTCATACTTAGGTGCATAGATCTAATTAGGGGGAGTCAAAATAATTATTTGTCGTGCTTGAAAGTGGGCTATTGACGTATCCAATCCCCTTGCACCCTTTGGTGATCCCGGGTGAAAAGAAATCGTAGCTCACTTAGTCCTTTGTGTTACCTAGGAGGCACTAGATCATTCAAGCTTTCCCCTTGCACTTCGTGTGAGCCTAGGGACTAGCCGAAAACATTTAGTATCTTCTTTTAGTGGGACCTACTTGGGGATTTCATCACCCCAAGGGACGATCCCAACCACGTGTACCGACAGGGTATATAAAGGGGGGAGAGCAAAAGTTGTATCCCAATCCAGTCACATCATTTCTGGTGAAGCATCAAAGCTAGGGTGATACCTAGATAAGACGTGAAGAGTTGGTCCAAGTTTCCAGTACCTTGCTGGGGCTTCCAGCTCACACCTGTGATGGGTTGGTGTTCATGGTTGTGCCTCACATACCATGAATATATTGAGGACTCCCTAGCCCACCTTGTTCAGCCTAGTTAGAGGACTATGTTGGCCATACTCTCTTACTAATCTTAGGATTGTGTTGCTTGAATTGTCTTTTTTGTGAGAAAGCAGTGCATGTATTTTTAGTCGAGTCTACCTTTGCCCTCTAATTATTGTTTTCTATGTTTTTTGTACTTTTTCATAGCCATTTTTATCCAAGTTAAGTCTAGGTCAACTAAAAGGGGCAACCTTGCCCTCAACATGGGTGATTATGCCCCTAAGATAGGCGACCTTGACCTTTAGAGGGGCGATTATGCCCTTTGTCTGAGTCATTTTGTCAGTCAAGCAATCCAACACATTCACCTATTTCAACAAAAAGGGTGACCTTTCCCTTAACTTGGGTGACCTTGCTTTATTTTGCCATTCCGAGCATCCATTTCCCTATTTTGAACATCTGTTTTCTCATTCCAAGCATCTGTTTCCCCATTTTTAACATCTATTTACCCATTTCGAGCATCTGTTTCCCCATTCCAATAGTATGTTTACCCGTTCGGTTACCCTATTTGCCTGTTCTGAGCATCCGTTTATCCATTCCGAGCATCCATTTTTGCCTTCCAATGGTCTGTTTGCCTAGTTAGAAGGTTTTTTTTCCCGTTTTGATAGTTCGTTTGACCCCTTTTCTAATTTATACAAGTTTTTCACCCAGTTGGGCGAACTTTCCCTTAACCTGGGTGACCTTTCCCTTGACTTGGGCGACCTTGCCCTTGAGTTGGGTGACCTTGACCTTGAGTTGGGCGACCTTGCCCTTAACTTTGGAAACATTACCCTTGATTTGGAAAACATTTCCCTTGATTTGGGTGACCTTTCCCTTGACTTGGGCGACCTTGCACTTAACTTGGCAACCTTGCACCCTAGTTGGGCAACCTTGCCACCCAGATAAGCGAATTTTCCCGAAAGCATACCTTCATCCGTCTTCTCATCATCGTCGTTTTCGTTCATCAACACTTTATGAAATTCATTGTTTCATCGACCAAATCACATAGGTGCATCTTAGAACATCATTAGAGTCCATAACCATCATCGGTTCATCAATCCCAATCACCTAGACTTCATTTTAGGGGTTTTGATTTTGATGCAAAAACTTCCAGAGCCCATAACTTTTGACTCAGGTGTCCATTTGGGCTGAAATTTTATGAGTGGTTGCATTATGAGGTGGCATGTGGATTCCCAAGCAACCCTTAGTTGGTGGCCCTCATTTCAGCACATTTTTCATGACTTGAAACTTCCACCTTGACCCTCAAAATTGTAATTTAGTGTTTTTTATTATTTTTTGAAAAATAATTTTCATTAATAACTCAGAATGCATGTCTCAGATTTAGGATGTTAGTTGGAAATTCATCCTACCTTAGTTTCAAGAAGTTTTTGGGAAAAAACTAGACTCTCAAAGATATGCCTGTGCAGTTACCTAAAATGGCAAAATTTGACAATTTTTGAAAACTGCCAAATCTAAAAAAATTTGATTGTCAGCACCTTATATCATCAAGTTAAACCTCTAAAATTGGTTTAGAATCAATCCTATCACATCCTCCAATCATACTAATTTGATCTTCAATCCAATCCTAACCTAAGCTTTAATCGAATCCCAATATGAGCTTGACCTAAATCCTAACCTAAGCTTCAGTCCATTTCCATCCAAGATCTTTTGATCCATCCTATTTATCCTTTCATCACCTTTTCTTCCCTTCTAATTGTTTGTTCCCATATCTTAAATATGTATCCATCTAATCTGACATCTTGAATCCTTATCCTTCACCAATGCTACCAAAAATAGTGGTCAAGGGGAATCCTAATTACGTTGACGACGATGACGAGAGTCTTGTTGATCAAGAAGTATATGACATAGATCCCCTTGATGCTATCATTTCTAGTAAGCTTTACCCAATTTTTGTTCAAAATTCAATTGCTCATTCAAGCTATCCCATCACATCTTCACCCACACCTACTAGCAATCCTTATGCTACCTTTGACAAGGGATATCCATTATCTTCCTCGTTCACATATTCATCATATCCTTCATCTACATCTTTCTTTTATCCAACACCTACATTCTCTTATCCCAATCTACCATCCCAATCTTCCCATATTAATCTACCATCCCAATAATCCTATTACAATCCCCCATCCATGTCCTCCTTACCAGTCTTCCCATCCTAATCCTACATTCACACCTTCTTATCTTAATCCTACATCCCCATTAACCTATCGTAATCCAACATCTATGTCTTCCTATCCCAATACACCATCTATTTCAACCTATCCTAATCAAACATCCCAATCTTCCCATCCTAATTCATTGTCCCGATACCTTTATTACTATAAACGTCCAAATTTTACCACTTCCATATGGTCAAAATTGTCTACTCTATTAATCTATTTCATCAATATTAATTAAATGATTTATTCAATTAATATTTCATCTTTCTACCTAAAGTATTTAATTTTACAATTAAATAATTTACCTTACACCTTTTCTTCTCTAAATTAAATAAACATGCCAATTTATTTAATTTAGTCATTTGACCTTTTTAAATCAATTTTTAAATTCTTCCTTTCTCTCTCTCCTTGTCACATCCTCTATAATCCTCTTCTATTATGGATTAATTTAATTAATTCATGATTAGGATGTGCACACCCTTAATCAGGGATTAATGTCACATCCTCCAACTTTTCCCACTTGCTTCTAATCCCTTATTAATTTCCTTAACCATGTATTTGCACAACCTTAATCTAATCAACTTACCACATTTAGCATACCTTTTTGGTCAGCCTTTACATGTTCCATATTTAGCATTGACCCTTTTTCCCATGTGAATTTTTAATTCACATTTATTCACCCAAGACTCCTCTCTTCCCCGTGTGAATTTTGAATTCACATTTATCCTTCCAAGGCTCTCCTTATCCCCATGCAAGTTCTAGAACCTTTTGACTTTTCACATCACTCGCATGTGTCTAAGTCTTCTAGAACCTTTGACTTGTCACATCACTCACATGTTTCAAAATACTACCTTTTTGGGAACCTTGTCTCATCCATTATATTCTTTCAATTATGTGAATTTTTAATTCACATTTATTTTCCCAACTACTTTCCTATTCCCCATGGAGATTTTTAAGGAATTCTAAAATTCCTCAAGTGTCACTTTCATTCTCACTTGGGGACAAGAAGTTCCTTTTTGAGGAAATATTCTCATCTCCCAAGGTACTTTCAAAGTGCTTGTCTTTCCTCCACATCATTTGTCCTTATTCCACCTCACTTACACCTCATCACATCCTTGGCCACTTCACCCTCCACTTGTCAAGATGTGAGGGCTTGTGAGTCCTTAACTCACCATAGCCCTTCATCTTGGCCATGGTGGCACAATATTGACTGTTGAATTCTCTAGAGAATTCAAATCCTTCTATAAATACCCCCTTTTCGAATGCATTTGCATAATTTAGTCATTTTGCACCCTTATGCTACCAAATTATCAAGCCATTTTATGGCACTATTCCTTGCATTAGCATCCAAGTTCAAGTGCATTTTCCATTATAGCTTCATCAAGTCTTCATTATCTTGCATCCACCCTTCATTTCACAGTCATCCAAGGAGCACACAAATCAACCACATCAAGGGCCAACCAAGGGGATCGACACACAAAAGGTATAATCACTAGTTTTGGTATCTTTCTTTTGTGTTTTCTTCCTTAGGCTAATCATTTGAGTTGATCTTGTTTTTTGCTTTGCATTCTAGTTTAGTTAGTTTGAATACTTAGATTAGGATAAAAACACAAAGCATCACAATTACAATCCACCACCCACATCCTCTTGTCCTAATACACTGCCCATATCCTTTTGTCCTAATACACTACCCATATCCTCTTGTCCTAATCCACCGTCCATGTCCTCCTATCCTAATTCACCATCCCAATATTCCCATCTTAATCCACCTTCCCAATATTCTTATCTTAATTCCTCATCTACTTCCTCCAACATCAATCCACCATCCACGTCTTCCTATTCTAGTATGCTATCACAATATCCTTACCTTAACCCTCCATCTAATCTCGATCCCCCCTCCAATCCTAATCCTCTATATACTTATTCCTCCATCCAACCTCATCCCTCAATCTAATCCTAGTCCACCAATCCATAATCCTACTCCACCAATCCCTAATCATTCATCTATTCCCACCACCCCAGCTAAGCCTAGAATATGCACGATTCTCACTCTAGAGGTCCTCCAAGGACTCATGACTAAGAAGACATCCCCAACTCCACATCTTGAAATCATGGAACCATGTTGCCCCACTCCTCCATGTGTGGTCACCAATGATGATACCCTTCTCCATCCCACACCTATCATTATTGTTACCACCCCTAGCACCACCCAAACCATTGAAATCATCAAACCCATTGAATCCATTGAACCCTCATCTCCTACTATGAGAGCTGCTGAGTCCATCAAAGACACCCAAATCCAATCCACTTCTCCCACTCCTAGTATCATCGAAATCCATTCCCATGAACTTCATGAATCCCCCATCCTTCCATCTCCCCCACTTGAGGAGTCTCTTCAACACTCCATCATGCCACTCACACACGATGAGTAATGCCAAGAGCTTGATCCAAAGCATACCAACATATCCTTTTCTCTCAATCAAGATCCTACCACCTCCTCTAGTCCACCTCAAGATCGCAATCCCCTGTCCATTCCATCCCATGATCCCCTTTACACTCAAGATCCAATCGTTCCATCACCTACTACTACAAATCTGGATCCTATCATATCAACTAATCCCTCTCCTAATCCCTTATCGCTCACTCCTCTCGATCAAGATGCTGCTACCCCATCATCTCCATCTCATGACCCTCCATTGCCGCATAACCCTACTATCCCCACACCGTTTTTATATTCCCTCAATACTCTCACATTCATCCATGGTGGTTTCCTTGTAGAAGAAGAAAAAAGCATATATACCACCCATCCTCCACCTAATAATGTTCTGGCATCATTCTTCCAAAATAACAAGTATCCTACCATAAATCAAATGCTCAAGAGCATGAACTATCAAGGAAAAGGTTTAGGCCTTCATGAGCAAGGTATTCTGGAGCCCGTCCATGTCAAAGAAAATCTACGTACACAAGGTCTTGGATATATCTCTCAAGACTCGCAATCCAAAAAATTTGGTACAACCTCTATACATCCTCAACGAGCCTCCTCCAAAAGCATAATAGGATCTTCTTGACACTCCACAAAACCACTCGCCGCCATCCCCCCTCAATCATATCACCTCAAAACAACCATCTATATTCCGCCTTCGTCTTTCGAATCCATTTTGGGTCCTTATGTCCCTCCATCCACCATCACACATCCTCCAGCCACTAAGTCCATTTTGGGCCCTTATATCCCACAATCACCTTCTCCGTCTCATCTTATTCATCCTTTTATCCACCAATCACCTATCCATGTCACCCATCATGAACATCCCACTCTCATATTCCCTAATCAGGATCAACAAAGGAATGTACCTACACATCCTTCGTCCACATATCATCCCCAAAATCCAACCTCCATCACTCCATTTATATTTCCTTCATATCATCCATCTCCTCACACCCATCCCATTGCTATTAAAAGCACTTTGGATACCAAAGTAAAAATGCATAAATCTAAACATCCACATGAATCTAAAGCTCCTCATGTCCCCTTAAAAAGACATGTTGAAGAAAAGAAGAATCAACTCCAAAATCCAAATCAAACCCATAGGCCACGAAGGCCCACCAAAGCAAAGATCAAAACCATGTGGATCCCAAAGAAAAAATATGCAATGCCTTCAAATGAAAAATATGTAACAACATCCAAAGTTGCTAATCCAAAAGCTAATCATACGCACCCTCCATCTCCAAAATCTGTTTTGGGTCCTTATGTCCCAAAATTCACTATCCTATCTCCTCCATTATCCCCACATTCTCCATCCATTAATCCTCCTATCCTTTCACATACACCACCATATGTGTCAATGTTGGTCCTGAAAACATTACCCCATCACACATCCTCCCCCTCGTTCCATCCATACACTTTCCAACATCCCATCCATTACCCCACATATCTCCCCCATCAAATCCCTTTAATCCATTCTCTTGCATAATCCATTTATCCCAATAAGGTTGTACCAACATCCAATAGTCACTTCACACACGATCTCTTAATACCTTGTATGGAACTTGATGCTTGAGTCCTTTATCTATCTCCTTATCATGTCTTCTAAATCCACTTATTCACATCCATGTCCTTATCCATCTCCAGCTGCATATTATCCAAAAATAAAAAAAAAATTCACAAAATCCAAAAAACCAAAAAGATTCACAAAATCGAAAAAGTCAAAAAATCGAAAAAAGTTAAAAAATTAGAAAAACCAAAAAATCCAAAAAAGTCAAAAAAGTAAAGAGAAATAATTCATCCAATGGTGAAAAATTGGAAAACAAGCGCCTTGCATAAGTACCATGATGAAAACTTGGCAAATAGGCATCATGTGTAACTCCCCCATCCAGCTTACTTCCACACTTGCAGGAAACTACGTCCCCTTCATCCATCTCCTCCATCCCACCTGTCTTATGCATCCTGCTTGTCATATCCCATTTATCCCAACCCCTCCATCTTCTTGGTGATCTTGATATAGATAGGGGCAAACATATATACATGCTTTGGAAACCTCTTGGAATTCATTCCCCTCATCCATACACTATCCTATTCCTTATCTGCATCCATCTACCTTCTTTTTCCACCTGTCATGCTACCATCAACCTCCCTTCTTTATCTAGGCATCCCATGTACATCCATTTCCCTCCCTCATCCACCCATCATAGCCTCCTCCATTTATCCCCTTTATCTTCCCATCCACTCGTCTTCCATCCCTCCTGCCTCATCACACATGACATATCTAGAGTGGGGGCATCTACCACCTTTGTGACATAGTCCTTGGAGACATCCTTCATCTATCATATCATCCCCTCCATCTCCCTCTAATTATCTTCCTATCCATCCAAACAATCCCTTCCATCTCCCCATCATTATCTTTCTAATCATCCAAACAACCCCTTCCATCTCCCCATCTTTATCCCTCTATCCATCCATCATAATAATCCCTTCCATCTTCTAAATCCTTACCTTTCCATCTCTCTATCCAGTAACCTTTTCCTCATCCAAATCCTTATCCTTCTATCCATCCATTGTAGCAATCCCTTTCATCTCCCCATCCTTATCTTCCTATCCATCCAAACTATCCCTTCCATCTCCCCATCCTTACCCCGCTTCCATCTCACCATCCTAGTCTTCCCATCCATCATGTCATCCCCTCCATCTTCCAAATCCTTATCCGTCTATCCATCCATTACACCATCCCTTCCATATCCCCATCCTTATCTTCCTACCCATCCACACCATCCCTTTCATCTCCCCATCCTTATCTTCCTATCCATCCATCACAACATGCTTTTCATCTCCCTGTCCTTTTCCAAACAATCCCTTCCATCCCCCATCCTTATCTCCCTATCAATTCGTATCTATCCTCATCCCATCTCATAATACCTTGTCATTGGTATCTAGCTATAGGCTCACCCCTCACACAATCTAATGCCCTCTTTCTCATCATCATCACTCCCACTTCTTTCGCACATCTTTCCAATCTCCTATCACTTCTCATCACTCATCTCCCCATTGTATCATCCTCCCAATTCATTTTTGATGATTTGGATAACTATCCCATTCCTGAGCTACATGTGATCACCACTATCCTATCCAACAAGTCTATCTTATCTCATTGTATCGGTCCCAACATTTTATCCTCTTATCATGGTCATCTCATCACCCTTTATCCATGGTTGGTCGTCGGTCTTTTGTCGAACTACATTGGCCTTGCACTTTCATGTAGGCAAGGTCGATCTTTTGATCCACCCTAGGGATTTTTTCCATCCTGTCTTGGTCATCCATCGAGGTTTCCATTGGCTTCTTTCCGCTTTCATCCATGGTCATTCGTCAGTCTTTTATTGAACTACGAGGGCTCTACACTTTCATGTAGGCAAGGTTGATCTTTGATCAACCCCCATGCCCCTAGGTCTTTAGGGTGTGTTAATTTTATGTCTCGTGTCTTGTCTCTCTCGTGTCATGTCATCAAGCATGCCCCTAGCTAGCTGGTTCTTAACAAATGAGATCCACCAGTATCATTAGATCCAATTGATTTTGAATAGCCTACGTCATATCAGTCTTTTAGTTTAGTATCCATCTTTGGTCTCAACAGGATGTATCCTTCCTAATAGACCTCGTCAATCCCATCCATCCTCTCGATCCTATGGCAAAGGATGTTTGAAATTGATTGCGATCTTTTGGTGCTTTTGACTTTTGTTTAACATTTGAGCTCCTTATTATAACTTGTCAAGATCGCCATGATCCATCATATTATGGTGTGTTTTGATCAGTTAACATAGGGGCATATCATGATCTTTTTGCTTTGTTGTTATCTACTTGGTTGTCTCGCGTAGTACCCACCAAGATCCTTGCAGTCTTGTGTTATGTTGGGGCATCCTTTTGTGTTTGTGGTTATCCCAATGCTTGGCCCAACCACGGTCTTCACAACTTTGGGGTGTTGGGATGGCCTTCTTGTCTACTGTGTTTGTTTTATGCATTAGACCCATATCTAGTTGGTTCTTAACAAACGAGATCCACCAGTATCATCAGATCCAATCAGTTTTGAATATCCTATGTCATATCGATCTTTTAGTTTAGTATCCATCTTTGGTCTCAATAGGATGTATCCTTCCTAACAATCCTCATCAATCCCATCCATCCTCTCGATCCTATGGCAAAGGACGTTTGAAATTGATTGCGATCTTTTGGTGCTTTTGGATTTTGTTTGATCATTTGAGCTCCTTATTATAACTTGTCAAGATCGCCATGATCTATCATATTATGGTGTGTTTTGATTGGTTAACATAGGGGAATATCTTGATATTTTTGCTTTGTTGATGTCTGCTTGGTTGTCCCATGTAGTACCCACCAAGATCCTTGCAGTCTTGTGTTACGTTGGGGCATCCTTTTGTGTTTTTGGTTATCCCAATGCCTGGCCCAACCACGGTCTTTATGACTTTTGGGTGTTGGGATAGCCTTCTTGTCTGTTATTTTTGTTTTATGCATTAAACCCCTATCTAGTTGGTTCTTAACAAACGAGATCCACCAGTATCATCAGATCCAATTAGTTTTGAATATCATGCGTCATATCGATCTTTTAGTTTAGTATCCATCTTTGGTCTCAACAAGATGTATCCTTCCTAATATACCTCATCAATCCCATCCATCCTCTCGATCCTGTGGCAAAGGATGTTTAAAATTGATTGTGATCTTTTGGTGTTTTTGGCTTTTGTTTATTATTTGAGCTCCTTATTATAACTTGTCAAGATCGCCATGATCTATCATATTATGGTGTGTTTTGTTCTGTTAACATAGGGGCATATCTTGATCTTTTTACTTTGTTGTTGTCTGCTTTGTTGTCCTACGTAGTACCCACCAAGATCCTTCCGGTCTTGTGTTACACTAGGGCATCCTTTTGTGTTTGTGGTTATCCCAATGCCTGGCTTGACCAATGTCTTCAGACTTTGGGTGTTGGGATAGCCTTCTTGTCTGTTGTGTTTGTTTTATGCATTAGACATTGATCTGCCTTGGTTTCACATGCCCTGGCACCTGGTGTCTTATGCTATAGCAAAAATCAGTGCTTTGAAAATGGCACATCTCATTAGGATGGAATTTCATGATCAATTTCATTGCATTTCATGATATTTTCCTCCATCATTTTCATTATTCTCATCCATCACACATCTCAATCCAATCCTCATCTAATAATATCTAACACAAATCATCTAATCACATCCCCGGTCTTGTTCCTATCCTTGCTACAAGCCTTGATCCAATCATCGTCATCTTCATCATCATCGAGATGTATCTTTCCCTATACTTTGGTGTTGTTTTGAGATGTATCCTTCCCTCATCAACAACACTTTCGTCATCATCATTGGGATGTATCCTTCCCTATCCTTTGGTGTTGTTTTAGGCTATATTGTTCCCTCATCGACAACACTCCATCCATCATCAACCCATTTTGGCTTGTAGCTTGTCTGGGGCAACATCACATTTGTTCTGGAAACCATTTGTGCTTTCTTTCTTCTCATCTTCTCCTCCCAATCTCTTGTTGCTTATCCTGCTTTATTCTCCATCACTTTGCCTCATCTTCCCCATCTTGCCTTGCATCATCTCATCCATTTTGAGAGCACACTCATGTTCTCTTGAACTCACATGTCCTCTTGAGGGGGAATCCTCAATCCCTAATCTTCATCTTCACTCCTATCATCCTTCTTCCTAGTCACTCCATTAATGACTTGGACATATTTTTCAATCTAACCATCCTCTTCTTGGTGATATATTTTAATCTTCTTTGAAATGATGCTACTTCGTAACACCATCTCAAAGAGGGGAAAAATGTAGACATCTAAATATGACCACTTACATTTGATCAAATTTATCATTTTTTATCTAAATATTCTCTTATTTGCATTAATTAAGTAATATTACTATTATTTAATTAATACCCCTAAAGTCCTCTAAATCCCTAAGGTATCTAGTTAAATAATTAAATACCTTACCCTTTATCCCCATTTTCCTCCAAAAATTAAATAAATAAGACATTTATTTAATTCCTCACATGTCACATCCTCCATAATCCACTTCTAATATGGATTAGTTTAATTAATCCATGATTAAGATGTGCACACCTTTAATCAAGATTAATGTCACATCCTCCATATTTTTCCACTTGCCTCTAATCCTTCATTAATCTTCTTAATCACCTGTTTGCACAACCTTAATCTAATCACATGCCATCTTTGGTATGTCCTCCAAGTCAACCTTTCATAAGTGCTTTCTTTATTAAGCCTTGGCCTCTTCTCCATGTGAATTAAAAATTCACATTTATTTATTCAATGCATTTCTCTTCCCCATGTAGGTTGTTGGGAAATTCTAAATTCTTTCACTTGTCACATCAGTCACATGGACAAGGACCTCCTTTATGAGGACCTTGTCTTATCCCCAAGGTACTCCCCAATCATATGAATTTAAAATTCACATTTATTCCCCCAACAACTTCTCTCATCCCCATGATGATAAGAGAGGACTTTCTAAAATTTCTCACTTGTCACCATCATCCTCATATGAGAACAAAAACTTCCTTTATGAGGAAATCTCCCCTAATCCCAAGGTACTTGCAAGTAGCTCCACCTCACATGTCCTCTTTCCACATCACATGTCCTTGTGACACCTCCTCTTCCACATGGCAAGATGTGAGGGCTTGTGAGTCCTCAAATCACCACAACCCTCCATCTTGTTCATGTTGGCTAAATCCTAGCCATTAAATTGTCTAGAGACTCTTCCCTTAAAATAGAAGATTTTCTCTCATTTTCATTCATAAAACTCATATCACATTCAAACATTCTACTCTCAAGCATTCAACTTCAAGCATTTTGCATTCAACCTCCATGGTTGCATTTTGAAGCTTGCATTGCCTCCATTAGCATTCATCTATCAAAACACCCACATCTTTCATTGCATTCTACATCAAATTTATATCACTTTGCATAGCATTTTAGTCTATTTTCCATCAAGGAGCACACAACTCATCAACAATCAAAGGGCCAACCAAAAGGATCACTTGGACAAGGTATATATCTTGCTTTAATCTTTATTTTGTTCAAGTCAACTTAGGCTAATATTGAGGTGGTGTTGTGTTATTTCCCCTTTGCATTTATTTGTTTTTGCATCTTTTAGGTTTAGTAAATAACGCTGCATTATAGTAACATTTGTAAAACTCCTGAAACTATCAAGCATATTTTCGTTGATTGCTTTTATGCAAAAGAAATTTGGAGAATATTTTGTAGTGAACTTTATATTTGGGATAAAGATGATAGAATTTTATGGAATAAAGTGATTATCAACGATATGAAGATGAATAAAGATTATAATTTTTTTGGTATTGTTTGTCTACTGAAATCTTGGCATATTTGGAAAGGAAGAAATTTGGATAAGTTTAAGGGTAGTAGGAGGTTACTTACCGAGTCTTCCAAAAGACTCACATGTCTTAAACATTTTTTTGTAGGTTATTATCCATTTGGAGATTTCAATGACCAAATTCTGGAGGCTAATCAGGTAGGGCTCAGTGATAATCAATAGAGAGGAGGTGAGGCATGGACATGCACATCACCACGACAATAAGGAGGTTGAACCTTTCTTAAGGGCCTTGTATGAATTCTAGAGGGAATTTAACAACACGACTTTGATTTTAGAAAGACCTGAGGATCCACACCCTACAAGAGTCCAAGAGAATAAGGATGCCATTTCGGCTACAGGGGATGTCTGACCCAATATACAAGCCTCTGAAGGTAGTAGTGGTTAACCTATAACTTGTTTATTTCAAACTATCTATAATCTATGACGACTATATGCAAAAAAAATTATAGACTAACATCCTTTTGAACGTATAAAGGTTGTATATTTTGTATAACAATGGTACCTCACCAATTTTGTATATACTTGGTGATAGTAGCTTTAAAACACTCTGACATAAACTTTGGAAGATAGTTATAAACTAGTTGTTATGTGATGAATGTTGCCTTGGAAGAATGATGTAATCATTTTTTGATACATTATTAATAATACAAAAAAAAAATTACTTTGTGTTGTATATATAATTTTTTTTGGATGGGAAATTTTTGTACCATCTTCACCTATTATTTGTATAGTGTCCCTTCTATTGGAAGAAACACAACAATGGTTGGTCCAATATTCAATTACCTTTTCTTTACATCTTCTAAAATTCTATCCTTTTGAGAAACCTTAAAAATATTTACCCAATTATTTTCAATATTTTCATCTAATCTATTTCTCTTCATAATATATCTTTGAACAGTTCTCCTGGATACATTTAGTAATTGGGAAATTGCTTGAACTTTTCTTCTATGTGATAATTTCTTACTAGAAATTAAATCCATCAATGCTCTACATGCAACACTTAAATTAGTAGCTCGACTTTCAAGGATTTCAATACAATTCAATGTGTTTTGTAGGTTTTCAACAATTATTTGTTTTAAAAAATGATGGATTTTTCTTATTGTCAACTCCTAACAACTCCAAAACAGGGGTCATTTCTTTTCACCTAAATAAATTTGCACATAATTGTGCTCTTCCAATTAGAGGTTTTTCTTCAAAAAAATTATCCTATATTATTTTAGTGTAATTTTATTGTGCTTTCAAATAACATATCTTCGAGTGAAATCTCTTTAAAAAGAGAATCTTCATCCATCTCCATCAGATTATCCATACCATACAAATAAAATTCTATCACTATTGTCAATGTGTTCTTGTACCTCTACATTAATTTGGTCATCAATAATTTCATTGGGTTATTCTTGAATAAATGTTTCTTGATTCATTTTTTGTCTCTATTTTTCAGTCATACAACCTTGATCTAGTCCTTTTATTCCTCATCGTGAATTTCTCAAGTTTTAACTTACCTACATACACATGTACACATACATGTACTGAACCCAATTTAAGTCAAAGAGAAATATGTATTTTTTAAGATCATTTGGGCAATATATATGAAAAATATGAGCTAAAAATTTAACCTTTTTTTATTTTTGTGTAAAGATATCTATAAAAAATGTGCTTTAGAAAACAACTAAGGAGAGAAGAGGAGAGGAAAAGAGGGAGAGAGAGGGTAGGTATGTAAGGGGGAGATAGGTATTTGAGGATAGATAGTATGTGCCCAAGGAGAGAGAGAGGATAGCACTGATGAGTCATTATAATGTCCTATTTTCTTGATTAAGTCGCATACTTTTATTTTTATTTTTTGCTAACCTCGATACATTATCAAACCTTTCATATTTTTTTAATAAAAATGGGTAAAAAATTTATTGAAATCAAGAAATTAATAGTACATAAGGATCAGGGAACCTGTAGGCTCCTGAGAAAGAAAGCACCAAAATCCACCATCCATACAACCACCAATGCCTTATCCCCCCATATCATCAGCAATGACCCTCTCTAATTTATGACAATAATTAGGGGATAAATGTCCCCACCCCTCAACCTTCCAATCATCCTCATGATCTAAAGCCCACTTAGCCAAACAGTCAACAACCCTATTTCATTCATGCGGGATGTGGGCAAAAGACACCGCTTCCAACATAGAGCACATATGCAAAATTTGTCGAACCACCAACGCAATCTACCAATTAACCTCAACCACCTTTTGGTCTTGAAACATATTAACAATAATCAATGAGTCAGATTCATAGATAATCCTATGCCAACCCTAGGCACAAGCATGCTCAATAGCCCAGAGAATTTCCAACCCCTCGATAAAGTTGTTAGAATGTTGCCCTTTATGAATGGAGAAAAAAGAAAATAATAGAGCCAAAACAGTCTCTTCCAACTCCACCAATCCCAGCAGGCCCAAGATTACCCATAGAAGAACCATCTGTATTGATCTTCAAAAAATCCATTGGAGGAGGCAACCATCTTCCAACCCTTTGAATCTTCTTTTTAGCCCATCCACCTCATCCTACACAAGAAGAGACCAAAGTCAACCCCTACAAGCCCAATCTACTCACAATATCATCATTACTCCTCTGCAACGAATAAGCCACTTCACACTTGGCTTCCACCGTCTCTTGGATCATACCAAAATTTTTGTGTCAAACCTGTTGAACCATCAACCTATCCCCATGAAAAATCCTATGATTCCTTTCCAACCAGATTTGCTAAAGAATTAACGTAGGACCAATGCACCATACAATTTGAAGGAAAGAGGCCTGGGTAGGGGGTCTTCCCAGACTACTCCATAACTCAACAAGGGAAGAAGCATGAACACAAGGATGTTTCCAAACACCCCACCATAAATGTCAAAGAACATAGAATACGAACAATGGAAAAACAAATGGGGAGAATCCTCCTCACTGTAGCCACATAGAACACAAATAAAGGGACCTTGGAATTCCCGCTTCTGAAGATTATCCCAAGTCAAACATCTATTCCAAGCTAGATTCCACACAAAAAAATTACACTTTGGCCAAGAAAACTTGTTCCACACATGTTTCCAGCAAGGGACCTCCACCTCACCAAACTTACGAGGCAACAACTCTTGATACCCACTAGCCACAATGAAAGCACCGTTAGGATTCAGGCTCCAAGCCAAAATATCTTTATCCCTAATGGAATTGCATTGTCTACTAGCCAAAATATTTTGAAGCCCAACACACTCCTCCAACCTGACAAAAAGCTAATCACAAGGATCCTTCCACCTAGCCACCTCCATTTACCCACATGGATAAGAAGTCTTAAAATCAATCACCCTTGACTAACCAACCTCCAAGAAGCACTGGAAAAGGTTCAATAGATCAGGATACTAACACAAAATGGGGGAAAATCCATCCCAAGAATTAAACCAAAAGAGAGCATCAACCCTCCTTATATTACATCTCTAGAACAAGCCCTCCTTAATAGCATAGCCCCTTTCTTAAGTTTTTCCCAAATCACAAAACCTTTCCCCACCATAGGATACTTGGGAAGCTCCTCCTTTAAAACCCTTGGAAGGTACTTGTGAGATAAAATCTTGGCCCAAATATGATCCTAATCCACACACCAACCCAAACCAAGTCGACTGGCGCAATCTAATACCCCCAAACTGCTTCGAGCTACACACAACATCCCACTTCACCAAGCTTCACTTAGAGGACAAACTACCCACCCATAAGAATTGGCTATCCAAAGAATCCAAATCCTTCACAAACCCAACCAAAGCCACCTGTAGCATACACCTATAAGTAGGAAGAGCATCTACCACAAAATTAAGCAACTGAACATGACCAGCAATGGATAACCATCTATAAGTCCAATGATTAACCTTCACATGAAACTTGTCTAGAATATTATGCCATGACTCCTTGGGAAGGCTACCAAAAGAGATAGGAATGCCAAGATAAGTTAAAGGGAGAGACCAATCTAAAACCTCAAGATACGAGCAATCCTTTGCTGAATAAGTTGTAGGGTATTGAAGAATAAAATGGAAGATTTATCTTCATTAATCCTTTGACTAGAATTAACAAGATAGATATCCAAAACCTTGCGCAAATTCGTAGCTTCTTTGATCTTAGCCATACCCATCAAGGAAATATCATCCACAAATTGTAGGTGAGATTGAGGAGGTAATCCATTTCCCCACCCCAATCCCTGGATAAAACCCAACTCCATATTGCGCTTCACCAGTCTCTCCAGGCCTTCAACATGAAGAATAAATAAACAAGGAGAGAGAGGATCCCCCTAACGAAGGCCTCTAGAAGCACTAAAAAGAGAATAAGGCTCACCATTTATCAACACCGAGAAAGAAGTGGAAGTAACACAACACATAACCCACTGGACCCACTCCTTAGCAAAACCAAAAGCAATAAGATTTTTTCGCAAGGACCACTTAACTCTATCATAGGCCTTTGCCATATCGAGCTTGATGAACACAACCTTTTCTTTCGAGGATTCCATAGAATGAATGGTTTTAGTAGCAATGACTAGCCCATCTAGAATTTGTCGATCCTCCACAAAACCACTCTTTTCCTCAGAGATAAGTCCTCTAAGCCATCACTTCATCCTTTCAACAATCAACTTGGAGATGATTTTATAAACCACATTACAAAGAGAAATAGGTAAAAATTGACTCAGACAATCTGCCCCCTCACATTTGGGAATGAGAGCAAGGAATGTAGAGTTCAAGGTCGTAACATTTGCTTATTCCTTTAAGACTCATGAACCACCTCCAAAAGGTCTAGCTTAATGATATCCCAAAATTCTTGATAAAATTCAACTGGAAAGCCATTAGGGCTCGAAGCTTTCCCTTTCTTCATATGGAAAATAGTAGCCTCTAACTCCTCCATCGAGATATAGCCCAAAAGATGCTCATTCATCTCCCCAATAACCAAAGAGGGGATATAAGATAAAACATGGTTCTCTTTCACCAAACCATCCTGAGAATCCTCTCTAAATAAAGAATCAAAGAACTGTGAAGCTTCTGTAGACATATCCTGTAAAGAAGATAAATGCTCACCCCTATCATTCACAAGAACATGCATAGAATTACCATGTCTCCTGACTTTCACCGAGTTAAAGAAGAAAGCAGTGTTTTTGTCTCCCTCCTATAACCACTCAACATGAGCCTTTTGTTTCTAATAAGTCTCCTCACACAACTCACACTCTTCCAAAGATTTCAAATCCCTTGCCTCCTCCCTGAGTAAATCCTCGGAAAGACCAAACTCCCTTATCTCCTGAGTGATGGCATCCAAGTCAGCTTGAGCATCAACCTTAGCTTGAAAAATATTTCAAAAACACTGCTTGTTCCACTTTTTGAGTTGACATTTCACATATTGCAGCCATTTGGAAAAAGAATACATGGCAACTTCCCATAAGTAGGTCTTCCCCTCCGCCACCATTCAGCCACATACTCGTGTAGGGAAGAATCTCTTAACCACATAAGCTAGAACTTGAAAGAGGGGGACTGAGCAACACACGCTAAAGTAGTAGATAACTTAATAGGCTAGTGATCTGAACCCCTCCAGTCTAAAATCTCAGAGCAAGTAGACCACAATCCTCCAACCCAAAAAAAGGAAAAAGTATCAGCACAAAGCTATGTCACACTTTCGACCAACTTATCAACACAAATGAATTTAAATATTTTTAACTATAAATTAATTTTGGTCAAACATATGATCTTGTAAGATTCATTCTAGCTATGTTATATATTCCCACAAATTTTCCAACTAAAATTGTTGGATAAATACATATTTAGCACTACTTTGAGTCTAATTTACCAAAAAAATAAAATCATTTGAAAAACTTGATGTTTCAACAACTTCTACTCGTGTAAAAAATATATTTTTTAAAATATAAAAAATACCCTTTTGTAGATCCATAAGTTTAGTTTTGAAAAATAGATATATTTTAATAGTTTAATTATTATTTATATTTTCCTTTTTATTTTTACTAAATGTAAGTTATTAGCACACGTCAAAGAAAAATAGTAAAACTTATTAGAAAATTTTGAAAAAAATATGATGCCCTAGACACAAGAATCTATATCAAGAAGGTATATTTTTTTTTTCTATTTTAGCTAAATAATTAATATGAAAGTTGAAGTCGACTGGAAACAACTAAGTTTTAATACACACATATTTTAATATTTATTTAAAAATATATATTTATCAAAATTAGAAATAAATATATCCATGCCCTAAAGTTTCAAGTTATAAATACACAAAAAATTAAAATTTACTATATAAAGATTGGCGTCTCATGTAACTTCATTTTTTAGCATTTTATCAACAACTAAATTATAGTGTTAATTTATAAAAAAATATATTCAAATATTTTTTTTAATTTTTTCAAAAAATAACAAACATAAAATATACTAAAAATAAAATTTTTATTAGTTTACATCATTTATAAATTCAAAACATATATATCACTTTTTAGTGATTCAGTTTAAAAGGTGGATCAGTGTTGGCCAATTCCTTTATGAAAGTGTGACATGACTTTGTACTTTTACCTGAAACCAAGAAACGATCAAGTCTCTCAACAATATAGTTCTCTCTCATTCTCCTATTGTTCCAAGTAAACCGACCATTATAGGGCTTAATGTCAACCAGATATGTTATCACAAAAAAGGAAAGCAGAGGGCTCCAATCTCATAATACCCCCTTCTTCTCACCCAACTCAATAATGACATTAAAATCCCCCTCCATAATCCAAGGGAAAAAAGGAACAAGGCTCCGAATGAAATTAATATGGGACCACAATAACTGCTTACCAGGAAAATCAATAGGCGCATAGATGTTTGAAAGTAGAATAGTTTCCCCCAACTCTAGACTTGCGGTAACCAAAAAGATGGAAGACTTGGAGGACATTCACCAAAGAGGACAAATCTTCACTGGGTTCCATAGGAAAGCCACACCCCCTGTGTTACCATGAGCCCCAATACATTGGGAATCACTCCTCCCCCACAACTTTGGCAACAAACTAATCATACATTCTACAGTTAACTTGGTCTCCTATAAAAAAAGAACATCTGGAGAATGAATTATCACCAAATCACGAACAAATTTTTGTTGAGGGTCACTGTTCAAGCCCCTTACATTCCAAAAGAGGATGATCATTTTGGATGATTAGGAAAATGGGAATCCAGGGTCTTAACAACTCCAGACTTCGCCAAAGTCTCCCCCATCATCTTTATTTTTTCCAGGTCCTTTCTCCCAACTTTGGTAGACTTCTCAACAACCCCTTTCTTTAGGTTTTTTGAAGAATTTCCAATGAAGGGGAAGCTTTGTTGCCTTTTACTGAATCAGATCCCACTTTTACCAATGGAGTAGATATCTCTCCCTCCCCCATCTTTGTATCCGCAAGAGGCTTAGACCTCCCATGAACCACTAAACTCAAATCTGTTTCCATTTGCAAAGTTCCGATCTTCTGAGAAGTCTGGTTGTGATATGTAATAATTTCTTCCCGAATTCCTTATGAAATACCTTGATCCATAAACATCATACTCGGATTCACCTCCTACTGACTAAGATCGTCCAAAACCTCAAATCTATTAAAGGTATCTCCTCCTTAAGAGTCCTCTTTTGACCTTGGTTCCTATTCTGAGCCTTAACAAGAATAAAACCCTCTACACCTATGGCCTCACCAGGAATGGGGTCCTTGCCTTTGTCAACCTTATGAGGATTGCAAGGCAGTTGAGTAGTTCAAGTCTCAAAATATTTAGACTTCAGGCACCTTCTCTATAGATGGCCATATTCATGACATAGATGGCAACGGAAGGGAAATGTCTCATAATCAAGTTGCTACACCCAAGAAAATGAACCCGCATGAATTTCCAAAGCATCTGGAAGAGGGCTATTTAAATCCATTTCAACACAAATGCGAGCAAGTCATTACCTTTCTATCTTGAGTTTGTTGAGAAGGACCCATCGGTTTCCCGAATAGTGAAGGAACTTGATGGAATGTCATTACACCATTATTCAACTAGGAATCTAGGGATACAAACTCACATCGAAACCCGATTTGGAAGTGCCTCTGAAGGATCAAAACCCACATGCTAGGGTTTAATAAATAAATAAATCTGGTTGTGGAAATAAGGCCCACCTTCAAACACTCTATTGTGATCCGTTGTGCAATTAAAAGTCACTATGAAGTAATTGTTTACTAAAAACATTATTTCTATCTCCCCCTTCGGGGACCAAGTACAGTGAGTCCACATCTCAAAAAATTGGAGAGAAACCCTCATTCCCAAAAAAATTTAGAGCAAAGCATGCTTTGAGTAATACTCAAATTCTTCGTAATCAATTTTGGTTGAATCATTAGCACCTTCCTATCTTTGCTTCGTTATAGGAACCCATTAATTTTTGGGATACAAGGACTGCTAGACAAGGCAAATCCTCCATTCCCCAAATCATTAGAGAATAGGTTATTATAAAAAAACCTCATTGAAAGAGAAGGAGATTTCATTCCACTAGCAGATCGAAAATCCAAAGCAAAATTGACCCTCAAAGCTTCCCCTCAATCCATCATTGGAGAGGAGATAAGGAAAAACTATTAAAGAAGAAAACTCCAAATATAGCACAAAGTAGTAGATGAAAAAAATGAGCCCAAGAGAAAATAGATGCCCCTCATACACACCAAAACCCCCACCTGACAACTTCAAACCCACCACCACCAAACTGGAAGCGACCAAGCTCATGCACTAAGAAAGAATGACAAGTAGTCGTAGCCTCACAGGCTGTAGGATGCCATTCCCACGTAGCTTTGTTCACTTCCCATCGCCATCATAGTTCGTTCATCAGACCTTTCATATAGCTTTAAGTAATTTAAAGCATTTGGAGTTGAAACATGTTATATTAGTATGTATATGTATGAGTTATGAATGTCCATGAGTTTTAGTAGGATTTTATGTTTAATTATGGTTGTTAATAATAGAAATGCCTTAAAAAATAAAGACTAACAATTGTAGCAAGAGACTTGTTAACCCACAACAATGGGCTTCTCAACCCATAGCATAAGGATTACAGTTTGATGCAAAGGATTCAATCTACTACAACGCGACCACTTTCAGAAGAAGTTGGAGGCGGTCATTTAAGGATCATATCGTGAATCATTGAGCATTAATTTTCTCTTTCAATAAGACAAGCAAGAGAAGAAGTATGTTCCCAATAGGACTATGAATTATAACAAGAAATGCTCTACTTGGGCACATTTTATGTTATAAATGATTAAACTTATTGAGTACATAGTCCTTGTTTGATTTCTATACTCTTATTCTAATAGTTATTACTTTTTGTTTTGAAACTCAACCCTCTTCTTATTGTTGAGGAAGAGTTGACATTTGTTTTCAATTTTTTTTCATTCCATAGATAATTGGACTTCCTTGTGGACCCTATATAATGGGTTACCTTATCAAGGAGGAGATATAGATTGTATGTGTGTTATATTAAATAAGATTTCCTGTTAGATTTTGTTCAACAATTATGTGTATGTTTAGAATGCAATAAAGAAGTACTTTGATAACATATTTTTTCTGAGTTTGATTAAAGAATTCTTATGGACGCAACAACTCAAACAAGGCCAGTTGAGGTACTACTAAACCAATTTAATTTAGATTAATAGATTAGATTATGCATTATGAGTTTAATTGATAGTTTTTAGTTCATGTGATTATGAATGATGCATTATAGTTTATGAATTAGAATATGTAGATTGATACTTTGTTCAATAATTCAAAGGTTAATGAAGTTAGGACATACTATAGTATAACGATTAATTGGTTATAGTCATAAGCATTAAGCACCCATAGAAAAAGATAGTTGTTTGTATTCCCTTACTTTGTTTTGAGAAATAGAAGTTATTTTGGTTAAAATATTTTACTGCAATTGTCTATGTTTCATTAGCCTAGATAATCAACCGATGTAGGATGTTTAGAATCCATGAATGCATATATGTTGCCAACACTATCTAAAGCTTATGATTTCTTGGTTGATAATTTAATAAATCCCTCTCTTAAGTGATGAAATGCTTAGTTTAGGGATCCTTAGGTCTAGTAGAGCTTCTAAAATTTTGAAAAAAAACTGGTGCTGGATCCTTACCTGGTTATGATTTATTTCCTTTGTGTCCAAGGGTAAGGTTTAGGGTTTTGGTAAAAAATCCCTCATTTCAAAATTTATAAGTTTTAAACCTTGGGCATTCTATTTCTTCATTGACTTGTTACACCCGATTACTGGTCATCTGAGTTATAACTTGAGCCATCTGAATCATTTTATTATCAACCCCTTGGTCTAGGTCTGTCGATCACCAAATACATTTCTACCATTTTAATATTTCCTAAGTCAAGCAAAATATTTCATGTTAAATGACTTGTATCTTGAGTCTTTATTCCCAAGGTTCTAAGGTTCGTCGACCTTGTTTGGTCCCCATCATTAAAACTAACTTTGTTGCACGTGCATATTTTTTGATTATTAGATTGGAGGATTTAATCCTAGCCACTCCCCACTAGCCCCGCGGGATTCAAATAATAGTTCCCAAAAAAGTAGTGGGGTCAGTGGGTTGTTGACATGTATTCTGTTGCAGGTGTGGGCCCCGGTCTTTGCTCACATACTTGATGCCTTGAGGTTTCAAATCAATGACTATGAGGCAATGCTAGGAGTTAATCTCAGCCATTCCCCACTGACCCCGCAGGATTAAAATAATGCTTTATAAAAAGCAGCAGGGTTAGTGGGCTAAGGACACATGTATGCCTTCCTTCGCTTGGAGAAGGATGGTGGAGCCCACATAATTGATGAGTTGGAATCTAGATGGAATAATTTCATTGGCCGATGGGCTAGTGAATAATGGCAATGGAAATCTAAACTTGGTTGACTTGATCTGAGTCATCTAATGCACCATCTCAGAAAGTGATCGATGACTGACATTCAAAACTGAAAATATGGACATGATAGTTGTTTTGCTTCGTGCGAGCGAGCAGTAATGGCAGAGGGCACATGCAAGGTTACCAAAGTCCGATCTTGAGGTGCGTGAATGATTATTTTTTTACAGTGATTGAAGATGATAAACAAATTTTAAAGCATATGGGAGATTAATGGTTGTGATTCAAAATCCAACGGTTGATCGTCTGCTCGCTCGTGTTGGCCTTCTTTGAGAATTAATGGTTGAAATGCTCAAGTTGCTCGATAAATGGGAGTAGGCAGTCATATTTCCTGCATTATTGTAATTAGAAGTTGAAGAATTAGGCTTAGGTCCAGGACGAAGATGATGTGAGTGAATTGTGTTGAGGAATTGCAGGGGCAATAAGTTATTCTTTCTCAAGTAAGTTGATGTTTGCATTCTTATAGGTTGGTTGATTATCAGTTGGTTAGTTTGGAGAAACTATCATAGGCTCTGTAAGTTTGTTACCTAGGGTTTGCACGAGAATTCTTGCTTGAATTTCACATAAGTCGATAAGGTTTACATGTTGTTGGGGTTGTCTTTGTTTTGCAAAGTTTGTGAAGTTTCTTTACTAAAGATGAGTAAATGCAATGTATCTTCCTTCCTAATTAGAAGGTCTAGGAGACTCATTTTTCTTGAGTCTCATCATGATATCCTTGAAAGTGAACAAGGCACACCTGGAGTTCTTATAACTCCAAAGGAAAAGGGAAAGAGGAGTGACCATGGTAAGAAATTTGTGCAGGAAGGTGTCAAAAGCACTTATCATTTGAGGAGCAGAGTTGTTTTGGGAGAATCGTCTAAGTCTAAAGAGAAGGAGTATGTGAAATTTGCGAGGGAAACAAAAAAGAGAAATAAGTATCACTGGGCTTTCATGGGACAACATAACTCTCCCATTGAAATCTCGGATAGTCCCTCAAGCAGTGAGGCTAGAAAATGATTCAGGTTACCATCAATACCTACTCACTATGGCTAATCTAATGGACTCTAATGAGGATGAATTGGTCATTTCTCTAGTTTCTACAAAGACATAGAGTGGACGTGCTTACTCTGGTGTTGATTGAGCAAGATAACATCTTGGTCCTATGTTTTGTTTTTGATGATAACATTGCCTTGGTGGCATTTCATCCTTCTCAGCATATGTTTGGTTTTTGTCTTTAGTGCAAACTTGGAGGCGTTCTAGCTAGTATGATGGAGAATATTTTTGCTCAATGTGGATCACGTGGAGTTTGGAGGCTGCTACAATGATTAATGACATCTTTTGGTGGTTTGGATGGTCTTCTTCGACATATCATGTGAAATTTTGTTTTTGCTTTCCCCTATTCTACAAATGATTACATGTAACGGTTTGGGGAATGCCTCAAATTCAAATGAAAATAGCTTTCAAATGCAAATGAAATGTAATTGTAATTCGGCTTGTTGCTTATTGCTCCCTTATTCTATAAAAGGGATTTCAAGGCCTATTACAAGGGTTTGAGTTTTAGGTCTCAAAATGGTCTAGGTGGAAAAACTAAGCTCATGAAGGAGAAAATTGTAAATACATATACTGAAATGGAAAATTTCTTGATAGGGCTAAAATTCTGAAATTCTTTGATAGAGTTGAAATCTTGAAAAGTTTAATTTAGCTTAATTTTGATGTTTTATGGATTGGATTTCTAGCAATAGATTAGGGAGGAATCTAGGGTACGATCTATTATGTAATGATCTAAAAATATTTTTACAATAGTAGCAGTTATAAAAGAAATGGTTAGTTCTAAGGCATATACTCTCCTATGTAATTTTCTTCTAGATTATGAATGAAATGGTTAATGATCTTTTTGTTTGTCTTCAATTGTTTTAATTGAATGAGTGAGTTAATTTCTAGTTCAATTCAAAGAATTTATTAAATGCTAAAATAAGGTCACAAGTTTATGAGGAAAGAGCATAGGATCTGATAAGTAGTTGTGTTTTAGGCATAGTGAGTTGAAAACTATAAAGTAGTAAGTCAAATGTCCACAAATTACTGAGTTAAATTGCTATTGTATTAATAGTTGTTATAGACATGACTCCATTATCCCAATAGACGAGGCATTGGTCTTTTCATTAGGCTGTCTTGAGGATAAATGAGTTATTCATGCACCTAACCAAGGGCTTGGAACGAAAATCATTTAAAACACCTTCAATTATAATGTACCAATCTGAAGTATCATTTCCATTCCTTGCAATAGATAGCATTTTTTTTAAAGGTCAGCCAAATCTTTGATGAATTTTATCTACTTGCAATTTATAAGAATTTATCTATGTGTGGATGTGTTCTTGATTGAATAAATATCATATGGACATGTCAAGGATTACCCTCCTGGGTTTCACAGAGCTTGAAGAGTAGGAGTAAGGGCCTCAAAATCCTCACTCGTGTGTTAGCCAATCCTTACCCTTGCTAACCATCATATTCTGGAAGATCTGTAGGTGAGTGGTAAGATCAAGTTTGGTTCCTTAAAAATTCACCAACAAGGTCCATTGAGTCGTGTGCACAAACATTAGCACTAGTTAATTAGGCATTAGAGGAAGCTTAAAATTTTTGGTATTGTTGTCGGGGATGGTGCTAAGTTTAGGATTCTTTTGTGTGTTTTAAATCCTTTCCAATCTTTCATAGAATAACAAGTTTTGTTTTAATATTAGGACCAATAGGTATTTAGGAATTAATATAAAAACTATCTACTAACAATGTTCAGGTACCGTTGATCAAAATAACCAAAATTATTACATGCAAAGGCAAAGAGACGCTCTGGGAAGATTTCTCCCCTTAGTACAAAAATAATTTGAAGGTATTGGTGCAAACATAAAATATTTTGAGGGAATTAATGAAGAAGTATCCCTCACACCAGTAGCTACCCCAAACACATAGGAGACTTCCAAAAACCAATAGAGCACGTGACATTTGATTTCTTGATAACCAACCAAGAAAGGGTTGTTGCTCTTAAAAATATACCTCCTTCAAAATTACCCATTGTAATGATTGGGAAATGGGGTTCCCTAATGTTTAATGTGTAAACCTAGGGTTAATATCTTCCTTTTCCCAAATTACATTAGAAGGGGAGATCAACAAGATGAATATATTGATTATCAACCACAAAGGTGAGCTAATCAAACCCAGATCTCCCTTTCTTAGAGGTTTGGAAATGATTTGAAATGATTAAGCTAATTGAACTTTGACCTAATATGATAAATGCAATATTCTATAAATGTACATACAAAAATAGTAACTTTTAGGCATATCTGAGAAGTATCAGATGATGTGCACCTGTCATAAAAAGTTGGACTTGGCATGCAGAGGACACATAAGCCTAAGGGCATATGGGTCCCTAATAGAGGGTCTTGAAACTAATTTTGTAGTCCTCTAATGTTGGACCTGATCTTCTAATTCTCGACTACATCATTGTCAGAATGTCATCAGGTAATTCTATAATTGGGTTTTCATTGCTTGACAACTTTTAGATCATTGAATGCAACAATGAACAAATTGCATTCAATCCTTCTTCAATCCTCTTCAAACCTAAGATTTGTAAATTCACAAAGAGAAGAGATGTTGGGACATTTAGGGGCTTGCCTTAGTTAAACCCTGTGTAAGTGTTTCCACTTCCACAATGGCAATGTCAATGATAGGAATGATAATTGAAAATAAGGAATGATGAAACCATAAAATGCTACAACTCACCACCCTTCAATGGCTTCCTTGGAGGACTTAAGTCATACACATCACTTTAAGGATTCAGATCTTTCTTGTTTGAATGCTTGAGTGCTTTGGAGACCTACATTGGTTAGCCTTCACAAACCATGAACATGAAAACACATGAAGTTAGACATGATGTTGAATCTTGAATTACTACTATAATGCTTTGAAATACTGCTCTTGACTTGCTCAATATTTCTCTTGATCATAATTTTTCCAATAGTTTTCTAGATGATTTCAAATGATAAAATAACTAGGTATTTATATGCAATTGCACTAATTTCTAAAAAAATAGTTTTCAAAAGCTGACACTTGAAATTTGAATGTTAAAATGTCACAAACAACATATTAAAAATTAGTCCTTAGTAAGATAGGGGGACCCATACACCCATGGGCATATGGGTCCTGCCCCTATCTGCCAGGACATTTAGTGTCGAGATCAAAACATTAATTATTTGCATTTATTCAATGCTTGAAATCCTTTAAAAAGTGGTAAAAATAGGCGTTGGAATGTATAATTTAGGAAATTAGGTAATTAATTAGGTCTAATAATTTAGGGGTAGCAAACATAGTGCGAAATTGTTAAGGGTGATAATTTTTGACACTATACCCATTTTCTATGGACTAGTTACAAAGGATCCATACACAATTCTTTTTGTGTTTGATGTGTTGTGCCAAAGCTATGACTATGCCATAGATACTCATTGACTTAAATTGTTTCCAACCACATTAAAGGATACTACTCTATGCTAGTTTATGGGATTGGAAAGGAATGTTGTTCCCAATTGGGAGACAATGAAGACAAAATCCTTGGAGAAATATTAGGATTACTACATATTAGTATAGCCAAAAAGAGGGATGACATCTTTTAGATGTCATAGATAGAAGATGAGCCACTGAAATATTACATTAAGAGAATTCAGTTTTGTGTTAAGAAATTTCCTCAAAACATATTCTCTTCTCAATCCTTAAAATTGGTATTTTTAAGGGGAGTCTATGAAGATTGTATGGATGCTCTAAATCTCATTAGAGTAGGAGACATCTCTCAACTATCTTTTGATGAGACTTGCAAGGCGTGCAAAAATTACTCTAGATCATTCATAAAAAAGACCAGGGGTGATAAAACCTCTTCTCTCAATAAGACATCCACTGGAGTTTCAAGGATGGAATTTAGTAATCTCCTATCTAATATGAAGGAGGATATCATTAGCTACTTGGATACCCAATTGGACACCTTCCATATAAAAAAGAAGCAAGAAGAATCGTTGTTATCCCTAGTAGAATTTTGTCCACACTATTGCCAAAAGAGGATCAATTGCAAATGCAAAAAGCTAGCTAGTATCTCTAAAAAAACAAGGGAAGCCAAAATTTCACACCTTGGAGGATGAAGAAGTCCAAGTGTTTTACATTGCTTAGCACAAACCATGACAACCAAGACAAGGTATGTCTCAATATTCCTTATCTTACAATATGTCAGTTCTAGGTGGTAATGCAAACTTCTCAAATTAGAATCCTCGTCCCTAGACTAATGTACAAAATCCACCATACCCAAGCATCTAATTGGACTCAACACCAACAAGGTATATGACCACCACAATATTAATAGGTCCCAAATTATAATTCCTAGTGGTCACCCCAACAAAATCAATGGCCATCACATTGGCGTGGAGGTCAACAGTGGTAAAACCAAAACACAAACTATTCACAACCACAACAACCCTTGTAGCCATAACAACTTGCCATAATGCCAAATCCAAACATGACTACACCATCACAACTAAGAGCACCTCAATTGCTAGCACAACCTTCACATAGCCCTAACAACAAGCTTGTTCTATAGGCTCACACTAACGATACTATCCAGTACCTAACCTACAAGGTTGAGATAAGTGATGTCCATCTTCATTCAAGGAAAATTATAGCTTGGCCTTCATCTCCTCAAATCATAGAGTTGATTGATGAGGAACACCCAGTAGAAATTATGGATAGACAACCTAAGGGAACTGAATAAATTTAGGATCAACCAAATATCATAAGTCCAGTATCACCATTCCTTGAAAGACTAATTATACAAAAGTATAATTTTGAAACTAAATTTGACCTATTAGACCAAATCAAAAATGTTTACATAAAAAATACCTCTGATATAAGCAATTGAGAAAGTTCCAATTTACACAAAAATTGTGAGAGAGTTATGCCTTAAGAAGCTAGGCAAAAAACATAAAAACACCTTAATTGACCTAGGAGCAACTATAAATGTGATGACAAAGGAAACAATGAAGCAAATTTAGTTAATAGAGCTTTGACCTACACCTACTGTATATAGCTAGCAGATAGGTCAAGTGTTAAACAAGAGGGTATTATAGAAGATTTAGTTACCACATTGCACTCATGGCAATACCCTGCAAACTTTATAGTCTTACAACCTAAACCAAACCTTGTGGGATACCCATTAATCTTAGGGAGACTTGGTTGGCTACATCAGATGCATTCATTAGTTGTAGGTTTGGTAATATGATCATTTCCAATGGAAATGAGACAAAAAAACTAGTCTTTTACCCACCTACACATCCACATACCAATTTGGACCAAACTATATGGCCTGCCCTAGATGAAGATGATCAATATTCATTACAAATACTAATGACCATTGAACATAGTCCAATGTTAGAAACCTAAGGTGAAGATGAAGTCCTTGCAAACATTATGCAAAACTCTTATGGTAGGGACTTGCAATAATACAATTGTCTAACATGTTTGCATCACCCTTTGCATAACATAATACTTGCAAATACATCTGAGTCTACTTCTCATATTTTTCATACATTACTACCCCGTAATTGTAGTCCCAATTTAGTAGGCCTTGACATTGCCTCTATTCAAATATCAGTCTTAACCATAAAAATTACACTGAGGAGATAAAATGCATACTAAATAGGTTGATGAAGTTTTAGTGGTACCTATAGGATCCAATTGAAAGGATTAGAGATATTACTTTCTTGATTGGTAATAAGATGGATTTCTATAGAGGCAAAAATATATTTGAAGGTTGTATTGCTAGTTGGAGGAGTTATAGAAGATTAGACAACAACCGTATCAGTTGAGGAAATTAATATGAAGTTGACCTTTCAAGTATGGGATGCCTTCCAACCCGTGTCTAAATGTTAGATATAAATTGAATTAGGTGCTTACAAGCTACATGTGTGCAATGTTAAAGAAATTCCTTCTACGTGTAAGAGAATTTAATGACATGCTTGAGTATGTTGGGTGATTTAAGAGAATAATTGCTCTAGTGAAGAGGTTGTCACAAGATAACGGGAAGCCTTTTACAAAAAAGATAGGATCATATGTATATTAAAAGGGATTGGGGATACTCAAATATTGTTGTTATCATCAAGATGAAGATAATTGCATGCTCAATGCAAACCTTGTTTTAATTATTTATCAGAATTTATAGGTAATGGTGCATATTGGATCTAGGGTAGAGTGGCTAGTTGTGTATGTAAGTATTCTCTCAAGAAAAAATATCTATTTGCCAAAGTTTGGATTATTTCTTATATTTGGGTCATAAACTAAATTTGTATAGATGTCCTTTGGTCAGTAAAATCTTTAGTGCAAAATGTTGTATGTTCGATCTAAAGTATTTGCATCATTCATTATTTTGTAAAATCTAGAGAAGGTACTAATAAGCAAAAATTATTTGTAGAAAGCTGTCTTCGTATCTCCATGTTTGGTCGAGAATTTTAAGGGACAATAAATATATCTTTGAGGTCACATTTCGTAATTTATTGTGCTGCTTGGAACATTATTATAGTAATTTTGTAAAATATTCTCAAAGTATTTGAAAAGCCTTATGTAGAATGCCACATGAGATTTCTTTAATTAGTTATGAATAGTTAAAGAATTTTTGGTTATGTGAAGTTTCTCAAGTCTTTGTATGCATCTATTTTTTTTTAGCTAGTTTGATGGGATTTTATATGCAGTACTAGTTCTTTGTTTTAGACTCACAAGAGTGTTTACATATTTCTTCAAAATTTGGCTTTGTTGCCTAATAAACCAAAGCATTGATTTTTTCTAGTCAAACATTCTTTATGTTGAATATAATCCCCTTGTTTCACGTAGGTTAGATACCAATATACACAACTCAATACTATTTACATTTGCCATATCTTATGAGATATTACATCATTTCTCTATCTCTAGAGAGCTATACATGTTTGTGTTTCTAGATTCCAAATAAAGTATGAAGCTATAAAATATTTTTTCGTTTGAGGATGTAAATTAATTTTGCATATGTAACTTGCTAGTAATGCACTTTTTTTAACTTTTTTTTGGTTTGCAAGACAAATAAGTCACTTAAAGGGATGCTTAATGACAAATATCTAGGTTTCCTTATGCCAAGGGCTTGGTTAAACTATGTGATGATTTATTCTTCATTTCTCTTTAATTATTCTAAAAGATCTCTAGGAATACTCTCCTTAACCTTGTAGAACTAGAAATGTAGAAGAGTTGCCTACTTTTATTAATTGATCTATAATTAAATGTAGTTTGATAATAAATATTATTCAACTTATATAAATAAACTCTATTTCACAAATTTAAATTCTAAAATACAATTTAAAACACCAACAAAACATAATTTTTTTTTAACAAATAATAATTCTTAATTTTTAAGAAACTTTGAATATAAAAATAATATCAATGCTAGCAAACCACCATGCAAACATAAAAGCCCTCAAATTGGTGGACACAACTTTTATCCTTCCCTCTCAATTGCTAAGTAAAATTTATATAGGTATGCTACGTATGCTAGATTCATTTGATCCTAGAAACCACATTTTTTGATTGCCATTGAATTGCCCCTCATAAGTAAAAATAGGAGTCAAAGCCCCTTCCCTCGGACCATATATTAACAATATTTTATGTTTCAAGAATTAAAAAAACGAAAAACAGCGGTTAATAACTATCGATCCGGGTTGCGGCAATCGCACGGTCGAGGTTTGATGGTTAGCGTGCCACGGATCAGCGATGAATTTAATGGTTGAGATTGAAATTGGTCGAGCGGGAAAGGAATTCAAATTTGAGAGGACCGGCGGCAGTGCACTATAAAAGACAAGGTGAGCTTAAACATCTACCATTGTCTTGCGAACATTTATATTCTGCAGATCCTAGAGGTTGAAGACATGTCGGGACGAGGGAAAGGAGGAAAGGGGTTAGGGAAGGGAGGTGCCAAAAGGCACAGGAAGGTGCTGCGAGATAACATTCAGGGCATTACGAAGCCTGCTATTCGACGTCTTGCAAGGCGAGGAGGCGTCAAGCGTATTAGCGGTCTCATCTATGAAGAGACCAGAGGTGTTCTGAAGATCTTCCTTGAGAATGTTATCAGAGACGCCGTTACCTATACTGAACATGCTCGCAGGAAGACCGTTACAGCCATGGATGTTGTTTACGCGTTGAAGAGGCAAGGCAGAACCCTCTATGGTTTCGGCGGCTGAGGTGTAGTTGTCTACTGTTATAATAATATGGTGTCTTTAGACACCACCATCTGTTGGAAATTTTGAAACTCTACTAAGTAATGTCAGGAAGTTTGTTTTGTATGTTGATTCTCTGCACTTGTTTGCTTTACGTGAATGAGAATTTGTTTTATGGTTTTTAATTTGCTTGCTGCTCGTGGCTCGGTCATGAGATGTTCTCAGCTCGAAGTTTTCCTTTAGCTTTGTCTTCTTTTATTTTTTTCATTTTTTGGCAAAGGCTGAAGTTACATCCAAAGGGGTTATGGTGTGGGAATCTTGGAATTTTGTCAGGTTTTTAGAGCGAGGTAATTGGTGGCCAGCTTTCAATAATCAGCTGCCTTTCAATCGATTGTCATTGGTAGTAATAAGGATCTGGTAAAGACAGATCTAGTAGGGTATGATAATATGTTTTAGATAATTGATATAAATTTTGGATATTTGAATCAAGTAATAACCTTCCATTGTACTTTGTATTTCTGGTTGTCTTTGTTTAATCTAAATAAGTTTGAGTGTCAGTTAAATGAGCAATGACAAAAAAACCTATATCAGTCTTCGAAATTTCAATTTGGAGGATTTTTGTTTAAAAGTCTGCCGGATTATGCAGGTGCTTTTAGTAAAACTGCAGTGGCTGCTCTACCTTAATGGCGTGATAAGTCCAGAGTGCAGTTGTTTCTTCATTGTATGAAGTGTTAATGGAACCCTTCCTTTGTATGTTTTAAGGAATGAAGGTGACCTTTTTCTTTTTCTTTTTCTTCCTTCCTCCTTTCTTTCTCTCTTTTTTTTTCTTTTCTTTTCTTTCTTTCTCTCTCTTGTTTTTTTTTTAAAATAATTATTTGATTGATTTTTATATATTCCTGTATTGGTGACTGATGCTTGACAAACAGTGCTGCATTGCTGTGAAGTTCTTGTCAAATATTGGCAGGAAAGGGAAAGTGTTTGTTCTCTGATTTGCAAGGAAATGGTTTGATCAAAGAAGGCAAGTATTTAAGTGAACCAAATAAGCAAAGATGAGCAAAGATGGATATTTAAGTGAGTTAATTAAGTATTTTGTCATTCAAGTTATTCTTGTTAAGTGGTAGTAACTATTATTGGATTGGTTCATATGTACTAGAATAACATAAGTAAATTATAGTTATTGAGGTTGACATTGGTTTCAAGTTCAATTCATGCTAGATAAAACTATGATTATTATAGTTGAAATTTAGTTTGTTATTAAAAAGATAATTTAATTTGTAAAATGTTTTGAAAAAAATTAGGAATTTTTCAATTCAATTGTCAACTTACAAATAATTTTATTAAAGTAGGTATTTGTTTGGTTGGGCTTTAGGAAAATTCATCACTAGCAATTCACTAATGGAAAATTCATTGTTAGCAATTCATTATGACAAGAAATGGTGAATTTTTAGTTAGTGATTGTGGAATTATTTTATAAATTTGTTTAAGTTAATTCATGAATTACATATTATTTCATGAAAAAGTAATGCATAATATAAACAATAATACATAGATTACAAGGATCATGGTTTTAAATGCTATCTTTTCTCCTTGATTTTTTGTGTCTTAAAAATTCAATTCTATTGTGAATTTTATATTTTATTTCATTATAAGCTTTTACAATTTTATTTTTAATCTTAAAAGTTTAAGATTAAGAATTGTACTTATATTAATAATATCTAGGCTATCTACAAGGTGATAAAGCCCCCAAAGTTTCATTCTTCTTTAACCTTGACTTTTACATGAATTTTAATTATAGTTCAAATTTTAGAAATAATTACATCCATGAAGTATTTTTCTTGGCTAGATTTAATATTATTTTCATTTTATGGTTGATAATTTTTATACATAGAAATAATAATACAAAATGTTATATGTTCTTCAGTTGATATAATAATTCATTTATAAACTACATGACACTTGTTATAAATCCTTGAATTGATATATTGTAATTCATCTATAAACTACATGACGCTTGTTACAAACTAACACTTACACCTATAGGAGGTTCAAGGGATACACCAAAAAGAAATTAGAAGTAAAATTTAAATGTATTTTAATATCACATTAAATGAAGCATTATAGGAAATATAAGAATAACGTATGGAAAAATTAAATGAAATATTGCACTACAATTTCAACTAAACAAGCAAGAGCTAATGTAATACTAAATTGTTTAGATTAAAGTGGAGAATCCTAATAAGCTCACCTTTGAATTCAATATCCTAATAAATGCAAATTAATGATTGATATCTAGATAACTTCAAAAATATTTGAGGAAGAACATTAGAAGGAAAGTAACATAAAAAAAGAGAACATTAAATGAAAAGTAACTTTTAGAGATAACTAAATTGAACTACAAAATGCATAGGTGATCAACCAAAAACCATGAAAAATCTAAACCAATTCATTTGTTAGACATGAAAAAATCCAGAAAAATAACCCTCTTGACACAATTTCATGCATAATAACATTTAGACAAAATGTTGGCATGGTCCCTCAATCTTTCCTCCTTGTTGGAGTGAGGTTTACACTTTTACACTTGAAAGCCAATCTTCCACCTAGAAATAATTGTGGATTGAAATGCCCTCCAAGTGTAATGTTATATCTTCTAAAGCTTTTGAAGTTCGCACATTTTATCAAACTTGTGTAGGGTGCTCTAAAGTGTTTAGACCATAAATTTAAATTTCAAGTAGTGGAATGTAAGAACTATAAAATACATAATTATTCTTTATAAATAAAGATAAACACTTCAATTATAATATTTAGAATAAAAATAAATTTACCTATGTCTCATTGATATAGATATTAAAATGTACATACAATAATACTCTTTCTAAGAAAAAAAAACATATTTAAACCAAATTACATCTTTATGCAGAAGTAATCAACATCAAAATGATTCAATCTTACATAACCGTCCTCTCCACCAGTTGCAAAACTGCAACATTTTACTAAAATACAGACTTTTAAATCAGTTACTGTAAAAACCATATTTGTAAAATAGCTTTTATGGAATAAACCTATGTATAAACTAGAATAAGAAAATAGTTGTAGCAGCAAACAATGAGCCAAGTTCTACAGGGAATATTATGTTATCTTATAAAATGACATAATAGTTGTAGCAGAAAACAATGAACCAGGTTCTGTAGGAAATATTATGTTTATCTTCTAATTTAAGTATTATATATTACATTAAAATCATAAACCAAAACCACTGGAGGTATTTGAATTTAATAAAGCACAAACATAATAGAATATACGCTTCAAGCATAGCACATGCCAGATATCAGATTTGGAAAGCAGATATTAAAAAAGATTTGGCCGTATATGAATTCTCCCCACTCAAAAAATACTCATTGAAAGTATGGCAAGGGAGTTATCTCAAGTTTGTGCTTTCAATAGTGCCAATGAGAGAACATGGGCAAAGCCTGCAGGAAAAATATTACAACCCTATCAAAGCATATATTTTTCTAAATGAGATGAACCAAAATCAATCTCCCTACATCTACTGCAGCGCCTGCTTCAATCTATCCACAGTAAACAAAAAGTAGATCTAAAAATATCGAGGTTTAAGGGCTCCTAGGTTCTTGAGTTGGAGAGATATAGGGATAAAAAAGGTTCTTGAGTTCGAGAGATATAGGGATAAAAATATTGTGAGTGAAAATTTGTTTTTAGGTATGGGATGATTTCAACCAGCAATCTAATTGATATTCAGTGATTTTAAGATGGTTAAAGGTGAAATAAAACTTGTTTTGCTGCTCACATAATACACATCACATTTTAAAACCTACAACCATGAAAAATTGTTATAGCGTATCGTAGAGCCTTTCGTATTGGAGTCATATATATTAAAAACATTAAATGTATATGACAGTTATTTGAGAATTTTGACTTCGCTCCAGGTAGCCAAGATATGGGCTACTGGACTGCTCGCGGGGATACCCTTGTCGTTAACCAAAAAAAAAAAAACAGTTATCTAAAAATTCTTTCAAAAATTAAGCCCAAAAATTAGCAAATAAGTTGTTCTACGTGTCATTAGAAATAATTTTATTGTGCCTCTGAAAAATGATGATCTCTTCCCACATTTTATACCACTACAAATATAACCCATCACAATGGAAGAAAAACATCTTTTTTATTTACACAACATAAAAAATGCCCATATTCAAAAGTAAAAACATTAAAATAGATTATATGAAAAGAAAATAAAAAATTTGATTGAGGTAATTGAAACATTTAATCAAGATAATCTTGTCTTGCATCACAAGATTAATTTAATATATTAGATATTAATTTAATATTATATAATCTAATATAATATATATGAAATATAATTTAATAATATAATATATTAGATTATTGAAAGGATAATATATTACATTATTAAAAATTAAAATATAATATTATAATATTATAATTTAATAAATTAAATTATAAATTAGATGTTATATATGTTACATATTATATAGTACATATATTATAATATTATAATATGACGTTAAAATTATATATTAGATATTATATGTTACATATTATATAGTATATATATTATAATATTACATTGTTAATTTAATATATTAATATAATATATAATCTAATATAGTATATTAAAAATACATTATATATTTGAATTTGTTATTAAATTATTTTTCATATATTAGATAATAATTTTTTAATTATATTTAAAGATATAACAGGTAAATGCATAGAATGAAAAATATAACAAGTAAACAATCTTTGAAGAGTATAATTTTTTTTCCCTAAAAATTAGTTAAATATTTTTTTGATTACGGTCTCTGTGGTGAAAAAATGTCGAAGTGGCATAAAAAAGTTTATGCTCAGTTGAAAATTCAAAATCAGCCCTTATCCTCAAAGTTTTTAAGCCAATAAGATTGAAGAAAAATACTTTTTGAAATTTGAAAAGTTAAAAATCTTACATTTTACTTTAAGAAAATTAAAATATAATGTATCAAAAGAAAATAATGAGTTTTGATTAGCTGCAAGTAAAACATTTAATAGACCAACTTGGAAGATGTGGATAATTTTAACTAGTGAATGTTTCTCAAAGTCACAGTTGACTAATATAAAAAAACTGCTTTAATAAATCTTTTGAAGAATTAAAAATTATTTATTTTTGAAGTTTTAACTATAATTATTATTGTATTGTTTTTTTTACCCCATCCTTGTATGCAGATAAAAGCAAAATCGTAGGTGTGAATTTAGGCTGATTTGTTGTTTGTGAATTTAGAAGTGAATGCCCATAAATTACACACAACCCACGAGTGGAATTTAGTCTAGAATCGGTGGTGGAAAACAAATTGTATTATCAAAATCATGGGTGTTTACTATTAAGCTATTGAAACAATGGATACACAAAACAAGCTTACATGATGGTGGGAGGAAAGACCTTTTAGTTTTTGATTTTTAATAATGATTTTTAATTTGTACAAAGAAGTTTGATTTTTGACAGAGTCATGTCATTTGTTTTGTCTTATTCTTATTTTTATTTTTTATTGGAAAAAATATTTATTAAAAATTTGTTATATCTCAATGGGAGGTTCTTTAATGGATTTAATTTTATGTCGTCTTTTGATCTTTTGGAAAGACGAATCTTTAAAAGTTTTGAGAGGCACATAGAAAGAAATGTTTGAGAATGTTACAAATAAAGATTCGATTCTATCAAGGTTCTTTGGTTGACTTTGGTTATTTTTTTAGTCTATGTAGAAGATAAAGACAAAAATGATGAGGGGTGAGATCCTCTTGATGTCACTCTTGAATGGATTTAATTTGTACAAAGAAGTTTGATTTTTGATAAATCCATGCCATTTGTTTTATCTCAATGACAGGTTCTTTAATGGATTTAATTTTTTGTTTTGTCTTTTGACATTTTGGAAAGGTGAATCTTTAAAAGTTGAGAGGCACATTAGAAAGAAATGCTTGAGAATGTCACAAATAAAAGGTTTGATTCTATCAAGGTCCCTTAGTTGACTTTGGTTATTTTTCCAATCTATATAGAAGATAAAGACAAAAATGATGAGGGGTGGGATCCTCTTGATGTCACTCTTGACTTTGTTGATGTATGGGGTAGGCCAAGTTGTAGAGGCTTGTCACCTCTACTATTTGTAATTGCTCTCGTCACCTAGCAACTTTTATGTTTATGCTTTGTTTTGTTTTAAGTTGTGCCTTGTAGGCTCTAGGGGTGTAATTTCCTATCCATGCACCATTTTTATTGTGAATGTATACTTTAATTCTCCAACTTGATAGAAATACTCACAAATCACTAGAAATGAGAAGGTTCCAACTTAATAGCATAAGGTTTCCATATTCCATGATCAATTAACATTGAGATTTCTAGATTGTAATTGTGTGAAATTTTTGCTCTATTTGCTCAGTATCCTGATGATGGATCATTGAGTATGATTCGAAACATTGAGAGAAAAAAGTTCACACAGTTACAATCTAGAAATCTTAGCGTTAATTAAGGTTTCAACTTCCTCTCAAACTTACATTGAACTAGATTTGAGTATGCCTTGTTAGAATTTAGGTATTGAAGTGGGATCTTGTATTGGGAATCAAACTTCGAATTATGAATACAACTGTAGAGAATGTGATGAATATGAACACCTCTTTCGTTATTGCCCTTGGCTATAATAAGATGTTATTGTGTTAAATATAAAGCATAAATGTTGGTATTTTTATAGTATAGCCTTGGAAGTAAATCTATCTAAGCAAATGTTAGTAGCTTCACTTATTCACAAAAAAGGAAAAGGTTGACAAAATTTAATCTATAGGGGACATTTTTAAAAGATTGAAATAAAGTAGATTATAATTGAAATTTAATAGTAGATTAATCTTTACAAATATTTTAAATGTAAGACCTAGGAAATATAAACTAGAGCTTGAATATATTTTTAAAATAAAACTAAGAAAAGGGTTAGAAAAACAAGTAATATGATTTTTTTGATGTCTAATTTTTATTCTTCCCAACTTATTAATGACAAGGTTAAACTTTGGGATGATTTGAAGGTTCATAGAAATGCTTATTCTCTAACAATATTTGGATTATTGGGGAATATTTTAATGTTATTCTATCTATGAAAGAAAAAGTGGGTTGGGACCTTGTTTTCTATCCAAGCTAGCGTTCTTCTCTAACACATAATTAACCTTTTTTTAGTTAATGGATATTCACTTGAATAATGGGATCTTCACTTGGAACAATCAATAGATTGGGATACTTATATTGTTGAACATTTGTACATTTTTTTTTCGTGATTCCTAGTCCTCTCATCATATTAGCCCTCTTCTATCTTGGATGATACAATTTATAATCATTGGCCCATTATCTTCATATGAAAAGAAGCTTCATACCTCATAGTGTAGTCCTGGTAGAAAGGTTTAGTTAAGGATTATTGAACCATGTAGCTTGACACACAAACACTCATAATGGAAACATAATGATGCAACAAATAATATAATGTGATATTATTCTTTCACAATTAGAATTACATTCAAAGTTTTTTCATAAGAGTTTACAACATAAGGTCTTAACCAATGAATTATAGGCACAATTAATGTATAGATACAAACTTTGAGTTAATATATATATGATGCTCTTCCCAATATGCTATCGAAACTTTATGAGCTAACCCTCAATTTGAGACATCTAACTTAGCTAGTCTCCCATGAAGAATGAATGATTATATTTGTGAGAGAAAGCAAGTAGAAAGTGATTTATTGACTAAGAAGGTGGTAAAATGTTCAATGTAATATTTTAGGCAAGTGGGCTCTAGGGTGTTGTCAATTCAACAAGTCTACACATGTTCCAAATTCAACCCAAATATCATAAATATCCAAAATATTGTTTGAATAAATGAAGTTATTGGTCTATTGGGAGAAATTACATCTTACTAGTCAAGGCTAGAGTAACATCTTAAGGAAAAGTTGAAAATATTGGAGGATATGGAAGAGAAGATCATGCCAAGAATTTTAGATGGCTTGGGAATTATCAAGCCATTTAACTAATGGAAAAGTGATTTTGATACGATCACCCCTTCTTTGTGTTCATTTATTTGTGCAAGTGGAGAGTGAGATTCATAATTATCAAATAACACAATGGATGAGCTTATAGGGTTAGAATTCAAACTTGATAGTTTTAATAAATACACTTAAGCAATATTGGATGTTAGGTATATTGCACACTTATAAATAATTATAAAGGTGCTAGCATTTCAATGACCTATAGAGAGAAATTTGACTTCTTGGCTAGAAAAATATAATGAATAAGTGGAGAGTTGTATTTTCAATTGGTCATCTGGTTTTAGTGTCAGCATCCTAGTCACATAGATGAAAAAATAGGTGATAGTTTTAATCTTCAATGGAATCTTGGAGCGGTTCTTGAAATTCAGTTTCAACTCTTTAGCTTCACTGACATGTTCAATTTTTAACCTACACCTTCTAACGACCTCAACAACTTCTTAACTTAGTTATGAAAAGAGAATACTATTTTGTAATAGGTTTTGTCCCCGTTCTATCTTAACATAAATGTAAAAGGTATCAAATGTGACACGTGACTTGGCTCAAAAGCTTGCATGTTCATCTTTTCTATTTAAGAGGATTTGAGCCTCAATATAAAAGGGTTCTAAATATTTTTGGGTCGGGCTTAGTATAGAGATATCAAGTTTAGGTCTTAATATCAGAGAAAGATAGTCTGTGAATGTAATTTTTTGAAGCATCAATGTATATCTTCAGTTGAGTTATACAAAAAGCATACCACCGTTCAAAGGAAATTAAGTAGAATTACATTTGGATGCCATTATTTTATTGTAAGTCAATAATGTCAATTATCCACTGAAATATATTTGAACTGTTGTTAGGAAAATATTTGTATGACTATTTGAATTTGTAGCTAAGGATAGACATCAATATTGAGAGACTAAATCCATTCAAGGTTTAGAATACATCTTTAAAATGAAAAATCTCAAGAATTACATAAGTTAAATTGTTATTTATTTTGTGTTCTCATGCTTGAAGCTTAGGACATACAAGGAATTTAGCTAGTTTATGTGATTTTTTCTACAAATCCTTATCAGAACACATGAGAACTAATCTGCTAATTCAAAATCCTATTAAATTGCTTATCATCTAGTCATATTGTTAATAGGGATACCCACTTAGGTCCGTAGAGCATAAAATGTAGGAGTTTAAATCCTTGTTCATTGGAAAAACTTATATAATTCTTGATAATTAGACATGGCTATTCATTAGAGAATTTTAGAAATTAGTTGGAAAAAACACCAACATGATCACCCTTTCCAAGATACCAAAAATTTCCAAACCTAACACACTTGCCTATATTGATATATTCCTTGAGGCCTATGAAGCTAGTCTATTTTTAATACATTAAAATAATTTGAATCAGTAAATATGCAAGTGGTAAATCATTCTTTGATCCCATTAAGAAATTTAAAAAGGATATGATTGAAATATTATTATTAGGTATGGAGGTTGTTGATAATGATTAGGCTATTATGGACATTGATGGCTTGGATGTTGCATCGAGCTCTAGTATAATATCTAGTGATTATTGTGTTTTTAAGTAGGTAAAGTGTTGTTGCAATATTTTTTCCCTTGGTATCCTTGTGCTGTGCAATGTAGTGCTTGGGTTCGTGACATGGCTTAACCGCCTCCTGTGGATCTTAGATCTTGTATAAATCTGGCAATTGTATCGTGCATTAATAGGTTGATCTTTTGGTGTAACGACAACCGCTTGTGCAAAAATTGGTATCAAATCCGTGGTCATAGGTTCGAACCCCTCGCTTACATTGGGGGGATTGTTGCAAGAGTTTTTCCCTTGGTCTCCTTATGCTTAGTGTGACGCTTGGGTTTGTAACATTGAAAATGAAACACTTTGCACAATAGAAAACAAGAATTAGATCGTTAGAAGGACACATGCATACAACACTAAATCTAAAATAAAAATTCATTCGTTAAGCAACAAAGAACATGGGAAAGTAAAAACGTAATTAAAACTGAAACAATCTCACCAATTCCAACTGTATTTCCATGAATCATCTCGATTGCCCTTCTCCATTTCGCTTGTATAGTATAATTGCCCTCAAATTTTCAAGTTCGTGCAAGTATATCCTATGATAGTGATTAACAAAATATCGAAGATTCAAGACAAAGTGCTCTCCAAAGTTACAAAATTCGCGAGAGAGAGATTGGAATGAAGAATGACAAATCAATTTATAGAAAATTGATTATTTGAACGACAGGTCAAGATTGAAAGATTAACGGACGATTGAGATTGAGAGATTGGACATGCATTCAGATAACTGATAGAATTAAAGATTAAATAAATGATTTAATCTTCAGTTCGGATTCGAAAACATTAGAAATATCTTTGCATGACAAAGATAAAGATTGATTATAACGACTCAGTGTTCGAATGCACACACAACATTTAATTAATTAAATAAGAATATTTAATTAATATGCATGTACACGCAAATGAGTTAGAACTGGACGATTGAATGGTTAGACAAGAAGATTACTCGAAGACGCCACTCAGACATCGAATCAATAGTTAACTGAACGATTAAAATAGATGTTGAGTCGAGTAAAAGTGAATACTTAGATAACTCACATAATTATCTAAAATATAGAGGAATGTGTTAAAATAGAATTAATGAATTAAATAATTCATTTAATTCAAAACCCGATATTCGAAGAATAATTAAATAAATAAGATTTATTTAATTTAATGATGAAGGGATTTTAAATGAATAGTTAAATAAATCATGAATTTATTTAATTATAGTTGAAGTATGATAAAGAATAAATTAAATAAGAATTTACTTAATTTGACCAGCATAATAAGGTTAATTAGCAATATAATTAAATAAAAAGCGTTAATTTAATTAATAAGGTAGAAGAAATAAAAGTGTGAATTAATTAAATAATTAAGATTATTTAATTAATAGAAGAATTAATAGAAAATAAACTAATTAAATAATTAAGATTATTTAATTAATAGAAGAATTAATGTTAAGATGAATAATTAAATAATTGACATTATTTAATTAATGACCATGAAGAATACGAAATACGAAGAATATAGAAGTCACAGGCTTAAACCAAATTTCGGTGTCTACATTTGCCCCTCTTTGATACAATGTCACTTAGGCATTGTGTCAAAGAAAATCGATAAGATATATGGCCCAGTCATGCCCCAGTGTAAAACAGGTGAAGGTATGCCCCCTTGGGAGGACAGGCGGGTTCAAAGAACATGAGTGTGCTCTCGAAATTGATGAGAGAACTAGAAGATGAAAGAAAAAAGGATAGAGGAAAATAGATAAGGGTGGTGAAGATGTAGAAAAGAAAAAATGTTAGTGCGAAAAGAAAGATCGAGAAAGAATGAAAAGACAGAAGATAAATTTTAGTATTAGGAATCTTCGATATTTTTCCGTATCATAAAAGGTATTGCACTTTATCATCATTGGGCAGGACTAATACAAATGGAGAAAAACACCAGGATATGACATTGATCAAGGTGTGCAAGGTCATCCACTTGCTAATAACAGACAGTCGCAGAAAAGGATTGTCATTAACTCATACTAAAGGCACAAATTGCCCCAGTCTTTTTGTTAGGACAAACCACAGACATCAAACAAAAGAAAAAGACGGGTCATGAGACGTCATCGCTCTTCTAAATCCTTCATGGGACATCCTTGAGGAAACTAGTAACATGACTCAAAAATCAAAGTTAAAAGACAGTCGACAGACAGCAGTCAAAGAAAATAGAATTTTGATACGTCGTTGCTTCTCTAAATCCTTCATGGGACATCCTTGAGAAAGCTAGTAACATGAATCTCCGTCATCAATTCAAGATAAATGATAAGATAAATAAGCCATAAAGTCAATAAGCCAGTAAAATTTTTGCCAAAACATGATTTGTTTGATTGATAAAAGGATTGATTGATAGAGCCTGTTGTTAGGAGATACACATACCAGATAAGACTTTGAGTCTAATTTCGATGTTATGACTATCTGTATAAGGCATGACAAAGCCTAGTTTCAGAAAGACATGTATCGTATAAGACGTTTTGAGTCAGATGCCGTTGATGTGATAACCTGTGTAAGGCTATGTTTGATTGGTTGACCTTGTCGATTATGCAGGAAGGACTCATCCTGAATAAGACATAGGTTGACTATTTTGATAACGTCTGTTTCCAAGAAGGACACATCTTGTAGCAGACTGTAGTTGATCTGTTTTGATTTGTTTTGTTTGGAAAGTTGTTTGATTTGACTCAGATACATTGCTGACTTGTTCACCAGATTAATGCATGACTTGAGACGATGTGCTGACAGTTGACTGTGCGTGACGATAAAACCTAAAGGACTGACCTAGTGCGGCCTCGGGGGCTCATCGTGTGATGGCCTTGCCTACGTTGTACATGCAGAGACCTCGTAGTTCGACTTGACTTAACCGACAAGACTGACTACAAATAGAAGACGTGTGTGAAAATAAAAGCGACGAACCCTAAGGGACTGACCTAGTGCGGCCTCGGGGGCTCATCGATTGATGGCCTTGCCTACGTGATACACGCAGAGACCTCGTAGTTTGACACGACCAATGACCTTGTCATATAAACAGATGGATTGACTCATGAATTTATACAGACAAAGCTAAACAGACTGACCTAATTCCTTGGGGGCACATCGGCAGATGGCCTTGCCTACGTCCAGTCGCAGAGGCAACGTAGTTTGACAACCAAGAAAGACTGATAGGTGCGACTGACTCTGACTCTTTTTTTTTTGATTTTTGAAATGTTTTGATTTTTTTTTGTCTTTTTGAAGTTTTCTGATGTTTTCTGATGTTTTTGTGTTTTCTCAGGTCATTTTGCGATGTTCGTGGATTTTCCATGGTGTTTCATCTTCAACACAACCAATGTAAGAACCAATATGACCCATGTCAAGTGTTTGACCCCAGTCGAGTATAAGACCAATTGACTATGGATAGGGTAAAATGGGGGATATGAAATGCTCTCGATGTCAATCGTTCCAAGTTATGGGAAAGACTACCACTTATTAGGAATGATATATACAAGCAATGGTCAGGGTAGTGGACTATCTACAAGGAAGTGGGCTATGCGCACGATAGTGGACTATGTACACGGTAGGGACTATGTACAGGGTAGGTAGTATGTACAGGGATCATGGACTATATACAATGATAGGGACTATGTACAAGGTAGATTCGAATAATAGTAGACAAAGGAGCAGAGTTGAGTACACATGGCGCCTGTTTGCCAGGTTTTCACCATGGTACCTATCCAAAGCGCCACCGAAGTGGTTTTCACCATTGGACGAATGATTTGTCTTTACTATTTTCCATATTATCTAATTTTTTTGGTGTTACCAAGACGCCTGTTTACCAGGTTTTCACCTTGATAACCATTTTTTTGTGATTTTTTGATTTTTTTGTATTTTTGTTAATTAAGACAAAGGTTCCCAGAAGCTATGTGTAGAACTTCTTCAGATGCATACTATTTATTGGTGAGGACAATGGTTCACCTTTAGGAGTAGAGCGTTGGTATGCTCCTGATCCAAAAGCTTCTGTAACAACATAAGGTCCTAACCAGTTAGGTTCAAATTTTTCTGGTTTGTCTCTTTCTACTTGATTCTTTGGGTTCTCCATTAAAACCAGGTCACCAATGTCAAAGTTCCTGTTCAAAACCCTTATGTTATAGCTATGACGAAGGTGATTCTGGTATGCTTGAAGATGGTCTAGTGCCTTCTGTCTTCTCTCATCTAAAAATTCTAGCTCATGGAGTCTCGATACCCGGTACTCTTCATCATCAATATGGCCTTTCAGGGATATCCGTAAGGAAGGAATTTTGACCTCAATAGGTAGAATGGCTTCAGAACCAAAGACAAGTGAATATGGGGTAGTACCGGTGGGGGTACAGATACTTGTGCGATAGGCCCATAAGGCAGGGTTAAGCTGTAAATGCCAGTCACGACCAACATCATTGACAATCTTCTTGAGGATTCGAATGATGTTCTTGTTAGATGCCTCTGCTTGGCCATTACCTTGGGGGTAGTATGGAGTGGAGAAATGATGTTGGATGTGAAATTGATCACACAAATGACAGACTTCTTGGTTCTTAAATGGGCGGCCATTGTCAGTGATTATGGACTGAGGGACACCATACCGACAGATGATATAGTTCAGGATAAATCTAGAAATTTGTGTGCCGGTAATGTATGTCATAGGAATTGCTTCAATACACTTCGTAAAGTACTCAGTGGTAGTGATAATGAACTTGTGTCCATTAGATGATGTGGGGTGGATCTTACCTATGAGGCCGAGTCCCCATTGGGCAAAGGGCCATGGTGACGTGATAGGATGGAGCTCCTGTGCTGGGGCATGTATCAAATCTCCATGAACTTGACATTGGCGACATTTTGTTACAAAGACATATGAGTCTTTTTCCATAGTAGGCCAGTAATAACCCAGTCTCATAATTTTCTTGGCTAAGGTAGGACCGCTAGAATGGGAACCGCATATACCCTCATGCACCCCACGCAAGGTTGCTTGTGCTTTAGTAGAATCAAGACATCTTAATAGGGTATTATCTAGGGCACGTCTATATAGGGTATCTCCGACGATGGTGTATTTGGCTGACTTGCGGAGGAATGTCCTACGTTGGTTATTGGATAGGCCAATGGGCATGACTTTGGCATGAAGGTAATCATAGATTTCTTTGTACCATGGGGAATCAGGACCAACGATGTCACACACCATTTCAGAATCTAGGATATCGTAGGTTGGGACCAAAAGCTATTCTACCAAGAACTCAAACTTAGGCACGTTGTTAGGAATGTCAAGAAGCGATGCAATTGTAGCCATAGCGTCAGCGGCCCTATTTAAAACACGAGGTATTTGATGAAATTCAACTTTGTCAAAGTACTCTTTAAAACTATCTGCCATGCGCTTGTATGGAGTAAGCTTCTCATCCTTAGTCTCATAATCATCATTTACCTATCTGATTACTAGTTGAGAATCACCATAAACCTGTAGGTTCTTGATTTTCCACTTAACTGCCATGCGTAAACCTGTTACTAGAGCTTCATACTCTGCCATGTTGTTAGTGCATGGAAATGCAATCCTGAATGACTTAGGGATGGAATCACCTTGTGGTGTAATAAATAGTATCCCAGCCCCTGAACCATGATTCGTATGTGAGCCATCAAAGTACAGTTTCCACGTTATGTTTGTGTCAAATGTGAATATGAACTCATCAGGAAAGTCTGCAACTAATGGGTGATCTACCTGTATAGGTGCATCAGCTAACTGATCAGCAATGACCTGTCCTTTAATAGCTTTCCTTTCTACATACTGGATGTCATACTCACTAAGTATCATAACCCACTTGGCCAGTCGTCCTGTTAATGCTGCCTTACTAAGAAGATATTTTAGAGGATCTATTTTGGAAATTAGCATTGTTTGATGGTTTAACATGTAGTGCCTCAGTTTTTGGGTAGCAAATACTACTGCAAGACAGGCATGTTCAATGTTACTATAGTTGAGCTCATAACCAACCAAAGTCCGGCTGATGTAATAGACTGCCCTTTCATGACCTTCATCATCATTTTGTGCAAGCAATGCTCTGAGTGATGAATGGGTTGCTGTGATATAAAGAATCAATGGTCTGCCTTCAATAGGTGGCATTAAGACAGGTGGTGTAAGTAAATATTCTTTAATCAGTTGAAAAGCATCTTCACACCTAGGTGTCCATGCAAAGGGTACTCCTTTCTTAAGTAGATGTTGAAAAGGGCGTGTCTTGTCTGCTAGTTGCACTATAAATCTTCTGATAGATTGCAACCTTCCCTATAATGTCCTTAGTTGACTGAGATTGTTGGGTGGTGGCATGTCCATGATTGCTTTCACCTTAGCCGGATCCACTTCAATGCCTCGTCTTGAGATGATATAACCTAACAGCTTTCCTGACTTGACCCCAAACACACATTTCTTTGGATTGAGTCTCACAATATATTTCTCTAGCCTCTGAAATACCTTGTCTAAAACCTATAAATTTTCTGCTCTTGTTTTGGATTTTACAATAAGGTCATCGACATAATCCTCCATACAAGTGTGTACTAGATCGTGAAAGATAGAAGTCATGGCACATTGATAGGTTGCTCCTACATTCTTGAGTCCGAAGGGCATAACATTCCAACAATATGTTCCCCAAGGACAAGTGAAGGCTGTCTTAGGTTGATCTTCAATGGCAATTCTAATCTGGTTATATCCTGAGAATCCATCCATAAGGGACAACATCTCATATCCTGCTGTCATGTCAACTATCATGTCTATGTTAGGCAAAGGGAAGTCATCCTTAGGAACAGCCTTGTTGATATCCCTAAAATTGGTGCAGATGCGGATGCGCCCAGCTAGTTTGGTAATTGGTACAAGATTGGAAATCCAATCTGCATAGTCAATAGGTCTGATGAAATCAACGTCTAACAATTTCTTGAGTTCTGCCTTAAGCAATTTGTGGATGCATTTTTCTCAACTTCTGTTTCACTGGTTTGGCACTTGGTTGTAAAGGCAAGTGATGTAGAACAAGTTTAGGATCCAACCCAGGCATGTCCACATATGACCAAGCAAAATTTATCTGTCTCTGTGCAAAGAAGTCATGGAACTCGGGCTTCTCTTGTGTTGTCAATGATGCTGCAAAATAAACCATTCGAGGATTCTCTTTTGTGCCTATGTTGACCTCTACGGTTTCTTCAACAAGCATGGGTGACTTTTCTTGTGTAATGGGAAGAATGTTCAAACCTCCATCCTTGGGTACCTCAGAGAGGTTTTCACCTTTGGATGCGTCCTTTCTTTTTACTTTTTCATGGTCTAGAGGTGCCTTGCGGTTTTCACCTAAAGACTCATCTTTTTTATCTTGTTTATTCTTTTTCTCATTTTTGCGACTGGAGGGTTGAACATATTCCCCAAAATATGCTTTGTTGTCCAAGTCAATGGTAAAACCAGCTGTATGATCCCCTTTAGGTATGCCTTCACGTAATCCCAGGAACTCAGCAATTGCTTCATCGTTCTCAAAAGTGTCTAAAACGGGTGTATCTTGTTGATCCCAATCAATGAGTTGGGGATAAACTAAGGGCATGTCATCGTCAGAGTTATCAAAGTCTAATGGGGTCAAGGTAAAGATTGAATTATTCATGTGGTTGCAAAAGTCTTGTACAAAGTCCTTTTTGCTCTTGGGTTTGGGTCTAGGTGGATGAATAGGTGGGCCTAATGCCAAGGTTTGACAATCGGAAACAGGTGGCTGAGGTTGCCAAGAGGTAGGATCAAGTGATTCCCAATAGTAGTGTTTAAACCACTCCTCTTTTGTCATTTTCTTTGGTGGACAGGAATTTAAGGGGTTTGGTGAGGAACTTAACATCAAGTCAAGTTCTCCAAATAACTTGTCAAGGTCCATGGAAGAAGTAGAGGATAAGGAATCCCACTCATAATCATTAGAGTCAGGGGAGTTACAATGATTTTGGTCGGTTCGTGAGATGTCTTAATATCTCTGAAGCATGTACTTCCTCAAGTAAGGGTAATGGAGTACTAGGAACGCCAATCTGAATCGGTTGAAACCCTAGCCCTACTCCTTTTGGCCACTGAGAAACAAATATTGGTTCAATTCTGCCATCTTGGTTTAAGCCTAAACCACTTTGTCCATCATATCCTTTACTTTGCATGATTTTGAAACCCTTCCCATATAGTCTTGTAGGAATGTGAGCAAGTAAAAGGGGTTCTTGATTATCTTCCTTATATAGCCAGGAAGTGACATCCTCTGTATCTACAACCTCTTTGCTTAATTCACCCCATTTAGTGAAATTTGTTGTGGGGGGAACATGTATAGTGATCATAGACTGTCCCCTACATGTTGTAGGCAAACCATATGACTTAGGAGGAACCAAATGGCTAACACAATAAGAAGTCTTCATGGAATACTCTCCACAACCCTTGTCTTGGATCTCAACCCTAGGAGTAATAGGAGGTGAAGGTGAAACAGATGTTCGAGTGAGTGTGGACGGGTCAACATAAGAAGATGGATTAGAGGATGAGGCCTCTTGGTTGACTGGTACTTGGCGTTGAGGGATCTCCTTTAAATTTGTGCAATACTGAAAAGGATCGAGATCACCATCGATAGTTATTTCGGTGCCATTGTAAGGGAATTTAAGACATTGATGATACGTGGAAGGGACTGCCTTCATGGCATGAATCCATGGTCTACCTAGCAGAAGGTTATAAGGGAGGGTGAGATCCAAGACCTGGGACTTTGTCTCCATTACCGCAGGACCAATTCTGATAGGAAGTGTTACCACCCCCTTTGATTTTCGTTCTTCATCATCATAAGCCTTAATGACAATAGTCTTAGTGGTGTCCACACATGCTTATGAGATACCTAATGCCTTAATTAGTTTTAAAGTGCATAGATTTAACCCTGCTCCTCCGTCTACCAAAACTCGTCTAACTTTGGTGTCATCGACTAGGACTTCTAGATGTAAAGGGTCATTGTGGTTCATCTTTTCGGTGGCATAGTCTTGTTCAGAAAATGTGGCATGATGATTATTGGTCAAGTAGCCCACCATTTCCTGGAAACGATTGACATCAAGGTCATTAGGGACCGTGGTATTTTGTAAAGCCTTATCGAGGATGGATCGGTGTGCAGGTGAAATACGCAACAATTCCAAGATTGAAATTTGGGCTGGGGTCTTCCCCAACTGGTCAAGTAGGTTATATTGTAACTTGGAAGGTTGTGATGTTTGCTGTGATGGAGGGCCTTGGATAACAAACTTAGTACGACGAGTATTGACCGCACATTCAGGATTAGCATTGATAGTAATGGTATTGATGTTGTCATTGGCGGCGTGAAGGAAATGAATGATTTTGCCACTATCATAATCATGTTTGATATTCACATAATTGGCTGACATATTGGTCTTAGTACTCGAACTGGGGACAGTTCCTTTCCCATGGTCATGTAGTGGGTCTGAAAAGACTTGATGATCAATGTTCGATGTCTTTTGTTTTTGTCCACTTACTTCAATAATTCTCTTGTCAACAAGATCCTGTATGATGTTTTTCAGTTGTCAACAGTTTTGTAGGTTGTGTCCCTTAGTCCTGTGATAATCACAAAAGGCATTGTCATCCCACCAAGCTGGTTTAAACTGTCCTGGATCATATTGTCTTGGTTCCTGTAGCTGTATGAGGTTGTGTTGTAACAGTTGTTTGAACACCGACTCAATGGGTTCCCCTAAGGCAGTGAACTCACGTTTCTGGAATCTCCTTGGTGGTGGATGTTGAGTATTTTGGACCGTGTTGGGAGGTTGATTGACAACATTAAGCATGTTGGAAAAGTTATGAGGCCCTTTTAATGTGAGGAGGGGTCCTGCTTGTAATGTTTTATCATCAACCACCCCATCATTTGTGACATTTTTATTGCGAGACCAAAATCTATTTCTGTCCGTGGGGGTGTTTTGTACGATAGGGTTTTGATTGGGTGTTGTCATCTTGAGTTCACCCTTTTCAATGAGATCCTTCTCTATTATCACCCCTTTTTCCACTAGTTTTGAAAAAGATATGCAACAATGTACCCTTAAATTACTCCTGAGTTTTGGATGAAGGTTTTCTTGAAACATTGTGACCTTTTGTATCCCGGGTATCTCGACAGGACATCTACTAGCAATAGTTCTCCATCTCTGGAAGAAAGCAATGAATGTTTCACCTTCGTCTTGTGTTGTGTGACACAAGGTTGCTATATTTATCTCATGGTCAATGTGGAAGGAGAATTGCTCCACAAATTTCTTGACTAGTTCTCCCCATGATCTAATGCCAGAATCTAGACCCGAAAACCATTCTAGCGTGACTCGTACAAGACTTCGTGGAAATAGCCTCATAAGATACGTGGGGTCGTAAGTGACATCAATGCATATGGTAGAAAATTCCCTGATATGTTCTACTGGATTACGTTTTCCATTGTACTTAGGAAGATTCAGTATGACATATCCGTGAGGGAAAGGTGTCATGTAAAATGATCTATCAAAAGGGAATGGGCATATGTCCTTTGGTGAAAATGATTTCTTAGTTGACACTGACATGTTATCCATTTGCGTTTGTAATGCCTGCATTTGTGTTTGTAGGAGGTCAACTTGAGTCAAAGATGTGATAGGAGGATTATGCGGATCCATGTGTGTATTCTGAAATCCAAAGTCTCGTGATGGGTTTTGATTGAACATTGGCATCTGAGGTGGATTTGGATTCAGAATGTTGGTAAATGTATTTCGATCTGGAGTCGGCATAAATTGGTGTTGACCTGGGTTCTGTGTAAATGGATTTCGAGTACCACTCTATGAGAAGGGGTTCTGATTCAGAATCGATGTGAATTGGTTTTGACTTGGAATCTATGTTGACAGATTCTGACCACCAATGTGTGAAAAGGGATTCTGATTCAGAACCGATGTGAATTGGTTTTGACCCGGAGTTTGCGTTAGTGGATTTTGACTACCCATCTGTGAAAAGGGGTTCTGATTCGGAATTGATGTAAATTGATTCTGACTGCTAGTCTGGAAAAGTGGATTGTGATTGCCATATTGGAAGGAGGGAATGCCCCCTATTTGTGTAATCCTTGGTATAGTACTAGTGATTTGAGCACTAGGTATGGCAATTGACTGTGGTATGGTACTCGTAATGCTAGCAGTAGGTATGGTTGTTGATTGTGAATTGGTGGTACTGACATAAGGTATGGAGGCTGAGGTTTTAGACCTTTTATTCCCAACAAGAGGACCGAAGGGAGTAGATGATGAAGCCCCTGTAGTGAAACTAAATCCCGATGTCATGCTAGGTGTACCAAATGGGGACGTATGGACTGTCGTACTCTGTGTAGATGTGCTAGATGGTATAGTCGTGGTGACTTGAGGTATAGTAGTACTAGCAGTCATAGTATTTGTCCCTTGTGTAGGTTGAGTTTGTAAGGTACTAATATTAAATCCTGGAGGTAAAGTAGCACCTTCAGCTAGCAATTTGCCTAAAAATCTTTGATGATCATTTGCTAGGTACTCATCTACAAAAGAGGCAAACTCAGGGTCATGTGCGGCAGCCTCTATGTCCTCTACTACAATGTGTCCTTGAGTGTTTCTAGTGGTGAATTTTTCTAATAGAGTCTTATGAGGTCTTGAAGAAAATGGATTAATGAACTCGCTTGGGTTCGACATGTTTTCTCTCTCTTCTCTTAGACCTAGTTTCAACCATGTAAGACAAGCTCAATATGCGGGAAATGCAAGACTATATCTAGAAACTGTATGACTCTAGTCTATGTTTTTGGGATTTTCTTATGCAAAATAAGGGATGTCTTAAGATGACACTAGTCTAGACTCTAAAGATGCAAAAATCTAAGCAAGACCCTGAAGTGATCAATCCTATATACCCAAGGTGAAGGGACCAACTACCTAAAGTCAAACCAAGGTGTCAATTTAGTTAAGTCAAGGAACCAATGTAGGACGAGGATCAAAGACAAGCTGAGTTTCCTAACTAGACTGATGAGCTAGGATGACTCTCTATAGGACAAAATATAAGATGATAGGACTAGGTTCAATGACAAATTTTGTTGACACTATGACCTTTCTAGAGTATAGATGGTAGACTACTCCTAAAGTTTGTAAAAGTGACCTTTCTAGAAGTCTAATGCAAGGTGATATGTACCCTAAGATAAAGGTAAATTCTAACTGAAGACCACTATGGTAATGACTAAATGAATCTAAAGGATGCAAAATTGAGCAAATCATTTCAGGTTTCTGTTTCAAAGACTGTTTGCGTGAAGACCACTGAAACTGGTATAACCCTGCTAACTGGATAGTGACAGTGAATTTTATGTTTTCTGGTAATCAGACAGATGCATTTCAAATTTAACAGTTGCGGTCCAAACTGACAGATGCGACTCAGAATTACCAGATGCGACTCAAACTTACAGATGCGACTCAGAATATAATGCATGCGGTGTTTCCAGAACAGATGCGAGCCAAAATAATAGATACGACTCAAAAATTATAGATGCAACTCCAAACTACCAGATGTGACCTTTATAAATCAGATGTGAGCCAAACTGACAGATGCGACTCAGAAATTTCAGATGAGACTCAAAACTAACAGATGCGACTCTAAAAATCAGATGCGTGTTTTTGGTGAACAATTGCGACTCTCTGTGAATTTTCAGTGACATGAAATTTAAACTAACCCGGTTTTCTATGATCAAATTCTGACAATCAAAGACAGTCGTAAGACAAAGTGTTTTCAGTTTCAATTTTGGACTCAAAGAACATTTAAAGTGACAACATACAAGCACATCCTAATAGGCCAAAGGCCTAGGGTTTGTATACTTGGTATAGCCCACCTATTATACCCCGGATTGGTTATGAACACCTTTCCTTCTCGAGAGCGGATAGCTTAGGAATTTGGTGGCATTGGCTCCCCTCCACGGCTCATTAACGTCTTTCGAGCACACCAATTCTGAATTCTTTGGGCAGTGACTTCCCAAGAACCGCTATCTCTACTCAAGGGGATCAGTAGTGAGTATTTTTGGGCATGATACTGTTCCCTGCACTAATACCAAGCAACAGCCACAAATAGGTTGGTCTCTAAAACAAAAGGTGTTTAATTTGGGCATTCCGTTCGTGGGGTGTGATCCATACGATGTGAGTCCCCTTTCGGATCCATCTCGTTGGAACCACACTCGTGATTCTTGGGGTTTCCCCAAGAACCCACTTTTGTATACCAGCTGGAAGTCCCTCGGGTTCAGGGTGCTACTGGTCTGAGTCGTCCTAGGGTGAGTACTTTTTCCCACCAGAACAGGCCCAAGTTCTAGAGTTGGTAACTGTTTCTCTTACACCCAGGATCGCACGGATGCGCAAGGGGAGAGGATACTTCGGTGTACCAAGTCGTAAGGGTGACCAAACTTGTGCTTTCACACCAAACACAGTAGACACTTGTTAATTTTAACCAAACGAAAGATTTTCTAAGCTACCAAACAATCTGTTTCAAAATTAACTAGGGTCTTCGACAAGCGTCCTGCAGAAAAACTTGTTAGTAATTTTCAATATTGTCTTCGTCAATCGTCCTGCAAAAGCTTGTTAACTCCAAATGGCCACACGTTGAAAATCAAATATCAGTAACACGAAAATCAATTGAAAATTCCAAATTGCCGAAAGTAGAAATAAAATTTTACCAGTCAATTGCGTCGCTTCGTTACCAGTTAGATGCGTCGTTTATTTTTTAGTTGAGGCTCAGGATTCCAGTTGCGGTTTAGAAACTTCACATGCGGTTCCAGAAATTAAATTACAGTGCATAAACTTCACATGCGTTGTTCCGTACGAAAAATCTACAAAAATGAAAATTAAAAGATCTACGGATTCGCGAAGATGGTGTCTTCACGTCGTGTTCACCAAAATGTAACGCTGAAAATGAAACGCTTTGCACAATAGAAAACAAGAATTAGATCGTTAGAAGGACACATGCATACAACACTAAATCTAAAATGCAAATTCATTCGTTAAGCAACAAAGAACATGGGAAAGTAAAAACGTAATTAAAACTAAAACAATCTCACCTATTCCAACCGTATTTCCATGAATCATCTCGATTTCCCTTCTCCATTTCACTTGTATAGTATAATTGCCCTCAGATTTTCAAGTTCGTGCAAGTATATCCTATGATAGTGATTAACAAAATATCGAAGATTCAAGACAAAGTGCTCTCCAAAGTTACAAAATTCATGAGAGAGAGATTGGAATGAAGAATGACAAATCAATTTATAGAAAATTGATTATTCGAACGACAGGTCAAGATTGAAAGATTAACGGACGATTGAGATTGAGAGATTGGACATGCATTCAGATAACTGATAGAATTAAAGATTAAATAAATGATTTAATCTTCAGTTCGGATTCGAAAACATTAGAAATATCTTTGCATGACAAAGATAAAGATTGATTATAACGACTCAGTGTTCGAATGCACACACAACATTTAATTAATTAAATAAGAATATTTAATTAATATGCATGTACACGCAAATGAGTTAGAACTGGACGATTGAATGGTTAGACGAGAAGATTACTCAAAGATGCCACTCAGACATCGAATCAATAGTTAACTGAACGATTAAAATAGATGTCGAGTTGAGTAAAAGTGAATACTTAGATAACTCACATAATTATCTAAAATATAGAGGAATGTGTTAAAATAGAATTAATGAATTAAATAATTCATTTAATTCAAAACCCGATATTCGAAGAATAATTAAATAAATAAGATTTATTTAATTAAATGATGAAGGGATTTTAAATGAATAATTAAATAAATCATGAATTTATTTAATTATAGTTGAAGTATGATAAAGAATAAATTAAATAAGAATTTATTTAATTTGACCAGCAGAATAAGGTTAATTAGCAATATAATTAAATAAAAAGCGTTTATTTAATTAATAAGGTAGAAGAAAGAAAAGTGTGAATTAATTAAATAATTAAGATTATTTAATTAATAGAAGAATTAATAGAAAATGAACTAATTAAATAATTAAGATTATTTAATTAATAGAAGAATTAATGTTATGATGAATAATTAAATAATTGACATTATTTAATTAATGACCATGAAGAATATGAAATACGAAGAATATAGAAGTCGCAGGCTTAAACCAAATTTCGGTGTCTACAGGGTTCATGACATGGCTTAACTACCTCCTGTGGATCTTGGATTTTGTATAAATCTGGCAGTTGTATTGGGCATTAACAAGTCAATCTTTTGGTGCAACAACAACCACTTGTGCAATAGTTGTAGTATATGATAACAATACAAATGAATATGATAATGTTTTCACCTATCTTTAGTTGGATCAATCATTCATGGATGATAACAATGGATTAATCAATGATGATTTTCAGTTTGAGGATGAGAAGATTGATGCTGATGTTTATTGTAGCAGTGTAGACAAGGAAGGCTATCATATATCCTCGATACCTTGTGAATTATTTTGCATGACCCCTAGTCCCAATCTAATTTGGACTAGGGGTGAAATTTCAAATTTTATTATGTGGACATATGTGTGTGTGTTTGTTAATTTTGAACCTTGATGTTAACATTATTGAATGTGATTTTTTAATTAGGAAAAGCAGGTTTTGAAGGGGCCTTGAAAACCTTTACAACAAAGAGAAGCTGCTAAAAAGATAGAAACATTTTGACCAATAGCCCACAAAAAACAAAAAGTCAAATAAAGATAAAACCAAAGAACCCGTCAACAACCCTATAGTAAAACATCAACAACAAGGCTAAACAACTAAAAACAACAACAAAACTACAACATTTTATCAAGAACATTGGCCGAGGCCATATTTTCAACAATGACCCCTTCGTGCATCTCGACTAAATCCTTCAGATCCTCAAATGAAATGACATCCATTTTCTTAGTCTTTCTCCTCATTCTCAAGAATGGGCTAGCCTCCAAATCCTTCTCCACATCAGGGCCAATAACCTCAATCTTCTCTTCCAAATTCATGCGATTAACTTCATTAATGACCTCATGATCTCCCAGATCCAGAGACTTTCCAATCCACTTTATAGCTTTCTCATTTAAAATTGAGAGACCCTTAGCACTAGATTTTAAATACTTTTTACTAACACTAAAAACAATTTTCAATTCATCACTAATCTTGCTAATTCTTTCCTCCTTATTCACAAACCTCTCCTCAATAATCTTTTGGAAATCCATTTCTATGGAGATTATCCTATCCTCATGACTTTTACCAACTCTATCAACATCAACAAGTCTATCAAGAATAACATTCATAGTTTTGAACTTACCTTTAATCGACCATTCCTTTTGACTACCATGCATTAACACAACATAAATGTCTTGCTAGTTTTTAAGCTGGATGTTGAGCTCCTTCACTTCCAAGAAAATCCACTTCACAAGTGAGAGAAAATTACGAGTTCTGTCTTGCACACACACACACAGATATATATATATATCTGTGTGTGTGTGTGTGTGTGTGTGTGTGTGTGTGTGCATATATATATATGCACACATACACACACACATATGTGTGTGTATTTGTGTGTGTATGTACATATGTATACATATACATATACATATGTATGTAGATATCATACAACTCTAGTAGACATGGTTACAAATATTTGTATCATATCATTGTTACAAGTTATATATATTTCTTGAAACAAAAGTATGATACAAATGTTTAGAACCATTTTCTAAAACACCATTATGATAACAAATCAAAAAAACATTATTATATGTGTGTGTACATACATACTAGTTCACAATGTATATGTAGCTTGAATCAACATTATGAAATTTCTATGTAACTACAAGCAAAAGAATGATACAAATTGAAACAACATATTCATACATGTAAGAGTGAGTAACTGAAGAGAAAACAAACCATACATCTAATTCAAAAGAATGTAAACGAACAAGTCTATGTGTGCAATAAAACAAGCAATGCATGTTATACTACCATATCCCCAATTCTAACTCTTACAACCCTTAGGTAATTATGTTAACTAGTTATATATATGTATGTATGAAAATACAAATATTTGTGTACATACATACACATATATAATCAGTTCACTATATATATGTAACTTGAACCAACATTACAAAATTTCTATGTAACTACAAATAAAAGAATGATACAAATTGAAACAACATATTCATACATGTAAAGGTGAGTGTAATTTAAGAGCAAAAAAACCATATATCTAATTCAAAAGAATGTAAATGATCAAGGCTACATGTGCAATGAAAGAAGAAATGCATGTTATACTATCATATCCCCAATTCTAACTCATACAACCCTTTGGTGATCATGTTAACTAATTATATATGTATGTATGTACATGCAAATGTGTATATACATACAAATGTGTATATACATACATGCACATATGTAATCAGTTCACAATGTATAAGTAATTTGAACTAGCATTACAAAATTTCTATGTAACTACAAACAAAAGAATGATACAAATTGATCTAACATATTCATACATGTAAGAGTGAGTGCAATTGAAGAACAAACAAACCATACATCTAATTGATTTGAGTCTAAATAAACAAGGGTATGTGTGTGCAATGAAATAAGCAATGCATGTTATACTATCATATCCACAATGTATAAATATGTATGTACATACATACACATATATAATCAGTTCACAATGTATATGTAAATTGTAGCAGCATTATGATATTTCTATATAACTTCAAACAACAATATGATACAAATTGAAACAACATATTCAAACATGTGAGTGTAATTGACGAAAAAAAAAAACCATACATCTAATTTAGATGCATGTAATGAAGAGATGCGGTTTTTTGAAGTCTTCGACAGTGTTAAACTATGTTGCAATAGTCATCCAATTCACTTTGAATGGTAGACTGCAACATAGTTGAACACAGAGAGAATTTTGAAAACCATGTCTCCTTATTGTTATATATATCTGTATTCAACAATTCTTTAGAGGTACTTGATTTTATGAATTCCTTTCTAATGGTAGCCTATGTTGCAATTTTCCACAATTCCCTTTGAATTGTGAAGTGCAACATAGGCTAACTTGAAAGAGTTTCAAAAAATCAAGTCCCCAAAATTCATGTTATATTATCATATCCCCAATTCTAGCTCCTACAACCCTTAGGTGATCATGTTAATTGAATATATATATGTATGTGTGTACATACATACACATATATAATTAGTTCACAATGCATATGTAACTTGAACCAACATTATGAAATTTCTATGTAACTACAAACAAAAGAATGATACAAATTGAAACAACACATTCATACATGTAAGAGTGAGTGTAATGGAAGAAAAAAAAACCATACATCTAATTTAGTTGATTGTAAATGAACAAGGGTATGTACACAATGAAACAAGAAATACATTTTATACTATCATATCCCCAATTTTAACTCTTACAACCCCAAGGTGATCATGTTAACTGATTATATGTATGTATGTATGTACATAAAAATTTATATACATAAATACATATGTACATAGATACACATATATAATTAGTTCACAATGTATATGTAAATTTAAGTAGCATTAGTATATTTTTATATAATTTCAAACAACATTATGATACAAATTGAAACAACATTATTATACATGTACCTATCCTGTCATATTAATATAATTATTTGAAAAAAATTTGAGTCTTATATTGTTATTAAGTGGGGCCCCGATTGTCTGCTCCTATACCCAGTTATTCATAATGAGCAATGCATGTTCTATTATCATATCCCCAATTCTAACTCTTACAACCCTTAGGTGATCATGTTAACTAATTACTATAAATATATAATCAATTTAGGGGTTATATACAACTTGAAACAACAAAATGATACTAATATTTATAACTCTTTTTTGATACAACATTATGATATTTATATATAACTTCAACCAACAGTATGATATAAATTGAAACATTTTCATACTTGTAAAAATAACAGTAATGGAAGAACAACTAAAGCACACATCCAATTCATTTGAATGTAAATGAACAAGGCTATATGAAACATCAATTTGTATATCTCTTCCATATATATATGTAAGTTTGCAATTTCCATATTTATATTGATAGTATTGGAGGATATCATACAGTCCATTGTTGAGGGTTTCATGCACCTATCTTTTGCCCAACTTTGTGTATGTGTTTGTGAAAGTGGAATAGATAATTACACATTCTTAAAGTAGTTGTAAAGTAAGGATGATAGGTGGAATGATATGTATGTATGTAAATGAAACTAAAGGAAATCAAAATAAGTATGGAAAATAAGCATACATTGAACATTGTATACAATTGAACACTGTATACTATCTATCCTGCATGGCATACATACTACATACATACATATGAATTTTCATACATATGTATGTATATATGGTATACATACATATGAATTTTCATACATATGTATGTATATATGGTATACATACATACATATGTATGTACATGTATATATGCCATGCAGGTATGTCTGTATGTATATGTATGCATGCATGACATACATACATACATGTGCATGCACACATACATATGTATGTATGTATGACATGTATATGTACACACCTATACATTTATAATATTAATATGTTATATAAGTTTAGATAACTAA
>VDFB02271358.1:642676966-642760423 GCA_007258455.2 Sequoia sempervirens
ATATATATACATACATATATATATATACATACATATATATATACATACATATATATATACATACATACATACAAATATATATATATATACATACATACATACATACATATATATATACATATGTACATACATACATACATACATACATACATACATATATATATACAGTTGCCCATAATATAGCTGCAAGAAACCCTTAACAATGAAGCTTATCATAACCTCAAATATTGTCAATATACTTATCTAAATTGTAGAGGTACAAAAATGAAATGACAATAATATATTATGGTTGGCTGTGTGTATATATATATATATGTGTATATATACATATATACATAGTCGACCATAATATAGTTGCAATATTGCTGCAATATACATTTCTTGACCGATTATGTGTATATATATACATTATATGTGTATGTGTATATACACAACTGACCATAATATAGTTGCAAGAAACCTTGAAGAGCCGAGCATATCACAACCTCAAACACTGTCAACATATCTATGCATATTTCTTCTAGCTAATTGGTCACAAGCTAGTTACAAAAAAATATGCAAATTTTTTTTTGAAAAAAATCATGCAATGGATAGATATTGCCCTTGTGAGGTTAGAGGACAACCTCACTCGTGATGATAAAAGTTAATTATTTTTCCTTTTGGTAATAGAGGTGTTGAAGAACACAAAAACTGCAAAACATACATCATCACCACTCGTCCATAGCCTCACCACCATTGACTGTGATGTGAACCACCACTGGTCCTGCAATGGATGACTTAAAGTGCAGATGCCAAGCATGAATGACGTAGTTGTGAAGCAAAAGAAAAACCTACCAAATGAAATGCATGTCAAAGTGAATGGGAAAAGGTTGACAATGGAGGGATGTTGGGTAGTTAATATGTAGTAAATGGTAGTTAAGTTCGGAAGGATTGCCATGGCAGGAAACCACCTTACAAGGACCAAGTGTCCACCATTGGATGATACCACTTTTGAGCTCAAAAAATGTGACGTGTATAATTTTTCCCCTTTGGATTTTTTCGGGTTGCTAGGTGGACTATCTCGGGTTTGCAAAAAAGAATTTGGCCAACGTGGACCCCTCACACAACATATCCCTCACCACCATCAGTTCCTCTCCCTTACCTCACTACTATTTTAATCGAATGAGGATTAAAAATACCATCATAAGGAGTTTATTTAAGCAACGTGGAATGTACGAGAGAATAAATAGAAAATAATTCAAGATAATTAGTATAGAGCGTAAGTAAAGAGAGGGGATTGGTGAAGGGAACAGCAAATCAAGTGACAAACAAAGAAGGAGACATTGAGAGGGCTGCAACTTTATCCATCTTATCTCTTCAACATCATTAACTATATAATACATTTTATGTAGAACCTTGGGGAAAATCATTGACCATATTGTGTTTGCTTCATTTTAAAATAATATTACAAAGACATAGGTTTTATAATCTTATTTGTAAAGAAAGCTAAGTGCGGACGCAACTCTCCTAACGTCAAAACCTCAGGGAAGAATGCAGAGATACCTTTGAATTTTACAATTACAGTCCAAATAAGATGCACTTGAAAGAGATAACAGAAACAGAGAATTAGACATACACATATGAACACCAGATTTACGTGGGAAAACCCTTACAGGAGAAAAACCCACCATACCAAGAGAAGTCACTTTGTATTACAGTAATGGAGATTACATACAGAGACCAAACTTATCTTTTTGATGTCAATTGACAACATCATTCACCATGATCAACCTTGTACAAAATATTCAAGTTACAGTCTTCTCATAATCAAATTCACACTGATCACCTTTCAAACTATTCACCCAACCATTGAACCGATCCTTCGAACCAGACTACTTCTACAATCTCTGAGTATATCCATGATGCCCCTAGTCTGTCAAACTTCCTCTCAGTAATAGCTGCAACAATCCAACTGCTAGCGGTTCCCATTCGGATTTTCTGATTGGTCGAATACAAGCCACATAGGATGGTCATCGCCCAGTCAAAGGTGTTCAACCTGTGTTCACATGTCGGTGAGACACTAACCATGTCTCCCCGATGCCACAAAGCCAGTATTCGATATCTCCAAGAGTCCTTACTATCGGCAAGAGGTTACATCGAGTCTAGAAAGCTATCGCTAAGACTTCACCTTATCACCAAGACCTCATACCGAAGCTCCAAAGTCACATAGACAATAGAATTCCCATCGGTAAGACTATTTTCCTTCACTGAGAGATCATACTGAGCCTTTATGTTATACCAAAACATCCAACAATCGGCAAAACTTATCGCTATCGCTGAGACGTTACTTCGAAGTCTTCAAGTCACACCACAATGTTCCACTGTTAGCAAGACTTCGTTCGTCGCTAAGACTTCATGCTGAAGCCTCCAGGTTACCCTGAGACCACCTTTCACCAGGAGTCATACCGAACACATCCCACAACATCGGTGAGACAAACGCCCATTGCCAAGAGTTCTGACCGAACCCTTTCGTTACCCCGATGACTCCAAATGAATACCTATCAGCGAGACATCTCCATATCGACAAGACTTCATACTGAAGCATATGAGTTACTCCGATGACCGCATGTGTAACACCTTGTCGATGAGACATACAATCTTGATAAGATTTCATACCGAGATAAGCCTTTCGGCTAAGGGTCTCCCCGACACCTCTTGTCACCCAAAGTCTCCCCGATATACGATAAGAGTGGCTTGTCGGCCAGAGATCTCCACTCGGCAGAGGGTTATAGTGAATGCCACAAGTCACATCGATAACACCAGTCGGCAAGACATCGACATTGTCTCGGTGACATGAACAATCAACAAGATTACTAAAACTGCCAGTCGGCCAGACAATAGGAATGTCACACCAACTTTTCTCTTCTAAGGTTTTAGCTTGTGAGATTGAGGCACATATTCCAACAAACTCCCACTTGATGAAGATCACACAGGCACCTCCAGAGCACAATGAAACTACTAAAAATTATGGGCACTAATGCCCATCGAATTGGCACACCACCTAACCTTGTCTATTCTCATTGGCTTCGTTAATGCATCTGCAACATTTTCTAGAGTATCCACTTTTTCTAGTGAGACCTTTCCATCCTCCACCATATCTCATACAAAGTGATACTGTACATCTATATGTTTTGTCCTGGCATGGAAAGTAGGATTCTTTGCTAAACAGATAACACTCTGACTGTCACAATAAATAGTTATTTTCCCTGCATCAAAACCAATGTTAGAACACAAATGTTTTAACTAGATTGCTTCTTTATAGGCGTGTGTTGCTGCCATGTATTCTACCTCTATAGTGGACAAAGCGACTATAGCCTGCCGCTTACTCATCCAACTCACTGCACCACCATTCAACATGAAAGTATATCCACTGGTGGATCTTCTGTTGTCAATTTCCCCTGCCCAATCAGAATCCACATTGCCTCAAATGTTGAGAGTCCTCTGTGATTCAACCAAGTTCCCATGGTAACACAAAGCATATTCTGAAGTGCCCTTCAAATATCTGAATACTCTTTTCACAGCATCCCAATGTGTCCTTCTAGGATTAGCCATAAACCAACTAAGTACTCCCACTGATTGGGCAATGTTTGGCCTTGTATAGACCATTGCATACATAAGACTACCAACTGCACTAGCATAAGGTACACTGGTCATGTCCTCCATCTCAGTAGGAGATTTTGGACAGTCTTCAACAGATAGCTTCATTCCATGCAAAAATGGAACAACTAGCTGCTTGCAATCATTCATGCAAAATCTCTCTAGAATAGTCTTGATATACTTACTCTTACTGAGCCAAAGTTTTCTACTATTCTTGTCCCTGGTTATCTCCATCCCCAAAATATACCTTGCTGCACCAAGATCTTTCATTTCAAACTTAGCAAACAACTGAGACTTAAGATCATAAATCATCAACTTACTATTGCCTATGAACAACATATCATCAACATAGAGAGCAATAATAAGAACTTGATCACTTTCAACTTTGTAATACACACAATGATCAAATTTTGATCTTACAAATCCCAATGACAAAACAAACATGTCAAAATTTTGGTACCACATTCTAGGAGATTTCTTTAACCCATAAAGATATTTATTCAACTTGCAAACCAATCTTTCTTTACCTTTTTCCACAAAGTGCTTAGGATGGGACATATAAATCTCTTCTTCAAGATCACAATGAAGAAATGCTGTCTTCACATCCATCTGTTCGACCTCTAAGTCATACGCTACTACGAGTGACAAAATAAATCTAATAGATGTCAGCTTAGCTCTAGGAGAAAAAATTTCCCCATAATCAATTCCCTCTACCTGGGAATAACCCTTCGCAACCAACCTTGCCTTGTATTTTTTCACACTGCCATCCAGACCTATTTTCCTTTTACATACCCATTTACAGCCAACAACTTTTCTGCCTTTAGGCAAGGGCACCAAACTCCAAGTATCATTCATTTCTAATGATGCCATTTCTTCATTCATGGCTTCCAACCAAGAGTCTGAATCAGACATTCTAAATGCCTCTTTCACAGTCCTAGGCTCATTAGTGCTAGAAATTAAGGCATAGGCACAAGTAGAATCTATCAAAGAGAACTCATACCTATTAGGTTGCTTTCTTTCATGAGTTGAACTCCTCACTTGCTGAGGTTGAGGTTCTTCTTCTTCTTCAGAACTTTGAGAACTACTTGAGCTCTCCTCAGTTTCAGGTACATTTTGAATTTTCAATTCCTCTTTATCTAGTGTCGGAGGAACTTCAACTACATCCTTTTTATTTTCTAATTTTTTCTCTGACTGCAGATCCAAGGTAGAAGGCTTTAGCTCACGAAAGATAACACTTCTGCTGTACAAAACCTTCTCCATATCAGGATTCCAAAGCTTGTATCCTTTTATGCCAACACTATAACCAATAAAAATACATTTGACAACCTTGTTCTCCAATTTAGATCTTTTCTCATATGACACATGTACACATGCCTCACAGCCAAAAAAACAAATATGTCTTAAAGAGGGCTTTCTTCCAGACCATGCTTCCAAAGGTGTTTTCTCAACAAGAGAGGAATTCATAGAACAATTTATCAAGTGACATGTTGTAGCAACAGCCTCAGCCCAAAACTTCTCCTCCAAGCCAACACTACTCAGCATACTTCGTGCTCTCTCCATCACTGTCCTGTTGAACCTTTCTACAACTCCATTTTTCTGTGGAGTATAAGGTGTAGTTTTATGTCTTTTACTTCCATGATCTTTGCAATACCTCTTGAAATCATCAGAACAAAATTCACCGCCATTATCAGTCAAACATTTTAATTTTCTTCTATTTTGATTTTTTACAAGGTTCTTAAATTCCTTAAACCGACAAAACACTTCTGATTTAGTTTTCCAAAAATAAACAAATGTTCTCGAATAATCATCAATGAATGATACATAGTACCTTGAATTAGACAAAGAAGTAACATTCACTGGACCAAATACATCTTAATGAATATAATCTAGCAAACCAGAGGATTTATGAGGACTGGAATAAAACAAAACACGGTGTTGTTTACCATATATACAATGTTCACATAATTCAAATTTGAGGTTACAATCTTCAAGCCCCTCAACCAGGTTTTTATTCTTCAAGGTTTCTAAACCTTTCTCACCAATGTGGCCTAGCCTATGATGCTAGAGCATAGTCTTTTCTACTAGAATTTTAACTTCCATAGAGTTTACAGAATCAAGAACGTTTTCTTCTTTTCCTCCATGAGTAAATTTCTGTGACTTTGCAGAGACACTATTGCATTGAACAACATGTGCATCCAGCTTATACAAGGTACCAACATGAGCACCTCTTGCTAGCACCATAGAGCCTCTAGTCATCTTGCAACCATTTCTAGAGAATGTGACTTGCACTCCAATATCATTCAGCATACTAACAAATAGTAAAATTTGAGCTAGACCTGGTATATGCATTACATTATTAATTCCCTTCACTCTTCCATTAGGGAATTGAATTCTGACTCTTCCATGGCCAACTATTTCCAATGAAGAATCACTTGCCAAATACGCCTTTCCACTATCGTATTTTTCATACTTTGTGAACCAGTATTTGTGAGATGTCATGTGGAAAGATGCTTCAGAGTCAATCAGCCAGACATCATCTGATGCCTGTGTAGCCAAGGCTGCAATGAAGGCATCTGCATCACTCTGAGAATAATCATTGTCAAAATTCTTCTTCTTCTTCTTCTTCTTCTTCTTCTTTTCTCCTCTCTGCAATCATTTCGGACATGACCAGGTTGCCCACAATTCCAGCACTTCACCTTGGACTTCTTACCAGGAGACTTTGATCTCCCCTCTGATTTCAATTTGGACTTCTTGTCCTTCTTCTTTCCTTTATCTTTTGATCTTCCTCTAATAGCAAGGGCCTCCTTTGCCATCTCAGAAGATTTCCTTCTCATCTCTTCTAATAACAAAGAAGCAACAACATCTTCCATCTTGAAATTGGATGTTGTACTCCCAATAGCCATCACTAGGTGATCCCAAGAGTCTGGAAAAGAACACAATAAAAGCATACATCAATCCTCTTCATCTATCTTCACAACAACAAATGTTAACTCTACAATCAACATGTTGAATGTGTTCAAATGATCAGCTACAGACCCTCCTTCCTGCATTCTCAAAGTGTACAACTTCTTCCTCAGGAACAATTTATTCACCAAGGACTTCCCCTGATAAATAGATGCCAGTCTCTTGCACAAGGAATATGCAGTCTTCTCTTCATGCACATTCAAAAGAATGAAGTCTACCAAACAGAGCCTTATCAACCCCTTAGATTTTCTATCTACAAGGTCCCAATCTTCTTGCTTCATGCTTGTAGGCTTCGCTCCAGACACAGCAATCCAAAGATCACAATCAACCAACAGATCTTCCATTTTAAGTTTCCACAACTCAAAATTGCTGCCATTGAATTTCTTTATTTCAATCTTTCTTGGCGTGCTAGCCATCTCAATTTGTAATTCAAATTTGACAAACTTCTACAAAACTCCCACTGAACAGAATTGACTCAAAAAACCCAATGTACCCATAAGGATAACACAACTAGCCAGGCTATGATACCACTTGTAAAGAAAGCTAAGTGTGGAAGCAACTCTCCTAACGTCAAAACCTCAGGGAAGAATGCATAGATACCTTTAAATTTTACAATTACAGTCCAAATAAGATGCACTTGAAATAGATAACAAAAACAGAGAATTAGACATACACATATGAACACCAGATTTATGTGGGAAAAGCCTTACGGGAGAAAAACCCACCACACCAAGAGAAGTCACTTTGTATTACAGTAATGGAGATTACATACAGAGACCATAATTATCTTTCTAATGTCAATTTACAACAGTATTCACCATGATCAACCTTGTACAAAATATTCAAGTTACAGTCTTCTTAGAATTGAATTCACACTGATCACCTTTCGAACTATTCACCCAACCATCGAACCAATCCTTCGAACCAAACTACTTCTACAATCTTTGAGTATATCCATGACACCCCTGGTCTGTCAAACTTCCTCTTAGTAATGGCCGCAACAGTCCAACTGCTAGCAGTTCCCATTAGGATTTTCTAATTGGTCAAATACAAGCCACGTAGGATGGTCATCACTCAGTCAAAGGCGTTCAACCTATGTTCGCATGTCGGTGAGACACTAACCGTCTCCCTGATGCCACAAAGCCAGCATTCGATATCACCAAGAGTCCTTACTATCGGTAAGAGGCTACACCGAGTCCAGAAAGCTATCGCTAAGACTTCGCCTTGTCACCAAGACCTCATACCAAAGCTCCAAAGTCATATAGACAATAGAATTCCCATCGACAAGACTATCATCCTTCACTGAGAGATCATATTGAGCCTTTATGTTATACCGAAACATCCAACAGTCAGCAAGGAATACTGCTATCACTGAGACATTACTTTGAAGTCTTCAAGTCACACCACAATGTTCCACAGTTGGCGAGACTTTGTTTGTTGCTAAGACTTCATACCAAAGCCTCTAGGTTACCTTGAGGCCACCTTTCGCCAGGAGTCATACTGAACACATCCCACAGCATCGGTGAGACAAATGCCCGTCGCCAAGAGTTCTTACCGAACCCTTTCGTTACCCCAATGACTCCAAATGAATACCTATCGGCGAGACATCTCCATATCGAGAAGACTTCATACTGAAGCATATGAGTTACTCCAATGACCACATCTGTAACACCCTGTTGGCAAGACATACAATCTTGATAAGACTTCATACTGAGATAAGCCTTTCAGCCAAAGGTCTCCCCGACACCGCTTGTCGCCCACATAGATCTCCACTTGGTAGAGGGTTACAGCTAATGCCACAAGTCACAACGATAACACTAGTTGGCAAGACATCAACATTGTCTCAGCGACATGAACAATCAACAAGATTACTAAAACTGCCAGTCGGCCAGACAACATGAATGTCACATCGACTTTTCTCTTCCAAGGTTTCAGCCTATGAGATTGAGGCACATATTCCAACATTATTGGTGTTTTTTATCTACCATTGTGTAATGAATGAAGGCATTGGTTTATGGTTTTATGATTTTATTGGTTTAAGTGTAATGAATAATGAATAGAAATAAAATGATAAACAATGCCTTCATTCATCTAGTGTTGTGTAATGAATGAAGGCATTGGTTTATGATTTTATTTCTATTCATTCTACTATAAGGAATTGGATTTTATGATTTTTTACTATTATATTATGCTATTAGCTATTAAATGGAGACATAGGTGTAGATGTTTTATTTGTAGCTATTTTCATATGTTATATTATTTCATTTTAAACAACACTTCTATTATTTGTTAAATAAGGCACTCGTTTTGTAGTTATTATTTCTTTCAAAAAAAATCCCATTGTTGTCTATTAGTGAATGAACCAACTCTAAATTTTTTGGGGCGGGGGGCCTATGTTGATTGGCTAAAGCATCTTGTTGCAGGAAAGAGGTCACGAGGTCTAGTCTCCCCCCAAACCCATGGTACCAGAGGGTGTGTCATGCCAGCGTCACCAGTCACGTGAAAAAAGTTTACTAGGTGCACCGCAGTTTATAAGGGGATGGATACCCGACTGATTCTTGCAGTCTAAAAAATAAAATAAAAATAAACCAACTCTAAGATATCTATTACATATATGATATTATTGAAATTAACTAGCATAGAACTTAGTTGTTGTTGCACATTAAGTTATTTTGAATAGGTTGTTTCATACATGATTCTTGTTGTTGTACATGTATGATCTATGCCCTTTCTTTGAACCAGTGTATAGAAAAACATTATTTGTTTGTATTTATTAAAAAGGAATATTAAATAGTGGTATCACTATATAGATATGTTAAATAATTTTTGGTTGGGAATGCCTCAAAATAAATTTTTATATTTGCCTAAGTCACCTACCCAATTGTGTGGCTATGTAATAGTTGTTCTATGTAGGGATGTTGAGAAGAATTAGATGTTCTTTTAACCTACATATACTTATTTTAAACCTGCAAATATTCACTATACTTTCCATAATTATATTGGAATAATGATTAATCTTGAATATAAAGCAGTTTTATGATTTATAGTTGTATGTAAGTTCTTATAAAAGTTGTTTTGATAAAATTATCTTTATCCATCTATTGATTTTACTATTCATATTAGTGATGTAATTTTTAAATTTTATGGTTCTCTCTTTTCCTTTGTCCAAAAGTTGCAAAAAATTGTCTTTCTTGCTAGGGTTTTGGAAGAAACGCTACCCACTTTGTTCTACCTTGCACTTTATTTATATTTTGTTGATGACTTGTTTACCCTACTTGGTGCCCTAAATTGTCTTATGAAGCCATTTATAACATAAGGTTATCAGCCCCTTTACCTTTTCCTAGCATTTCACTTAGTAAAATTATCGCATGTGCTTATTAATTTTTTTATGTGAGCTCATGCCTAAGTGCTTCAATAATATCACTGCTTGCCATTTGCCATGTTCCTATTGGTTTCTGCCAATCCATGAACAATATTTTATTAAGGAAAAGAAAGGCCGCAAAACCATGGAAAGTGTAACACCTATCCTTATTTTATTGGTTTCTGCATATCTATGGAAGCTTTTTCACTAAAGACAAATGAGGTTGTAGAACCATGGATTGCTAACACGTGGTATCATCCTAGCATAGTTCCATGAGTCCATGGGTTGCTTTATAAAGACCAAGATCTTAAAAGTGGAAGTGAGGAAAAGGGACAAGTGGCATATTTTAATAGATTTCATGATCAGATTAAATAAACAAGGCTAATTTGTCAACTGTGGAAAGGTGGAAAAATTCATTACTTGCTACAAATTCTACAAAATATTCAACCATAATGTTCCCATGAGGCCACTCAATGTTGCAGTACTAAAATTCCACAACACTCCACTCATACATTTCTACTGCAAAAGCATGATTCACTTCCTCCTGACCAATTACTCACATTTTTTTGTTGCTCAATCTAGTGACCAAGCTACAAGCCACCACATTATAGATTTACACATTCCTAGATTGTTGTTAAATAAGGAGACCGATCAATCACAACCATGGTCATCCCAACTTCGATACTATCTTGAAAACTAGAATATTTTGTTAGATAAGTGATGCATATTTACCATTTTTTTGTGCTATTTTGAGTATTTTTTGTTTTCATCCATATTTTAAAGTACTTGTGTTTATTTTTTGCATGATTTGTGCAATGTGTAAAATTACTATCAACATGCTTATTTATATCCTCACATTCTTAAAATGAAGTAGGATTTCATTATTATCTTCTATTGAATCTTTTATTTAACAAAATTTTCCCAACTAAAAATATTACATATTATTTTTTATTTGTATTTATTATATTCTTATTTTGAATCATATATATACATTACTTCTATCAAATAGACTTATGAGACCTATTTTTACTACATAATTTACCAAACACAAATTTTACTTATTTATTTGCCCATTACATATGTATTTATAACAAAAGTTGATACATCCACATTCTATATCCATGTAAGGATAAGTTCTTACGTCCACATTTGGCATGCACACAAGAACAGGTCAATTGTGTGACACTAGAGGTCATTCCTTCAACTTGTTTAGATGTAAAAATTTACAAAAACAAAAAGAAAAATCAGAATTAGGGATCAATCAATAGTTGAAGAAATATGCAATTCATTTTGTAATGGAAAAAAGCATAATTATTCTAACATTAATTTTCAGTTCACTACAAATACTTCATGCCAAATTAACCCAAATCAACTGCTATTTAGCCTGATTCATTCTTTATATAAAACTTAAAAAATATTTTCTAAATAAATATATCAATACATGGATGAACTGAAAGTCTGAAAAACCCACCAATAGCCTATTAGTGTAGAATATTCTACCTAAAAAATTCCTCTAAATAAGTTTTCTAGATGTAGACTTAAGGGGAGGGGGGGTGTTAGTGTAGTTAACAATATAAGACTGTTGTTTCCAACATGTAATTTCAGTTAACGCATGTTGTTTCCAATTGCTCTTCAACAATTAACAACTTGCTTAGTATAAGCTAACTAATGGGATCTCTCTCTTGTGGATTTTTACAATAATGATTGTATAGTTGTGCAATCTTGCATGGATTTGCATGCCTATATTCTAATTGGCAGCTGCCATTCTAGATAGCTCTTCTCATGCTTTATATATTGTACTCATTCTTAAGTCAATGCAGTTATTTAGAAAAAAGAACAATATAGAAATTGTTTTAAGCAAATTTGTTTATCTGTACTTGATCATTATCTTTCTAGATCTCGTAGAATTTTACATATTCGGCTTAACAACAGTTTTCTCAAGCATTTTAGGTGCAAATAAAGATTCTTAATTGGATAAGATGCCATCATAGTAATCCCACATTTTCCTTGAGAACTGGAAATATTTCTTTCCATCCTAATGTATGAGTTTTTAACAATGCAATAGTCCTTACCGGCTGACCCATAACCCACCAATGTCACAACATGATCCAAAGTAGTTCCACAGTTCCCTGTGAATACACCTTGTTTTCCCAACATGTTAGAAAACAATTGTCCTACAAGAAAATCAGCTATATTCATATATAAAATATACTTGAATTTAAAGCACTTACTAATTCGTAAAACTAGAAACTCCTCCCACTAGCATCAATAGCCACACTGATTGGTTGATGGGAAACTGCCTTTTGCAATGCCATCTCATTGGAGGGTACATCTTCATGCCCATCGATTTTTACCACATGGGAAGCTTGCTACAAAACATAATCATACAAAATGAGATTTATGTGTGTTTAGAATGCATTGGAAGGATAGAGTTTTGTCTTATGTAGACAGCCTGACAAGCAAATCTTTACATATCAAATGAGACATGAGTTCAAGATGTATTTCATGGGATTTTTTAGTTAAGTCTAATTTCAAAATTTTAAGAGAATGTTGAATATTGGTTTTGAGTATTGATTTATGATATTTAATTTTTGATGATGGGCTATTAGGCATGATCTGAAATGTCGATCTAAAAACTTACATAGTTGAATCCAAAAAATTATATATTTCTAAAGATAAATAATTCACGCATTTAATGTGAGGACTGTAAAGATGATATTATAAGATGTATTTATATTAATAAAAATATAAAATATGATCAACTTCACATGTTTAATCAAATTTAGATCAACTATTATAATAAACAAATTAGATATAGAAAAAACTAAGGCCAGCTTCAAAATTGAAAGGAGCTGATTAAAATAATGCTTATCATTGGTGAATTCATTTGTAACCCAAAGAAAAAAAGGAATACTTGACCTTAGGTTAGATTGGACAGTTGAGCCATTTAAAAATATGGATAGTAGTTGCAGATTTGACCTCCAATTTGAATGCAAAAGTCAATACTTTGATTCTTTGATTAGAGTGGAAGGTTGAGTCATTGAAAAACACAAACTATGATCATAGATTGGAACATTGATCTAAATGCTATATTCAAATGAAAATACATTCAATTGTCACAAAATTATAAAATCAATCTTAACAATTGTTGATTCTTTGTGAAAAAATAACTCAAAAAACAAAACAAAAATCAAGGCATTGACTACAATATACCACCTACAACATAAAAAACCAATGCATTAGAATATGTCTGGAAAAGATATAAGCGTACTCATAAATCACACACACTGTTAGCAGCGTGGAAAGGATAATTGGTTTCACTGTGTATGCCACCATTGTTAATGATAAATTGAAATGCATGATCCATCACACCTCCATGACACCCATGGTTGGAAGCAGTGGCATAATCCACAAGTTCTTGCTCTGACAGAGACACCAGCTTCTTGCTTACAATCTGATTAATTCCTTCCACGGCTGCAATTGTGGAGAAATCCCAACAACTTCCTGTAAACCAACAAAAAGAAAAAAATAGTAAAGAAAAACAACTGACAATAAATAGTAAAGACATCATAATAATCATCACATGTCATTTTTGGATTCGATTTGTTTTATATTATTGTTTTAGATCACATTTCATGATCTATCATTCTGTTGTTTTGCATCAATGTATAAGATCACTCTTTCCGATCCTTGTTTTGATGACGGACCACAAAATGTGATATCAAACATTGATGCAAGAATGACATGAACATCATGATCATCAAGTTGATTGCCAATGCATACTGCAAAACTGTGGGGCCCCAAATACAAAAAATCCAATTTTTATAGAACAAAAGAAAATAATGGTACTGCAAGGGCCCTGGTTTTTAACAGTAGTAACAAAACCATTATTTCTCTAATCCACAACTGTAGGCAAGCGGTCCCCATCGATATACTGATAACGAAGAGAGGGAGAGCGTGTGAAGCAGAAGAGGGTACCCAAGTAGATGTTTCAAAATTCATCATGGGTGAGGTCTACAAACTAGTTGAGTCCCAACCTATAAGATTCATTCTTCTAGTTGTGTGCATCTATATAAGCAAGATTGTTCTTGAATATGTGGAAGCGAGCTTCTTTCTCAAGCAGGTCATTGTAGGCTTTTCCATGCTCACCCATCCATTATTCATAAAGGTGGAGGAGCTCCTCCTCGCCTCCCCTGCACCACCCAACATAGAGTAGAGCGAACCGAGCCAACAAAAATATGGGTTTCTCCATCCCCATTTTGAATTGAATTGTATGCACTTTAGTGAAAATCAAAGCTGGTAGAATGCTTCAGAAGGCAGGATTTTTTTTGTATTTATAGAGGCCGTTGGCCCCCCTAACCCCTTCAATCAACTAACTGTATGATAATTGTGATAGGGAGAAAATACTTGCTAGGAAATGAACATCAAACAAAAGAGTGCAAATAACAACTAAAAACACCTACACCTCAAGATTGGCCTAAAGATTAACTAAACTAAGCAAAATGAAAGATTTCACCTTGTTGAGTTGTCCTTTGGTTGGCCCTTCGATCTTCGATGTTGTATGCTCCTTGGATGGCAAGAGATGCAAGCTATGAGATGAGATGAGGATGGAAATATGAGTGAAAATGGATGTAAGTATGAAAATTTTGCTAAGTATGGCTCAAGAATTTTTTTACAAGAGTTTGGCTAGTATGAATGATCTCCTCTCAAAATGAGAGAAAAGAGGGGGTATTTATAGAGAATTTAGAATTCTCTAGGGAAATGGATGGTTGAGATTGAACCACCAAGATCAAGATGTAGGGCTAAGGTGAGTTGAAAATTCACAAAACCTTACATCTTGACATGTGGCATGTGAAGTGGCTTGAAAAAGATGATGTGTACATAAGGTGGAAAGAGAGTACATGACATGGAGGTAGTACATAGTACCTTGGGATTGGACAAGATCTCCTCATAAAGGAGGTCCTTGTCCCCATGTGGGTGAGAGGACATGTGAGGAATTAAAAATTCCTCAACATCCACATGGGGATGAGAAAAGGAATTTTAAATTCCAAGGAATGCATTGGGGGATTAAATGTGAATTAAAAATTCACATGGGAATGGAGTGCCTTCTCCAAAAGGAGAAAGCATTTAAGAAGGTTGACTTAGGACACATGATGGGGATTAGGTTGACCTAATTAAGTGATTAAGGTTGTGCAAGTACAAATTAATGATAGATTAGAGGCAAGTGGAAGATTATGGAGGATGTGACATGTGATTTGGTGTGACAAGTCAAAGATCACATGGGGAAGAGAAAAAATAATTTAATATTCCTTGGAAGGATAAAAAGAATTAAAAATTCTTTGAGAGGTTGATTAGGCTAGTTAATGAAGGATTAGAGGAGGGTTAGGTGGCTAAGAGAGATTAGAGGCCAACTTGCAAAATTTGGAGGATGTGACACATCCTAATCAAGGATTAGGCATGTGCACATCCCTAATGATGAGATTAGAAGATGGATTAGGGTTAGATAAAAATGATGGAGGATGTGACATATGAGGAATTAAACAAATGTCATATTTATTTAATTTATTTGATGAAAAAGAGGATGGTATTTAATTATTTAACTAGATACTTTAGGGATTAGAAAAAATTTAGAGGTATTAATTAAATAATAGTGATATTACTTAATTAATGCGGATAAGGGGATGCTTAGACGAAAGGGGATAAATTTGGATTAAGTGTCCAAATTTAGGTGTCTACACTAATAATTTAGAGGAATGCATGATTGGGCTTCTTTTGATTGTAGGAATGCATAATATGTTGAAGAGTCCTTATCAATACCACATAAAGCTAAGCTTTTTCAAACTCTAGATCCCAGGAATCTAAGATGTGTGCACGGAAGTGTTATCTGCAAAAGTAAAATGTTGTATGGGTGAGTCACATCAGGACCTCATTAAGGGTCATTGTTAGGGTCTCTTATGGTAGGGGATTACGATAATTTATAGGTTGTAATTTGTTATTAATTTTTGTATCTTTTAATCAATTTAAATATTAATATGTAAATTTGTTAAAAAATTGAACACAATTAGTTAGGGTGATAGTGAGTTCTTTGATTATGTCATCAGAACTTGGATCTCACTTAAAGAGGTATTAGCTTTAGACACTTGTTTTCAATACCGAAATAGGAAAAAATGATATGAGAATGGTTAATCCTCAAACAAACAAAAAATCGATCTCAAGATATCATTGACAAAAAAAACACTAACACAATCAAATCTAGAAACAATGTTTGAATAACATTATAAATTGTGGATACTTGATATCATTGGTCTCACAATAGCTAACCCTCCAATAATAAAAAGGTTATTCATTAAATAATTAATTTTTTTTTAGTATAGATATCTTAATACATATATCTAAAAGATGTCGAGATATATCTATTTGTTGAGGTGTTTATCCTAAAATCATTATTTAAGATGGACAAATGTATGTAGAGATTATATGTATTTGCATATTTGAAATAGACATTATTTGGATAACTCTCGACCTATTTTATATATATTAATATTTAATATATTGGCCATGCAACATGTAAGAGATTAATATAATAATATAATATTATAATAATGTTTTTGATAATATAAGAAACATTTAAAGGGCCAAAATATTATAATAATGTTAATTGTTATAATATAATATTAAATTATAAAAACTTAATTGGAATCCTAACCCTAATTTAATGCTAACCTTAACCCTAATTAAAACCTAATCATAAGTGAACCCTTACCTAACTGTAATGCTAATTTAACTCTTACCCTAATCGTAATAGAATCTTAACTATAACCCTAACCTTTATTAAACTCTTAACTCTAATTGAACCCTAACAATAAAATTTTATATTTATTTTTTTAATTTATTTTTTAATAATAATAATTAATATAGAATTAAATAATATGATGATATAATATATATTAATGTTATAAAATATAATAAATAATATTTGTGTGATTAGTATTTTTTAATATAAAATTAATTTATTAAAATTATTAATGTATTATTATAATTATAGTTTTTTTAAAATTATAATGTATATAATTATAATATTATATATAAGTATATAAGTTATAATTTAATAATAAATATATTATATAAAATTAAATATTTTAAAATGTATTTTTTTTATAATTTATTCTAAACAATTTTATATTAATTTAAATTATAATATTTGAATTTTTTTTAACTATAATAATTTGAAATTTAATAATAGTATGATATACAATATAATAATTAAATATTATTAATTAAAATAATAATATTATAATATTTAATAAATCATTATTAAATTAGTAAATATTATAAGGTTATTGTTTAATGTTAATGTAGTATTATATGAATATTGTTTGGACTATGATTAAGTGAAGGATTAGGGTTAATGGAAGTGAAGGGTTATGATAAGGGTTATGATTAGCATTAGTTTTAGAATTAGATTTAGGGTTTTTGATAGAGATATAATTAAGCTTAGGGTTTGGATTACGGTTGGATATACAAATAAGATTCAAGTTAGTATACATATATTAAAGTTGGATTTTCTAAGTCTTAGAGTTATGCTTGGAGATAGAATTTTAATTAGAGTTTTTGTTAAGATTACATTTTGAGATAGAAGTAGAGTTTAAATATTACATAAATTAGGGTTATGGTTAGAATTACTCAATTACTCACATAAAAATGCAATAGACGCCTCCTGAAGGATATCTCTTCGTATTTTTATATATATCCTAGAAACCTAATTGAATTCTTTCACTAATTATACCGTAAATTTGATTGAACCTTGATTGAACCCTAATCATAAACTCGATCCTTAGTAAACCCTAAAAAAAATGAACACAAGTATTAAACTCTAACCTTGAACCTAATTAAACACTAAGCATAATTGGACTCTAAAACTATTCCTAATTAAACTTTAACCATAATTCAACCTTAACCCTAGCCCTAACCATAATTGAATTTTAACCCTAACTTTGAACATTATCTTAATCCTAACCCTAACACTAACCCTTATTCTGATTGAATCCTAATTATAACCCTAACTCTAATTGAATCTTAACCCTAATTGATCCTCAATCCTAACCCTTTAATTGAATACTAAACCTAACTCTAATTATAACTCTATTTAAACCTCAATTGTAACCCTAACCACAACCTTTATCATAAAATTATAACACTAATTGAACCCTCATCTTAGCCCTAATTGATGCCTAACCTTAATTGAACACTAATTTACAAGAACCCTAATTAAATCCTAACCCTATTTGTACCCTAACCCTAATTGAACCTAGATTGAATTGTAACCCTAATTGTACCCTAAACCTAATCCTAACTGTAACCCTAATTGAATTGTAATCTTAAGCCTAACTTTAATGGATGGTTAACCTATTTGAATACTAATTTAACCTAATCCTGGAATTAAAGTCTAATAATAAATATACCCCAACACTAAACCTAAATTGAATCTAACCCTAATTATACCCTAACCCTAGACTTAATTGTAGTCCCAACCCTAATTAGACTCTAATCATAATCCTAATTAAATTCTAACCTTAATTGTACCCTAATCCTAAGCATATTGAACTATAACCCTAACTTTTAACTCTAATGAAATCTTAACCCTAACATTAAACCTTACACTAATTAAACCATAACTATAACCCTAACTCTAATTGGATCCTAACCCTAACTGATCTGAGCATTCCTAACCCTTTAATTGAATACTAGCCCTAACTTTGATTGTAACCCTATTTGAACCCTAATTATAACCCTAACCCCAAGCTTTATCATAGAATCCTCACCCCAACCCTAATTTAATGCTTATGTACATTAACTCCAATTAAATATTAACCATCTATATTGTACCTTAACCCTGATTGAACACCAACAATAAACATGGCCCTTATTAAACCCTAACCAAATAGATCCATAATTGAACCCTAATACTAACCCTAATTGGAAAAAAATCATAATTAGAATCTAACCATAATCAAAATTAAAATCTAACCCTAATTTAACCCTAACCCTAATTGAAATTTAATCCTAAAAACACTATTTTAATCCCAACCCTAATTGGGTCATAACCTTAAGACTAACCTTATACTAATTGAACCCTAACTGTAATCTTAACTTAAATTTAATTCTAATTGAATCCTAACCATAATTGAATCTTACACATAACCTTGATCATAACCCTATTTGAAATCCAACTATAACCCTAACCCAAAGCTTTAAATGATAGAATCCTACCCCAAATTGAACCCTAAACCTAAGACTGATCCTAGTCCTAACCCTTACCCTAACTCTAAGCCTAACTGAATCCTAACCCTAACACTAATCCTAACCCTATTTGAAACCTAACCTTAATTGAACCCTAACTGTAATTGAATCGTAATGCTTACCATAATTAAACTCTAATTGAACAATAACACTTTATAACCCTAATTGAATCTTAGCTATAACCCTAATTCAACCTTAATTAAACTCTATTTGCACCAAAACCCTAATACTAACTCTAATTGAACCTCAATAACACTTACTATAGTCAAACTCTAATTGAACAATAACACTTTTTAACCCTAGTCATAACCCCAATTAAATCCTAGTTGTAACCATAATTCAACCTTAATTAAACCCTAATTGCACCCAAACCCTAATACTAACTCTAATTCAACCTTAGTAATTAAAACCTAAGTGTATGCTATTCCTAATCTAAACCCTAATTGAATCATAAACTTAAACTTTATCGTAACTCTATTTGAACTCCAATTGTAGCCCTAAACCCAAGCTTTATTATAGAACACTATTCCAAGCCCTAACCACAATTGTAACCTTAAGCGAACACTAACCTTAATTGAATAATAACATTCACCCTAATTTAATCTTAACCCTAATTCAACCCTAATAGTAACCCTAATCCTAACCCTAACCCTAATAGTAACTCTAATATAACCCTATACTTGACCCTAACTATAATCATAATTGAACTAGATAACCCTAATTGAATCATAAGCACAATTAAATTGAAACCCTATCTAGACCATAACCTTAAACCTAAACCTCTATTGAATTTTAATTATAATTGAACCCTAATCCTAATCCTCGTGCAAAATCTTATCCTAATTGAATCCTAAGTGTAATTAAATCCTATCCGAAACCTTAATTTCTTATTCATTTATATTTTAAATCTTTGTTTTTTGTTTTTATTGATTTATCTTTGGATCAAATCTTTTTATTTATTTATTTGATCTTTTAATTTTTGTTTATTTTTGTTTATTTATTTGATCTTTTATTCAAATATTTGAATTATCTTTTATCTTTGATTTATTTATTTGATCTTTAATCTATCCATGATAAAGATTTATATTTCTTATTTTTTATTTCTTTTTTTTGATCTTTTAGTTTACTATGGTAAATATATATTCAAATATTTGTGATTTATCTTTGGTTTCTTTTTGTGATCAAATCTCTTTGATTTTGATTTTTTTGTTTCCAACAAATCTTTTTGATTTATTTTTTGGTTTCATCAAATCTCTTTGTTTTTATTTTTTTTTGTTTCATGAAATCTCTTTGATTTTGATTTTTTGGTTTCATCAAATCTCTTTGATTTTGTTTTTTATTTGTTCTATGTGATTTTGATTTTTATCTTTGATTTATTAATTTTGATCTTTTCATGATTTATTTGTGGTCATATCTTTTTATGTTCAATTGGTTTGTCATCAAATCTTATAATTTTTGATTTATTTATTCTTCATAGGATTTCACATCAAGTGCAAGAAATGCATGACATAACTATTGATGACAATCCTAAGAAATTAAAAATAAATGAATTGATTGAAAATAACAATCAAAACAACAATGAAATTATACAATTGAAATGATTAAAACAATAATGAAACATGCTAACAAAACAAATATTCCATAACAAATTGAAGAAAGAGCATTTGAAAGTGTTTAAGATGTTATTGTTACAATAATATAGAACTCAAGAAAAATACAAAAGAAAAGTAAAATCCATGTTAATGATGTTGGAACATCAAAATCAATTAAAAGCATATTAAGATGAATGAAATTTTTTCCCTCTAAGCCAAAAAGAACTCCAAGTTCTCGTGCCATTCTAAAAGGTAATTCTTTGACCAATTTTGTGTTCATGTTCATTATTAATCAATGCCCATGTAGTAAATATGTTTAAAGAAAAATAGAAAGCAAAAAAAAAATAATGAAAGACATAATGAATATGTCTCCATTGCTTGGCTTGGATGGCTATAAAGTGACTAAAATATCCTAGAGATAATAATCAATATTACAATGGCAACATCTTATTGGAGCATCATTTGTTCCTTTTATTTGTGTTAAGTTTGGTAAAATTATAAGAATCATAATTTTTGGTAAATTTCACATATTCATAGTGCCATGCATCATGATACACCAAAACTTACTCAAGCAGTCATTGATAAATGCTAATTTTTGGTAAAGTTCACATATTCATAGTGCCATGCATGATGATACACCAAAACTTACTCAAGCAGTCATTGATAAATGCTTATTTAACAACAAAGCCACATTTTAATCCCATAGCAAGGCTAATACATTTAGTTACAAAATTCAAATACAATCCCTTAACAAACCTAGATCTGTTACTCAAAATGATAAATATAAAATTATTCAAATAATACAAATTGACATTTCTTCGCTTCACTCCCTATTCTCTTCCCTCAAGCATTAAAAAAACATGCAACTTATAAAGGCCTCAGATAGTCCTAGTCAAGATGAACAACACTTAGATACCCTGATCAAACACATGCTTGTCTCTTTAATCACATCATTGGCCTTCTCATTCAAAAAAAGGTTCAAACAACATATCTTAAAAAGACACAATTCTAGTCATAAACATAAAGAAAATAAATGTTATAGCAACATCTGAAATGGTTAAAATACAAAATGTAGCACATAATGAACTATTTGACACAATGTCTTCCAATGATGAAAGCATAAACAAGGCACATAAAATATTTGACTCAATGTTTTTCGAAAGATGAAAGCCTGTGGTTATTGTTTTCTTCGTATGCCATCGCTAAAATCGGCCTCTTTTCTACACACCTCTGAACCTACACCCATAACCCATTATATAATTATCTTATTACTAAACAACAATTTAAACTATATTAAAAAAAATATATGGGAGTTTCAGTCTTATGATATATTATATTTTTGAAGTCTTTATCATGATATAATAAATAAAAGAGTTTCTAGTAAATAATTATGCGTTTTATTTTTATGTATATGATGAATCATAGAATATAGTGGGAAATAAGATATAATTTATTACCTAATGCACATGATATTACATTGTAAATAATAGAATTCCCATTTATAGACAGAGCAGTCGGTGGCCATGGTGCATCGGTTGGACACAAATTTCCCTTGCCCATCTTCTATACGCACTTCCTCCATCAACACCCATCCTTATCTGTTAGAATTTAAAATCAGACTTTGATCTCTTTTGTAACCCACATGAGAAGCTGGTTCAAAGAGGATTGAAATTATCTTACCATGGGAGCTTCAGATCTCGCTCAAACTGAAACACAGGTTTTGTTGACTGTTGCGTTGGTTTGATCAACAACCGTGGTGCTCTTGCTAGAGATATTTTTGCATTTTACTGGGTACCCATTCATCGTCATGATCAGAGGTGGAATGCTTTCTGCTCTTATTGTGACAATCAAAAGTAAAACAAAATAAGTGGTAGAAAATTAGTGCTAAGCAAGATGCCTGCACTGCGAGCAATCCAATCTAGAATCCCACAAAATAAATGTTGAGAAGAAACCCAACGACCACAACGAGGAGATGAAAGGAACTGAGTTTTATGTTGGCTTCTAATGAAGGACATTCCTCTGCAAGTCAGCCAAATACACCATCATCAGAGACACCCTATATAGACGAGCCTTAGATAATACCCTACTGAGATGTCTTGATTCTACTGAAGCACAAGCAACCTTGCATGGGGTGCATGAGGGTATGTGTGGTTCCCATTCTAGTGGTCCTACCTTAGCCAAAAAGATTATGATATTGGGTTATTACTGGCCTACTATGGAAAAAGACTCATATGTCTTTGTAACGAAATACCGTCAATGCCAAGTTCATGGAGACTTGATACATGCCCCAGCACAGGAGCTCTGTCCTATCACGTCACCATGGCCCTTTGATCAATGGGGACTCAACCTCATAGGAAAGATCCAACCCACATCATCTAATGGACACAAGTTCATTATCACTGCCATTGAGTACTTTATGAAGTGGATTGAAGCAATTCCTATGACATACATTACCGACACACATATTTCTAGATTTATCCTGAACTATATCATCTATCGGTATGGTGTCCCTCAGTCCATCATCACGGATAATGGCTGCCCATTTAAGAACCAAGAAGTTCATCATCTGTGTGAAGAATTTCATATCCAACATAACTTCTCCACTCCATACTACCCACAAGGTAATGGCCAAGCAGAGACATGTAACAAGACCATCATTCGAATCCTTAAGAAGACTGTCAATGATGCTGGTCGTGACTGGCATTTACAGCTTAACCCTGCCTTATGGGCTTATCGCACAAGTATCCGTACTCCCACCGGTGCTACCCCATATTCACTTGTATTTGGTTCTGAAGCTATTCTGCCTATCGAGGTCAAGATTCCTTCCCTAAGGGTATCCCTGAAAGGCCACATTGATGATGAAGAGTACCGAGTGTCGAGGCTCCATGAGCTAGAATTCTTGGATAAGCGAAGACAAAAGGCACTAGACCATCTTCAAGCATATCAGAATCGCCTTCGTCGTAGTTATAATAGGAGGGTCTTGAACATAAATTTTGACATTGGTGACCTAGTTTTAATGGAGAACCCAAAGAATCAAGCAGAAAGAGACAAACCAGGAAAGTTTGAACCTAATTGGTTAGGGCCTTATATTGTCACATAAAATTTTGGATCAGGAGCATACCAACTCTCTACTCCTGAGGGGGAACCATTGTCCTCACCAATCAATAGTATGCATCTGAAGAGGTTCTATGCATAGCTTCTGCGAGCCTTTGTCTTAATTAGCAAAAATACAAAAAAATCAAAAAATCACAAAAAAAAAAATCGTTATCAAGGTGAAAACCTGGCAAATAGGTGTCTTGGTAACACCAAAAAAATTAGATAGTTTAGAAAATAGTAAAGACAAATCATTCGTCCAATGGTGAAAACCACTTCAGTGGCACTTTTGATAGGTACCATGGTCAAAACCTGGCAAACAGGAGCCATGTGTACTCAACTCTGCTCCTTTGTCTACTATTATTCTAGTCCACTTTTCTGTACATAGTCCTTATCACTGTATATAACCCACTACCTTATACATAGTCCACTCACCATTGTATATAATCCACATCCCTGTACATAGTCCACTACTCTATACATAGTCCTTATCCTTGTACATACTACCTATCCTTGTACATATCCCTTATCTTTCATGTCCATCGCTTGTATATACCATTCATAATAAGTGGTAGTCTTTCCCATAACCTGGAATGATTGACATCGAGAGCATTTCATATCCCCTGTTTTACCCTATGCATAATCAATTGGTCTTATACTCGACTGGGGGCAGACACTTGACATGTGTCATATTGGTTCTTACATTGGCTATGTTGAAGACGTAAAACCATAGAAACCCACAAACATTACAAAATGACCTGAGAAAATAAAAAAACATCAGAAAACTTCAAAAAGACAAAAAAATCAAAATATTTCAAAAATCCAAAAAACAGAGTCAGAGTCAGTCGCACTTGCCAGTCTTTGTCGTTTGTCGAACTACGTTGCCTCTACGACTGGACGTAGGCAAGGCCATCTACCCATGTGCCCCTGAGGCATTAGGTCAGTCCGTTTAGGTTTGTTTGTATAAATTCATGAGTTTAATCCATATGTCTATATGACAAGGTCCAAGTCAAGTCAAAAGACTGGGGCAACTTGTGCCCTTAGTATGAGTTAATGACAATCCTTGTCTGCGACTGTCTGTTATTGGTAAGTGGATGACCTTGCACACCTTGATCTATGTCATATCATGGTGTTTTTCTCCATTTGTATTAGTCCCACCCAATGATGATAAAGTGCAATAATTTTTGTGATACGACAATATATCGAAGATTGCTAATACTAACATCTATCTCCAGTCTTTCGTTCTTTCTCGATCTTTCTTTTTGCACTAACAGTTCTTCTTTCTTGCATTATGATGGAGTCCTGTGACACAAAACAGTATACATCATCCTGCATCAACATACATGTTAGAAACATACATACATACAGGCATATTTCATATCTAGATCATCATGGCATAATAAAAAATCATCATCAAATAATACATATCATAAGCATTTCATGTCAAAGGAACTGTAAATACATGCATCACATTACATTTGTATAGCATCACATGTCATCTGCATCATACATATAACATCATATTGCATCTCATAATCACATAGGATCAATATCATATAGAATCATACATCACATAGAATCAACATTATCTCATTAATTGCATACACATCATAAAATACAAACATCACATGTATACATAAAGACAACATAATCAATAAATAGAAATGCATATCATGAGAATTGCCACCAAAATCATATATATATTTTTCTCGCTCAAATGTGTCACATCACAATGTCATAATGTATCAATAATACATGGAAGCCCGCAGGCTATAAGATCAAAATACAATGTCTCAAATGAATCTCAAGCAGTATCTCTATCCTAAGCTGCCACTGCCATCATGCTGGAAGTGTGTGGGGGAGTGATGATGCGAACCCAAGGATCTCTGTGCTAAAGGAGGTCTATCATATGGCCCTGCTCTACATGGCTAATCCACCCCCTCTGTCCTCACTGTACGTGTGTGGGTCTTGGTCTACGACCTGTTATTGTGTGCTACCCACCACTGATCATACTCTGGCATGGTCCTGGGGTCTGTTGGTCCGTCCCTCCATCCCCATGGAAGTGCCTGTAGACCATCAATATCCGCCTCTACCGGCTGGTCTCTGGAATGTTCGGATCCTGTATGCGCGATGATGAGTGGCTAGAGCTGGAGACATCCTCACTAGAAAGTCAAAGCAAGTTTTCAAATTTCTAAGCTAGGTGGGTGCAAATGAATAGATTTTCAACCCTATTCCTATATATACCTAGGGCTTAGGTGGCATTCCTGTCCTTCTAGCCGCGTTAACTTTCAATTTCAATCATCCCGTACCCATCCCTCCCATTTTTGAACTCCATTCCATCAACTCCACTGCATTTCTGCCAATCCTATGGACTAATCGGGAGCATTTCCAAATTTTTCTGCACCTTTTGAAAATTTGTCGATTTTCCCGAGGGGGCATACCTTCACCTATTTTACACTAAGGCATTACTGGAGCATATTTTTATCAATTTTCTTTGACACAACGCTGAAATGACATTGTATCAAAGAGAGGCAAATGTAGACACCGAAATTTGGTTTAGGCCTGCGACTTCAATATTCTTCATAATTCCTATTCTTCATGGTCATGATTAAATAATCTTAACTATTTAATTAATTCATCTTAACATTAATTCTTCTATTAATTAAATAATCTTAATTATTTAATTAATTCACACTTTTCTTTTTTCTATCTGATTAATTAAATAAACGCTTTTTATTTAATTATGTTACTAATTAACCTTATTCTTCTTGTCAAATTAAATAAATTCTTTATTTAATTATTCATTTAAATCCTTTCATCATTTAATTAAATAAATCATGTTTATTTAATTATTCTTCGAATATCGAGTCTTGAAATAAATTAATTATTTAATTCATTAATTCTATTTTAGCATTCCTCTATATTTTAGATAATTATGTGAGTTATCTCTTTTACTCGACTAGACATCTATTTTAATCTAACTCTTCATTTGATGTCTGAGTGGCTATCTCGAGTAATCTCTTCGTCAGATCATTCAACGTCTAGTTCTAACTTATTTGCGTGTACATGTGGATTAATTAAATATTCTTATTTAATTAATTAAACCTCGTGCATGCATTCGAACAGAGTTGTTAAAATCAATCTTCATCTTTGTCATGCAAAGATATTTCTTATATTTTTGAATGCGAACTGAAGATTAAATCATTTATTTAATCTTCAATTCTATTTCTATTTGTATCACTCATGTCATTACTATCAGTTATCAGAATGCATGTCTAATCTATTGATCTCAACGTCCGTTGATCTTTCAATATTGACATCGTTAATAATCAATTTTCTATAAATTGATTTGTCATTCTTCATTCAATCTCTCGCAAAATCTTATGACTTTTGAGAGCACTTTGTCTTGAATCTTCGGTATTTTGCTAATCACTATCTTAGGCTATACTTGCACGAACTTATAAGAAATCTGAGGGCAATTATACTACACAAGCAAAATGGAGAGGGGCAATCGAGATGAATCATGGAAATACGTTCGAAATTGGTGAGATTGTTCTAGTTTTGTTTACGTTTCTGACTTTCCTATGTTCTTTGTTGCTTAACTTTTAGATTTGCATTCTAGATTTAATATTGTATGCATGTTTGCTTCTAATCTTCCTTGTTGTCTATTGTGCAATTTTCTATTGGCGTTACATTTGGTGAACCTGACGTGAAGACACCATCTTCGCGGATCCGTAGATCTTTTATTTTTGGTTTTTGCAAGATTTTCGTATGGAACGACGCATCTAAAGTTTTCTGAACTGCAATTGACTTCCTGAACCGCATCTGACAGAGTAAACAACACATTTGAAGTTTACTGAACCGCAATTGATTTCCTGAGCCGCAACTGAAGAATAAACGATGCATCTGACTAGTAATGAAACGACGCAATTGACTGGTAAATTTTTTTATTTCTGTTTCCCGCAATTTGAAAATTTCAATTGATTTTTGTGTTATTGATATTTAATTTTCAGCATGTGGCTAGTTGGAGTTAACAAACTTTTGCAGGATGATTGACAAAGACAGTATTGAAAATTACTAATGAGATTTTCTGCAGGACGCTTGTTGAAGACCCTAGTTAAGTTTTGAAACAGATTGTTTGGTAGCATAGCAAATCTTTCGTTTGGATTAAAATTAACAAGTGTCTACTATGTTTGGTGCGAAAGCACAAGTTTGGTCACCCTTATGACTTGGTACATCGAAGTATCCTCTCCCCTTGCGCATCCGTGCGATCCTGGGTGTAAGAGAAATGGTTACCAACTCTAGAACTTGGGCCTGTTCTGGTGGGAAAAAGTACTCACCCCAGGACGACTTAGACCGGTAGCACCCTGAACCCGAGGGACTTCCAGTCGGTATATAAAAGTGGGTTCTTGGGGAAACCCCAAGAATTATGAGTGTGGTTCTGACGAGATGGATCCGAAAGGGGACTCACGTCGTATGGATCACACCCCATGAATGAAATGCCCGTACTAAATACTTTTTGTTTTAGAGACCAACCTATTTGTGGCCATTGCTTGGTATAGTGCAGGGTACAGTATCATGCCCGAAGATACTCACACTGATCCCCTTGAGTAGAGATAGCAGTTCTTGGGAGGTCATTTCCCAAAGAATTCAGAATTGGTGTGCTTGAAAGATGTTAATGAGCCGTGGAGGGGAGCTAGTGCCACCAAATTCCTAAGCTATCTGCTCTCGAGAAGGAAAGGTGTTCAACACCAATCCAGGGTATTTTGGTGGGCTATACCAAGTATACAAACCCTAGGCCTTTGGCCTATTAGGATTTGCTTATCTATTATCACTTTAATCATTCTTTGAGTCCAAAACCAAAATTGAAAACACTTTGTCTTACGATTGTCTTTGATTGTTAGCATTTGATCACAGAAAACGGAGTTAGTTTAAATTTCATGTCACTAAAAATTCACAGAGAGTCGCAACTGTTCACCAGAAACTAGCATCTGATTTTTAGAGTCACATCTGTTAAATTTTGAGTCGCATCTATTAATTTTTGAGTCGTATCTATCATTATCATTCACATCTGTCAGGATTAGGGTTGCATCTGTCATTTTGGCTCGCATTTGCTTTGGAAAAACTGCATGCGTTATATTCTGAGTCGCATCTGTCAGTATAGTCACATCTAGTAAATTTTGAGTTGCATATGTCAGTTTAGACCACAATTGTTAATTTTGGACTGCATCTATTAAATCCTGAGACACATCTATCTGATTATCAGAAAACCAAAATTCACAGTCACTATCCAGTCAATACGTTTGCACCAGTTTCAGTTGTCTTCACATGAACAGTCTTTGAAATAGAAACCTGAAACAATTTGCTCAATTTTGCATCCTTTAGGTTCGTTTAGTCATTACTATAGTTGTCTTCATTTAGAGTTTAGCTTCATCTTAGGGTACATATTACCTTGCATTAATCTTCTAGGAAGGTCACTTTTACAAACTTTAGGAGTAGTCCACCATCTATACTCTAGAAAAGTCATAGTGTCACCAAAATTTGTCATTGAACCTAGTCCTATCATCTTATACTTTTTCCTATAGAGAGTCCTCCTAGCTCATCAGTCTAGTTAGGAAACTCAACTTGTCTTTGATCCTCGTCCTACATTGGTTCTTTGACTTAATTAAATTGACACCTTGGTTTGACTTTAGGCAGTTGGTCCCTTCATCTTGGGTTTGTAGAATTGATCACTTTAGGGTCTTGCTTAGACTTTTGCATCTTTAGAGTCTAGACTAGTGTCATCCTAGAAACATCCCTTATTTTGCATACGGAAATCCCAAAAACATAGACTAGGGTCATATTGTTCATAGATATAGTCTTGCATTTCCCGCATATTGAGCTTGTCTTACATGGTCGAAACTAGGTCTAAGAGAAGAGAGAGAGAGAAAATATGTCGAACCCAAATGAGTTCATCAATCCATTTTCTTCAAGACCTCATAAGACTCTATTAGACAAATTCACCACTAGAAACACTCAAGGACAAATTGTAGTAGAGGACATAGAGGCTGCCGCATAGGACCCTGAGTTTGCCTCTTTTGTAGATGAGTACCTAGCAAATGATCGTCAACGATTTTTAGGAAAATTGCTAGCTAAAGGTGCTACTTTACCTCCAAGATTTGATATCAGCACCTTACAAACTCAACCTACACAAGGGACAAATACAACAACTGCTAGTACTACTATACCTCAGGTCAGCACAACAATGCCATCTAGCACATCTACATAGAGTATGACAGTCCATACGTCTCCATTTGGTATGTCTAGCATGACATCAGGATTTAATTTCACTATAGGGGCATCATCATCCACTCCCTTCGGTCCTCTTGTTGGGAGTAAAAGACCTAAAATGTTAGCCCATACATCTTATGTCGGTGTCACAAGTGCACAATCAACAACCATACCTACTGCTAGTATCATCGGTACTTTACCACAGTTGATGGCCATACCGAGTGCTCAAATCACTAGTACTATACCAAGGATTACACAAATAGGAGGCATTCCCTCCTTCCAATATGGCAATCAACATCCACTCGTCCAAACTAGTAGTCAGAATTCACTTACATCGATCCCTAATTAGAATCCTTTTTCATAGATTGGTAGTCAGAACCTGTCCACACAGATTCCAAGTTAAAACCAATTCACATTGATTCTGAATCAGAATCCCTTTTCACAGATTGGTAGTTAGAATCTGTCCACACAGATTCCAAGTCAAAACCAATTTACATCGATTCTGAATCAGAATCCTTTTACACAGATTGGCACTCAGAATCCATTTACACAGAACCCAGGCCAACACCAATTTATGCCGATTCCAGACCAGAACACATTTACCAACATTCTGAATCCAAATCCACCTCAGATGCCAACATTCAATCGAAACCCATCACAAGACTTTGGATTTTAGAACACATACACGGATCTACATAATCCTCCTAGCACATCTTTGACCCAAGTTGACGTCCTACAAACACAAATGCATGCATTACAAACGCAAATGGATAACATGTCGGTGTCAACTAAGAAATCATTTTCACCAAAGGAAATATGCCCATTTCCCTTTGATAGATCATTGTACATGACACCTTTCCCTCACAGATATGTCATACCAAATCTTCCTAAGTACAATGGCAAACGAAATCCAATTGAACATATCAGGGAATTTTCTACCATATGCATAGATGTCGCTTATGACCCCACGTATCTTATGAGACTATTTCCAAGAAGTCTTGTAGGAATTGCACTAGAATGGTTTTCGGGTCTAGATTCTGGCATTAGATCTTGGGGTGAACTGGTTGAGAAATTTGTGGAGCAATTCGCCTTCAACATAGACCACGAGATAAATATAGCAACCTTGTGTCACACAACGCAAGATGAAGGGGAAACATTCATCACTTTCTTCCAGAGATGGAGAATCATAGCTAGTAGGTGTCCTATTGAGATACCCGAAAAACAAAAAGTTACTATGTTTCAAGAAAACCTTCATCCAAAACTAAGGAGTAACTTGAGGGTACATTACTGTACATCTTTTTCAGAACTAGTGGAAAAAGGGGTGATAATAGAAAAGGATCTCATTGAGAAGGGTGAATTCAAGACAACAACATCCAATCGAAACCCAGTCGTACAAAACACCCCCACGGATAGAAACAAATTTTGGTCTCGCAACAAAAATGTCACTAATGATGGGGTGGTTGATGCCAAAACACTACAAGCAGAACCCCTCCTCACATTACAAGGACCCCATACTTTTTCCAACACTCTTAATGCTTTCAATCAACCTCCTAACGTGGTCCAAAACACTCAATGTCCACAACCAAGAAGATTTCAGAAACGCGAGTTCACTCCCTTAGGGGAACCCATTGAGTCGGTGTTCAAACAACTGTTACAACATAACCTCATACAGTTGCAGGAACCAAGACAATACGATCCAGGATAGTTTAAACCAGCTTGGTGGGATGATAATGCCTTTTGTGATTATCATAGGACTAAGGGACATAACCTACAAAACTGTCGACAACTGAAGAATATCATACATGATCTTGTTGAAAGGAGAATTGTCGAAGTTAGTGGACAAAAAAAAAGTCATCAAACATTGATCATCAAGTCTTTTCTGATCCACTACATGACCATGGGAAAGGGACTGTCCCCAGTTCGAGTACTAAGACCAATATGTCAGCCAACTATGTGAGTATCAAACATGATTATGATAGTGGTAAAATCATTCATTGCCTTCGCACCGCTGATGAAAACATCAATACCATCACTATCAATACTAAGCCTGAGTGTGTGGTCAATACTCGCCATACTAAGTTCACTATCCAAGGCCCTCCATCACAACAAACACCCCAACCTTCCAAGTTACAATACAACCTACTCGACCAATTGGGGAAGACCCCAGCCCAAATTTAAATCTTGGAATTGTTGCATATTTCTCCTGAGCATTGATCTATCCTCGATAAGGCTTTACAGAACACCACGGTCCCTAATGACCTTGATGTCAATTGTTTTCAGGAAATGGTGGGCTACTTGACCAATAATCACCATGCCACATTTTCTGAACAAGACTATGCAACAAAAAAGACAAACCACAATGACCCTTTACATCTAGAAGTCCTTGTTGATGATACCAAAGTTAGACGAGTTTTGTTAGACGGAGGAGCAGGGTTAAATCTTTGCACTTTAAAACTGATTAAGGCATTAGGTATCTTAGAAGCATGCGTAGACATGACCAAGAGTATTGTCATTAAAGCTTATGATGATGAGGAACGAAAATCTAAGGGGGTGGTAACACTTCCTATCAGAATTGGTCCTGCGGTGATGGAGACAAAGTTCCAGGTCTTGGATCTCACCCTTCCTTATAACCTTCTGCTCAGTAGACCATGGATTCATGCCATGAAGGTAGTCCCTTCCACATATCATTAGTGTCTTAAATTCCCTTAGAATGGCACAGAGATAACTATAGATGATGATCCTGATCCTTTCCAGTATTGCACCAATCTAAAGGAGATCCCTCAATGCCAAGTGCCAGTAAACCATGAGGCCTCATCGTCCAATCCATCTTCTTATGTTGATCCATCCACACTCACTCGAACATCTATTCTACCCTCAATTCTGGTCACTCCTAGGGTTGAGATCCAAGACAAGGGTTGTGGAGAGTATTACATAAAGACTTCTTATTGTGTTAGCCATTTGGTTCCTCCTAAGTCATATGGTTTACCTACAATAGGTAGGGGATAGTCTATGATCACAATACATGTTCCCCCCACAAAAAATTTCACTAAATGGGGTGAATTAAGCAAAGAGGCTGTTGATGCAGAAGATGTCACTTCCTAGTTGTATAAGGAAGATAATCAGGAACCCCTTTTACTTGCTCATATTCCTACAAGTCTATATGGAAAGGGTTTTAAAATCATGCAAAGCAAAGGATATGATGGACAAAGTGGTTTAGGCTTAAACCAAGATGGAAAAATTGAACCAATATTTGTTTCTCAGTGGCCAAAAGGAGTAGGGCTAGGGTTTCAACCGATTCAGATTGGCGTTCCTAGTACTCCATTACCCTTACTTGAGGAAGTACGTGCTTCAGAAGATATTAAGACATCTCACGAACTAGTAGACCAATATCATTGTGACTCACCCGATTCTAACGATTATGAGTGGGATTCCTTATCCTCTACTTCTTCCATGGACCTTGACAAATTATTTGGAGAACTTGATTTGATGTTAAGTTCCTCACCAAATCCCTTAAATTCCTGTCCACCAAAGAAAATGACAAAAGAAGAATGGTTTAAACATTATTATTGGGAATCACTTGATCCTACCTCTTGGCAACCTAAGCCACCTGTTTCTGATAGTCAAACTTTGGCATTAGGCCCACCTATTCATCCACCTAGACCCAAACCCAAGAGCAAAACAAACCTGGTACAAGATTTTTGTAATCACATGAATAATTCAATTTTTACCTTGACCTCATTAGACTTTGATAACTCTGACGATGACATGCCTTTAGTCTATCCCCAACTCATTGATTGGGATCAACAAGATACACTAGTCTTAGACACTTGAGAACGACGAAGCAATTGCTGAGTTCCCGGGATTATGTGAAGGTATACCTAATGGGGATCATAAGGCTGGTTTTACCATTGACTTGGACAATAAAGCATATTTTGGGGAATCTGTTCAACCCTCTAGTTGAAAAAATGAGAAAAAGGGTAAACAGAATAAAAAGGATGAGTCTCTAGGTGAAAATCGAAAGGCACCTTTAGACAATGAAAAAGTAAAAAGAAAGGACGCATCCGAAGGTGAAAACCTTTCTCAGGAACCTAAGGATGGAGGTTTGAACATTCTCCCTAGTGCACAGGAAAAGTCACCCATGCTCGTTGAAGAATCCATAGAAGTCAACATAGGCACAAAAGAGAATCCTCGACTGGTTTATTTGGTAGCATCATTGACAATAGAAGAGAAATTAGAGTTCCACGATTTATTTGCACAGAGACAGATAAATTTTGCTTTGTCATATGTGGACATGCTAGGGTTAGATTCTAAACTTGTTTTGCATCATTTTCCCTTACAACCAAGTGCCAAACCAGTAAAACAGAAGTTGAGAAAAATGCATCCACAAATTGCTTTATTAGTCAAGGCAGAACTCAAGAAACTCTTAGACGTTGGTTTCATCTGATCTATCGACTATGCAGATTGGATTTCCAATCTTGTACCAGTCACTAAACCAACTGGGGGCATCTGCATCTGCACTGATTTCAAAGATATCAACAAAGCTTGTCCTAAGGATGACTTCCCTTTGCCTAACATAGACATGATAGTTGACATGACAGTAGGATATGAGATGTTGTCCCTTATGGATGGATTTTTAGGATATAACCAGATCAGAATTGCAACTGAAGATCAACATAAGATGAATTTTACTTGTCCTTAGGGAATGTATTGCTGAATGTTATGCCCTTCGGACTCAAGAATGCAGGAGCAACCTATCAACGTGCCATGACTACTATCTTTCATGATCTAGTACACACTTGTATGGAGGATTATGTCAATGACCTTATTGTAAAATACAAAACAAGGGAAGAACATCTACAAGTTTTAGACAAGATATTTCAGAGGCTGAAAAAAATAAAGTGAGACTTAATCCAAAGAAATGTGTGTTTGGAGTCAAGTCAGGAAAGCTGTTAGGTTTTATCATTTCTAGACGAGGCATTGAAGTGGATCCTACTAAGGTGAAAGCAATTATGGATATGCCTCCACCCACTAATCTCAGTCAACTAAGGACACTACAGGGAAGATTACAATCTATCAGAAGATTTATAGTGCAGCTAGCAGACAAGACACATCCTTTTCAACATCTACTTAAGAAAGGTGTACCCTTTGCATGGACAGCTAAATGTGAAGGAGCTTTTCAACTGATTAAAGAATATTTACTCACACCACCCATCTTAATGCCACCTATTGAAGGGAGACCATTGATTCTTTATATTACAGAAACCCATTCATCACTCGGAGCATTACTTGCACAGAATGATGATGAAGGTCATGAAAGGGCAGTCTACTAAATCAGTCAGACTTTGGTAGGTTATGAGCTCAACTATAGTAACATTGAACGTGCCTATCTTGCAATAGTATTTGCTACTCAAAAACTGAGGCACTATATGCTAAACCATCAAACAATGCTGATCACTAAAATAGACCATCTGAAATATCTTCTCAACAAGGCAACATTAACAGGGCGACTGGCCAAATGGGTTATGATACTTAGTGAGTATGATATCCAGTATGTAGAAAGAAAGGCTATTAAAGGACAGGTCATTGCTGATCAATTAGCTGACGCACCCATACAGGCAGATCACCCACTAGTGGCAGACTTTCCCAATGAGTTCATATTCACATTTGACACGAATATAACATGAAAATTGTACTTTGATGGCTCACATACAAATCATGGTTCAGGGGCTGGGATACTATTTATTACACCACAGGGTGATTCCATCCCTACGTCATTCAGGATTGCATTTCCATGCATTGACAACATGGCAGAATATGAAGCCCTAGTGGCAGGTTTACACATGGCAATCAAGTGGAAAATGAAGAACCTACAAGTATATGGGGATTCTCAACTAGTAATTAGACAGGTAAATGATGATTATGAGACTAAGGATGAGAAGCTTGCTCCATACAAGCGCATGGCTGATAGCTTTAAGGAGTACTTTGACAAATTCAAATTTCATCAAATACCTCATATTTTAAATAGGGCAGTAGATGCTATGGCTACAATTGCATCACTTCTTGACATTCCTAACAACGTGCCTAAGTTTGAGTTCTTGGTAGAACAACTTTTGGTCCCAACCTACGATATCCCAAATTTTGAAATGGTGTGTGACATTGTTGGTCCTGATTCCCCATGGTACAAAGAAATCTATGATTACCTTCATGCCAAAGTCATACCGACTGGCCTATCAAATAACCAACGTAGGACATTCCTCTGCAAGTCAGCCAAATACACCATTTTCGGAGACACCCTATATAGACACGCCTTAGATAATACCCTACCGAGATGTCTTGATTCTACTGAAGCACAAGCAACCTTGCGTGGGGTACATGAGGGTATATGTGGTTCCCATTCTAGCAGTCCTACCTTAGCCAAAAAGATTATGAGACTGGGTTATTACTGGCCTACTATGGAAAAAGAATCATGTCTTTGTAACAAAATTCCGTCAAAGCCAAGTTCATAGAGACTTGATACATGCCCCAGCATAGGAGTCCGTCCTATCACGTCACCATGGCCCTTTGCCCAATAGGGACTCGACCTCATAGGAAGGATCCACCCCACATCATCTAATGGACACAAGTTTATTATCACTTCCACTGAGTACTTTACGAAGTGGATTGAAGAAATTCCTATGACATACATTACCGACACACAGATTTCTAGATTTATCCTGAACTATATCATCTGTCGGTATGATGTCCCTCAGTCCATCATCATGGATAATGGCTACCCATTTAAGAACCAAGAAGTTCGTCATCTATGTGAAGAATTTCATATCCAACATCACTTCTCCACTCCATACTACCCACAAGGTAACGGCCAAGCAGAGACATCTAACAAGACCATCATTCAAATCCTCAAGAAGACTGTCAATGATGCTGGTCGTGACTGGCATTTACAGCTTAACCCTGCCTTATGGGCTTATCGCACAAGTATCCGTACTCCCACCGATGCTACCCCATATTCACTTGTATTTGGCTCCAAAGTTATTCTGCCTATTGAGGTCGAGATTCCTTCCCTAAGGGTATCCTTGAAAGGCCACATTGATGATGAAGAGTACCGAGTGTTGAGGCTCCATGAGCTAGAATTCCTGGATGAGTGAAGACAGAAGGCACTAGACCATCTTCAAGCATATTAGAATCACCTTCGTCGTAGTTATAATAGGAGGGTCTTGAACATAAATTTTGACATTGGTGACCTGGTTTTAATGGAGAACCCAAAGAATCAAGCAGAAAGAGACAAACCAGGAAAGTTTGAACCTAATTGGTTAGGACCTTATATTGTCATAGAAGCTTTTGGATCAGAAGCATACCAACTCTCTACTCCTGAGGGGAAACCATTGTCCTCACCAATCAATAGTATGCATCTGAAGAGGTTCTACGCATAGCTTCTGAGAGCTTTTGTCTTAATTAGCAAAAATACAAAAAAATCAGAAAATCACAAAAAAAAAAAATTGTTATCAAGGTGAAAACCTGGCAAACAGGCATCTTGGTAACACCAAAAAAATTAGATAGATTAGAAAATAGTAAAGACAAATCATTCGTCCAATGGTGAGAACCACTTCGGTGGCGCTTTGGATAGGTACCATGGTGAAAACCTGGCGAACAGGCGCCATGTGTAATTAACTCTGCTCCTTTGTCTATTATTATTCTGTACATAGTCCTTATCACTATATATAACCCACTACCTTGTACATAGTCTACTCACCATTGTATATAATCTGCATCCTTGTACATAGTCCACTACTCTATACATAGTCCTTATCCTTGTACATACTACCTATCCTTGTACATATCCCTTATCTTTCATGTCCATCGCTTGTATATGCCATTCTTAATAAGTGGTAGTCTTTCCCATAACCTGGAATGATTGACATGGAGAGCATTTCATATCCCCCATTTTACCCTATAAATAATCAATTGGTCTTATACTCGACTGGGGGCAAACACTTGACATGTGTCATATTGGTTCTTACATTGGTTGTGTTGAAGACGTAAAACCATGGAAAATCCACAAAAACATCGCAAAATAACCTGAGAAAACATAAAAAACATTGGAAAACTTCAAAAAGACAAAAAATAAAATCAAAACATTTAGAAATCCAAAAACAGAGTCAAAGTCAGTCGCACTTGTCAGTCTTTGTCGTTTGTCGAACTACGTTGCCTCTGTGACTAGACGTAGGCAAGGCCATCTGCCGATGTGCCCCTGAGGCATTAGGTTAGTTCATTTAGGTTTGTCTGTATAAATTCATGATTTAATCCATATGTCTATATGACAAGGTCATTGGTCATGTCGAACTACGAGGTCTCTGCGTGTATAACATAGGCAAGGCCATCAATTGATGAGCCCTCGAGGCTGCACTAGGTCAGTCCATTAGGGTTCATTGCATTCACTTTCACACACGTCTTCTATTTGTAGTCAGTCTTGTCAGTTAAGTCAAGTCGAACTACGAGGTCTTTGTGTGTATAATGTAGGCAAGGCCATCAATCGATGAGCCCCCGATGCCGCACTAGGTCAGTCCTTTAGGGTTTTGTCATCACACACAGTCAATTTTCAGCATATCATATCCAGTCATGCATCAATCTAGTGAACAAGTCAACAATGTTGCTAAGTCAAATTAAACAACTTGCCAAACAAAACAACCAAAATAGATCAACTAATGTCTGCCACAAGATGTGTCCTTCTTGGAAACAGACATCATCATGACAATCAACCTGTATCTTATTCAGGATGGGTCCTTCCTGAATACTGATATCAGCAAAACAACCTATGTCTTATTCAGGATGAGTCCTTCCTGCATAATCGACAAGGTTAAACAATCAAACATAGTCTTACACGGGTTATCACATCAACAACATATGACTCAATGTCTTATACGATACATGTCTTTTTGAAATCAGGCTTTGTCATGCCTTATACAGATAGTCATAACATCGAAACCAGACTCATAGTCTTATCTGGTATGTGTATCTCCTGAAATCAGGCTCTATCAATCAACAAATCAAACAAACAAAACATGTTTTGGAAAATATTTTACTAGATTTTTGACTTTATGGCTTATTTATCTTATCATTTATCTTGAATTGATGACTGGGATTCATGTTACTAGCTTTCTCAAGGATGTCCCATGAAGGATTTAGAGAAGCAACGATGTATCATAATTCTATTTTCTTTGACTGCTGTCTATCGACTGTCTTTTAAAATTTGATTTTGAGTCATGTTACTAGTTTCCTCAAGGATGTCCCATGAAGGATTTAGAGGAGCAATGATGTCTCATGACCTGGCTTTTACTTTGTTTGCTGTCTGTGGTTTGTCTTCACAAAAGACTGGGGCAACTTGTGCCCTTAGTATGAGTTAATGACAATCCTTGTCTGCGACTGCCTGTTATTAGAAAGTGGATGACCTTGCACACCTTGATCTATGTCATATCATGGTGTTTTCTCCATTTGTATTAGTCTTGCCCAATGATGATAAAGTGCAATACCTTTTGTGATATAGCAAAATATCGAAGATTGCTAATACTAACATCTATCTCCTGTGTTTCGTTCTTTCTCAATCTTTCTTTCCGCACTAACAGTTCTTCTTTCTTGCATTATGATGGAGTCCTGTGACACAAAACATTATACATCATCCTACATCAACATAAATGTTAGAAACATACATACATATAGGCATATTTCACATCTAGATCATCATAGCATAATAAACAATCATTATCAAATAATACATATCATAAGCATTCCATGTACAAAGCAATTGTAAATACATGCATCACATTACATTTGTGTAGCATCACATGTCGTCTGCATCATACATATAACATCATATTGCATTTTATAATCACATAGGATCAATATCATATAGAATCATGCATATCATAGAATCACCATTATATCATTAACTGCATACACATCATAAAATACAAACATCACATGTATACATAAAGACTGCATAATCAATAAATAGAAATGCATATCATGAGAATCGCCGCCAAAATCATATATATATTTTTCTCGCTCAAATGTGTCACATCACAATGTCATAATGTATCAATAATACATGGAAGCCCGTAGGCTATAAGATCAAAATACAATGTCTCAAATGAATCTCAAGCAGTATCTCTATCCTGAGCTGCCACTGCCATCATGCCGGGAGTGTGTGGGGGAGTGATGATGCAAACCTGAGGATCTCTACGCTAAAGGAGGTCTGTCATATGGCCCTACTCTACATGGCTAATCCACCCCCTCTGTGCTCACTGTCCGTGTGTGGGTCCTGGTCTGCGACCTGCTACTATGTGCTGCCCACCACTAATCATACTCTGGCGTGGTCCTTGGGTCTGCTGGTCCATCCCTCCATCTCCATGGAAGTGCCTATAGACCATCAATATTTGCCTCTGCTGGCTGGTCTCTAGAATGTCTGGATCCTGTATGCGTGATGATGAGTGGCTGGAACTGGAGACATCCTCGCTAGAAAGTCAGAGCAAGTTTTCAAATTTCTAAGCTAGGTGGGTGCAAATGAATAGATTTTCAACCCTATTCCTATATATACCTAGGGCTTAGGTGGCATTCCTATCCTTCTGGCCATGTTAACTTTCAATTTCAATCATCCCGTACCCGTCCCTCCCATTTCCGAACTCCATTCCGTCAACTCCACTGCATTTCTGCCAATCCTATGGACTAATCAGGAGCATTTCCAAATTTTTCTACACCTTTTGAAAATTTGTCAATTTTCCCGAGGGGGCATACCTTCACCTATTCTAATCTGGGGCATGATTGGGGCATATTTTTATTGATTTTCTTTGACACAACGTTGAAATGACATTGTATCAAAGAGGGGCAAATGTAGACACCAAAATTTGGTTTAGGCCTGCGACTTCAATATTCTTCATGGTCATGATTAAATAATCTTAATTATTTAATTAATTCATCTTAACATTAATTCTTCTATTAATTAAATAATCTTAATTATTTAATTAATTCACACTTTTCTTTGTTCTATCTGATTAATTAAATAAACACTTTTTATTTAATTATGTTACTAATTAACCTTATTCTTCTTGTCAAATTAAATAAATTCTTATTTAATTTACTCTTTATCATACTTCAACTATAATTAAATAAATTCTTTATTTAATTATTCATTTAAATCCTTTCATCATTTAATTAAATAAATCATGTTTATTTAATTATTCTTCAAATATCGAGTCTTGAATTAAATGAATTATTTAATTCATTAATTCTATTTTAACGCATTCCTCTATATTTTAGATAATTATGTGAGTTATCTAAGTATTCACTTTTACTCGACTACATCTATTTTAATCACTCAGTTAACTCTTCATTTGATGTCTGAGTGGCTGTCTCGAGTAATCTCTTCATTAGATCAGTCAATCATCCAGTTCTAACTTATTTGTGTGTACATGCGGATTAATTAAATATTCTTATTTAATTAATTAAACCTCATGCATGCATTCGAACAGAGAGTCGTTAAAATCAATCTTCATCTTTGTCATGCAAAGATATTTCTTATGTTTTTGAATGCCGAACTAAAGATTAAATCATTTATTTAATCTTTAATTCTATTTCTAGTTTGTATCACTCATGTCACTACTAACAGTTATCAAAATGCATGTCTAATCTATTGATCTCAACCGTCTGTTGATCTTTCAATATTGACCTGTCGTTCGAATAATCAATTTTCTATAAATTGATTTGTCATTCTTGATTCCAATCTCTCGCGAAATCTTATGACTTTTGAGAGCACTTTGTCTTGAATCTTCGATATTTTGCTAATCACTATCTTAGGCTATACTTGCACGAACTTACAAGAAATCTGAGGGCAATTATACTACACAAGCAAAATGGAGAAGGGCAATCAAGATGAATCATGGAAATACGTTCGAAATTGGTGAGATTGTTCTAGTTTTGTTTACGTTTCTGACTTTCCTATGTTCTTTGTTGCTTAACATTTAGATTTGCATTCTAGATTTAATATTGTATGCGTGTTTGCTTCTAATCTTCTTTGTTGTCTATTGTGCAATTTTCTATTGGCGTTACAGATGTGTCCATATTTTTGACACCTTATAGGATAAATTTGCATTTTCATCCTTTCATCACAATATTCAAATCTAAGGTAATTAAATTCTAGCGATTCCCACCTACTAAGTAATTATCTTTGAAATCCCAAAGTAATCCCTTAAAATTGAAAATATTTTTTTCATTTTAATAGATAAAAATATAACTTTTTTTATTTTTCTTAAGGTTTTTACCTATTTCTACTCATGAACAACACCCCAACACTAGTTCAAATTTTTTAAGAGTGTTCAAGCTTCATCCCAAAAGTCTCAAAAAAATGGTCAATGGACAATATTACAAAAAGATCTTTGAGACTAGGTGGCTAATTTCCAAAGATTTCAAATAGACGATCAAGTTTCATTTATGATTTTTGATAATAACTCATTTTTCTATGATTTATAAATGGATCTTTTCTTACTTCTCCCCCAAACCCTTCCAAACCACCAACATCCATTTCTATCATCTTTTGGATCTATTTTTACATCTCCCTATCTCCACATTCCCATTTTTCATGCATTTGTCTTAGTGCTTTACAATTTCTACTCATTTTTTCCCAAATCCACACTCAAACTAGTTTTTGCTTTAGAATTTCATATTTTCAAAGCCCCCTCTTCCATTGTACTTTTTCCATCATAAGACCATCTTATCATTTACGTGAGTGACCTTTTTTTAGTGTAATCCCTTTTTTGAAACTCATTTGAGTTGTAAACCATTACCATGCTAAACCCTTGTGTAGTGTAGAAAAATGTACACCTTTACATTTTCACACTATGTTTGCATCCCCTTAATTAATTGGACTTAATTAAGCCTTTAATTGATCCAATTATGTATTTAAAGCCTAATTAATTTCATTTTTTGAAAGGGGGACCTACATTAAACAATTGCAAATATTAAATTAAACACCTTGGAAATTGAGTGTCTTGGATTTAGGGCCTAAGACCCATTCGCCCAAGGGAGAATGAGTCCTCCTAAAGTCCTAGGTACCAATTTTTAATATGTTTTTGGTGGTATTTTAATGTTTAAAATTCAAATTACAATTGTTGAATTTTGATGTTTAATTGTCGAGAAATTAGAAAATCACCTACAAATACATTGTTATTTTATCAATTCAACATTAAGAATCAAGAGGCAACTTTCACAAGAGAAAATATTATTGTCAAGAGCATTGAAGAGCATATTTATCAGTCATCATCAACAACAATCAAGATCAAGATCATCATGTCAAATATATTTTCATTCATGCATTTTTTGGAGCTAACATTGTGATGTAGGTTTCAAGTTTCAAGCAAGTATTCAAGCATCAAGATCCATCATCAATCAAGCCATTTCATTTAGAGATCTAATCCTTAGAGTGATGTGTTAGACTTCAGTCTTTTAGGGGAATCCATTAAAGGGTTTGGTGAGGTGCAACGACCTTTGGTCATTCATCATTTCCTTCATTTTTATCTATTATTTGATCATCAAGGTTTAATTACCAAACTAGGGTTTGACCAAGGCAAACCCTCACACGAAAAAAAAAAAAAACATGTTTCTCCTCTTTTGGGTCAATGCACCAATTTGTGACACAAAAAGGTGCCACTTTTGCAAAAAAACACAAAATTGTTGTTTTCACGAACGCCAAACTAGTTTTTCATTTGGCGAGCACCAAATTTGGCTCTCGCTAAATGCAAAAATTCTTAAAAAAAATCATCCCTTTTCAACACATTTTTCAGTAACCCATGCCTTGTTCTACCATTTTCTGCTCTCTCAAGTTGTGCTCGCCAAAAGGAGATTGAATTTTGCTTGCAATTTTTCGTAAGGATGCCACCAAGATGTCAAAGAGGTTGAAGAGATTGAAGAGGTATGCATTTCTATTGTTTTTATTTTGTATTTGAATTAGAATGTAGATTGAAATAGGTTCTTTTTAAAAAAATTGTTTTAACTTCTAGGGAATCAATCTCCACCTCAAAACATTGACAATTCACAATCACCCCCTCACAAAGAGCCTCCTGAACAAGAACAACCTACAACCCCTCTATTCATTTGTAGGCATCCACAAGGAACCCAAGAAAATATCTTAAATAAAATTGAAAACAAAAAAAGAGAGATTGAACAATTGATTGGAAGATTAACTAAGCATGCTAAAACCCACCCTTATAGGAGAGGGATTTCCGAATCGCTGAAGTCAATTGTATCACATGTAGGAGAAATGAGTGAGAAAATAAATTTTTGGTTGACTAAGAGGGATGAATTAAAACAATTTTATGCTAGTGGTCTTTCATATGCAGATGTGAAAAAAGAAAAAAATTAGCAAAGCTGACTTGTGTGCCCTATTTACAAACCCAATAACTAACACACCTTTATCACATGCATGCAAGAGGTTCCCATCCATTAGTGCCACCATGAATTAATAAAAAATAAGATTTGGGTGTGGTGGTGGATGGTTTTTAACCAAAATCCATGCAATAACCATGAGATACCACAATATTTTTTGAGGAAACTCTATTGTGAGTTTGTCCTCAATAAGGTGCCAAATTATTTTGACATTTTAGACTTTTAGGGTAGAGATGGGGGCTCCACGCATGATAAAATAGGTGAATGATATAATCCACAGTTGGCATCGAGACCATTGGCCAAACCCATGGGTGGAGCATGTTGTTGTTCCTTTTTTTGTGAAGGACAGTGTCGAGGTGGACTCACTGGAGTTGATTATCTTGCTCTTTCAAAGCATTGTACAGTGTTTGATGCCTCTAGTAGAGCCTAATGTGGATGAGACTTCTAGGCTTGGAGTTTCACCCCACCATTATCACTCTTGTGATGCTATTTACATGTATGATTATTAGAGTGCTCAGGATACAACTACATAGTCTACATCAGCTGTAGAGCAGATGGTTATGATAGATGCATTGCTGAATGAAACATTCAACATTGATACTCAGGTAAAATTCAACAAGTTCATTTAATTTTGTTTATTAAATTATAGTTTTAAATGTAAGAATAACTAAATTAGTAGAATCAATATGATGAAAATTTAGGGTTGGAGTGTTCATGATATGTGCACCATTCCTGCAGACCCTTATTTCTTTTCGATGTCGAGTCCACAAGTATGCAACTAGTATCAAAGAAATAATTATTGCATGTGAATAGTTGAATTTTATTTGAATTATTGTCTCATAACATGCTTTGGATGTCAAACAGTTAGTTGGTGAACCTTCAAGCTCTACACCTCACTATTCACATCATCAAACAAATTTCACTCAAGTAACCTTTATTCATTAATGGTGTTGTAAAACAATGTTAGCTAGTTTTGGTAATTTTGTGTGTACAAATCTATAAAATTTATGAGAAACACAAACATTGGAGGAATGTGAAGTGTAGAATGAATGAGTCTAATTTTTGTAATTAAGAAATTGAAAGCTTGGAGTTGAAATTATTTATTATTTTCCATCTCAATTTATATTATATAGTTTGATAACTTTTGAATGATTATGAAATTGCTCTCATAAGAAGTATAGTTCAAGGTTGGAAGATATTTTGTTGGTAGCATGCCCATAGAACCTTAAAATTATTCTCTTTGGTGTCGATTATCATATAATAGCCTCACAAAAATATTAATAGTTTAGGTTATAATTGATTATTTACTACTTATAGCTAGTCGGTAAATAAGTCAAAGAACATGGTTTATTCTCAAATGGCTATTGTTATCACCTTTTTGTTAGAACACAATGATCTAGTGAGAGGTGGGTGAATTAGTAGATATAAAAACTTTTAAAAATATAAACCAATATAACAATAACATGCACATAAAACAACTCATAACAATAACCATGAAAATATGATGAGTACCTAGTCATAACATTTCTTTGAGTAGGATGAGGTGGTCTTCTTTTCCTTTTCTTCTTCATTTATCTCATCCTTTTGAATCCTTTTGAATCAGCTCCCATAATGTTTTGTCTTTTTCTTTTATGCCTTGGGACTGATTTCTCCATCTCCTTATCTACCGCGAGCTTCTTTTAAAAAACAAAAGTTTAATTTTTATTGCTCTTCTTGTTTGCAACAGGTCTCTCTTCATCTTCAACTCTCTTCTTATTAGCAATTTGATTCTTTTCTACTTTTTCTTTCTTCATATTCATAGTACCTTTATCTAGTTTTCTATTTCCAAAGGCACTTTCTCTAGAGCAACTTGTGTAGGCTTCCTCTTCCTCTATGCAACTACTTTCTTCTGCTCTAAATCTATCATATAAGCTTGCAGAAGCATCAACAAATTAACTTTTTCATTTTTCAAGTCCCAAGCCTAATTTTTCTTTATTAGTTGGCTTTTGTGTACTTAGCAATTCATCTAGAATATTAGTACCACCTTTTAACTTTAGAACTTTATTGATCTGCTCATTAGCTTTCTCCAGTTCTTTTCTTAAGGTAACTATTTTTGCCTCAAGTCTCGAGCATCTATCCATCTCAAATTGCAATTTAGATTTCATGACATCTTCAACTCTATTGAGCTCTTCTACATGAACTTTTAGACCAACTATCACCTTATTGGATTCCTCAAGTTATTGCGTTATTTTGTCACTCTCCTTTTGAGAATTCCTTTTCAATTTTTTTTCTCTCTCAAGATCATCATATTTATCTCTTATTTCATCAAGATCTTCAAGAGCACTGATTAATTCTCCTTCAAGATCAACAACTTCCTGCTTTTATTCTTCATGTGAATCTTTAATTTGTGCATCTTCTTGATTGTTAGTTTCTTTAGCCATAAATAGAAAATCTCTTCTATTTTCCCTCATTACTAGAGCATGCTCTTTATCCTCTTCTAAACTATCACTAGCATCATATGCTTCACACTCTTCATTGATGTATAGACTCTTCTTCTTCTTTCCAAAGTTCTTTCTTTTTGGATAAACCGTTTTCTTCTTTTTTCTATCTTCTTCTTGCTTGGAACTGTCTTCTTTACCATATGGACACTTTGAAGCAAAATGACCTATTTTTCCACAATTAAAACACTTGAAAGGGGGCTTACCTTTATAATTTCCAAATCCTCTCCTTAGCCTTATTATGAAGTTTGCTTCTTCCTCATCAATTTCTTCATGATCAGATGCAGTAACAACATCTTTGTATTTCTTATCAGCTTCATCTTTTTCTTTCTTGATAACCTTAAATGCAACTTCTCTCCTAGATGATTCAATGCTTGGAATTCTCATCTCATATGTATTAATTATTCCATGCACCTCATCAAGAGTAAGTTTATCAATTTCTCTTCCTTCTTTGATAGCATAAATCTTGGAATCATATTTAGTTCTCATAGACATGAGAACTTTCAACAAAACATCTTCTTTCAGATCCATGCCATATCCTTTAATGACATTCACTACATCATCAACTCTCTGAAGATAGTCTGCAAAATTCTCTTCCTCAGGCATCTTCAAGCCTTAAAAATTTTCTCCCAACACTTGTAACTTTTCCAACTTCACTTTATTGTCACCTTCATATATCTTCAATTTTTCCTAGACATCATAAGCAGTTTTACAATGCATAAATTTTCCATGCACAAAGTTAGACAAGTTGTTCATAATGGAAAACCAAGCTTTCTTATTGCTCTCATAATCCTTCTTTATCGAAGGATCAATATGAATAGTATATTTGACCTTGACAAACATCCAAACTTCAATTCCTAGTGAACCTAAGTATACTTCCATTAATGAGATCCACTTAGCATAGTTTGTTCCATAAAATCTAGGTGGCTTGCTTGAACCTTCTTGACATGCCATTGAGTGCACCTATCCAAGATATACCCAAGTTGATTAATCTTCTCCTAGGGAACCTAGGGCTTTGATACCAATTGTTGGAACACAATGATTTACTGAGAGGGGCGGTGAATCAGTAGATCATTGTGTTCCAAAACTTTCCTAGTATTCACTAGTACTGTGTGCCCATGATTCCAATAATCCCTTGTCATGTCTCTTGGTTTCCCTATGACCACTAGCTCTACCCACTTTCCTTGTACAAGATGTTATGGAAACATGCTAATTTTTATGATGGTAGATCATAGTGGGAAGTGATCTCACATAGTTTCTTTCATACTCATTTTTAGGCTACCTCATCTCTTCAACTAAGTTAACTCTTACCTTACACCATCCCATAACCTATCACTTGTATCATCCTCCTCACCACATATTTTAACCAAAAATGAAGAGTATATGCCATGCAATGTGAATGAACTATGTTGTAATGAATCTACCATGATGCCTTATTGTCCATATTAGAGGATGTCATGCTTGGTTGGTCTTGTGAGATCCTAAATATATTTACCATTCAACGTCCATCTCATTCTTCCATTCCTATCATCACACATATTTTAACCATTTTATATCACATATCCCAATCTTTAACACCATATATATTATACCATCTTCCTCCATATTTCATCTTATGCACATATCCTTACAAGAAACCTTTCCTTCTGCTCATTATTGACCAAATCTCTTATACATTATTACTACACACCTCAAGTTTCCACTTCATGTCCTATATTCAAACCTTGGACACTGCCTAATTCACGTTATGTTATAATATTCCCTCCTAATCATATCCCATTAACCTATAATAGTTCACCTTATGTTTTACTATCCCATCTCAACTCATTAAATTAATCTCTACTAGTGCATTCTATGTTCCATTATCCCCTCTTGATTGTGTCCCATTATCTTCTCCTAATTCACCCTATGTTCCTTTATTCCTTCCTAATACCATCCCATTTATCTTCTCCTAATTCACCCTATGTTCCTTTATTCCTTCCTAATACCATCCCATTAACATTTAATAGTTCACCCTATTTTCCATGATCCCCTCCTAGCCCATACCACTAATATCTACTAGTCCATTCTATGTTTCATTATCCCCTTCTACTCCCATCTTATTGTACCCTCTATTATTTCACCCTATGTTCCATCATCCCCTCTTGGTCATGTCCCTTTATCCATTCTATGTTATCCCATATTTTTCCACGTTTCATTCTATACATATAATCTTACAAGAAGCCTTTCCTTTCACTCATTATTGACCAAAAATCTTCTCCATTATTACTACACACCTCAAGTTCCCACGTCATGTACTATAGTAAAACCCTAGAAACCTCATAATTCACCCTATGTTCCATTATTACCTCCTAATCCCATCCCATTAACCTCTAATAGTTCATGCTATATTTTGTTATTCCATCCTATCCCATCTCATTAATCTCTAATAGTCCATCCTATGTTCCTTTATCCCCTTCTATTCCTATCCCATTACCCTCTCTTATTTCACCCTATGTTCCATTATCCCCTCTTGGTCTTGTACCATTATCTTCCCATTATTTACCCTATGTTTCTTTATTCCCTCCTAATCCCAACCTATTAACATCTAATATTTTACCTATGTTCTACAATCCCCTCTTGGACCATAACACTAATCTCTACTAGTCCATTCTATGTTCCATTATCCCTTTCGACTCCCATCCCATTGTACCCTCTATTATTTCACCATATGTTCCATTATCCCCTCTTGGTCTTGTCTCTTTATCCCTTCTATGTTAAATACCACATCCATCCAAATTTATCCTATACACATACTGTTACAAGAAATATTTCCTTCCACTCATTATTGACCAACTCTCTTCTCCATTTATGCTGCACACCTCAACAACCAACTTCATGTGCTATAGTCAAACACTAGACACATTCTAATTCATCCTTTGTTCCATTATCCCCTCTCGGTCTTGCCCCATTTTCCCCTCCTATTATCATCCCATTATCCCCTCCTCATTCACCCTATGCCCATATTTACCCTATGCACTCATCTATATCTTCACAATTGTTGACATCATCTCCCTTAAAAGCTAGGAGGACACTTACATCCACTATTCTATATTTACAAACAAGTAAAATATGAATGTCCATCCTGAGTATTGTGCCAACAACCACTATTAGTGATCTTTCATGATGATGCACGATTTGGATTATTCTTGCGATCAAGAATAATGAGTTCACTTGAAGTTTGCAAATATATCTTCTCACTGTCATATGCTATCATGGTGACTACAATGTTTGTTTCCATATTACTCATGAGTTACCCTTATGCCTCTACCCATTATGGTCATGATCATTGTCCTTGTATCCATTTGTTTTGAACATTGGGGTTTGAGGGTGCATGTTTATGTATATTGAGTTGTATTCCCTATATGAAGCATGATATTTGAAAGCATGTCTCAAATAAAACTTCAACCATGATATCCACACCAATACCTCTATTACAATTATGTTCAACAAAAATGTAGTCTCGTGGTGATGGAATACCATGAAAAACAAAATTTTCATGGAATTCCATCACCATGAGACCACATTTCTTTGAGGCATTTTTTCAAACAATTCATTGTCTTCTCTATGCTACCACATTTTTCATACATGTCTACCAAATTTTTTTATCAAACAGTTCATTGCCTTTCTACTATGGATAAAATCCTGAAATAGGTGCATTCGAACAAGCTATGGATAGGGAAAATAGTAATCATAATGGTAAGAAATATATAGTTAAATTAGTACTAATTTTTTTGTTGATTATCTCATACATTATAAGCCATGACCTACATCACTATTCTAGTTTTTTTGTGATTTAATAATTTATTGTTTTATTTTTAGATGTTGCAAGCAAAAACACCTCTTGATGTTGATAGGGAAATGAAGCATGGTGTATCTTCTGCAATAGAAAGCTCGATGGCTCTCATGGGGGTATGAGGAAGATTAGTAAATTTTAAATTATATTCATTGTTATAGCTATTTATTATTGAAAAATATAATGATTATTGATTCATAGTTTAATTTCTATTTGGATGGTTTCTATAGGACTTTGGCATGCTAGAGCCTGAGCATGCAAATGTTTCAATTGAGGAGAGAGATCGTCGGTGGCAGTAAGTGATTATTTTGTTAAATATATCATTTTTTATAATGTAATTTCTTTATATTAATGTCTTTACTTGTTGTTGTAACAAGTGAAGCTTGATTTGGAACTAAATAAGAGAAGAAAACCTCAAATTAAAAGTAAATGAGTATCATATGCATCTCCATCCACCCGACCAACAAATGCCACCTGTCTGTTTCCTTCACTTGGAGGGCAATGAATTTTGATTGGGGTCCTTTGTTGTATGCCTATATGGGATTTTTGGACATATTTTGTATTGCATATACTTGAAATTATATGCCTATATGACATTCTTGTAAGCCTATATGACTATTTTGTATATTTTTCTACTTATATTGACATATATCGATGTATGCTTACATGGCTATTTGGTTGATACAAATATTTTTTTATTGATGGTGTCCAATTTGCATTATAAATCCACGCTTCAATAGATATGAGTTACGTGTATTCAACTGTGTACTTTACAACTTATGTGTATTCCAATGTATACTTTGCGACTTACATGTTTTCATGTGTATACTTTGTATTCATGTGTATACTTCATGGCTTATTTGTATTTTAGTAATTGTGCTTCACTTATTCATATGTATGCTTCACTTATTCATGTGTATGTTTCATGCTTCCGATGTATATATTGGCCTCCTACAATGATCTAATAACTAAGCCCTTACAACCATGATTCGGTGATTGGACATCTAACTTGAATAACTATTTCAATCATCATGAAGGTGCATTTAACTTGTCAACCCAGGAATGTGAACTTGAAATGGGTCAGCACAATATGTGCACTAGGGGTTCAAGTAGTCATTAAATTCTACAGCTAAGAAACACAATGTTGAAAGTAATATGCTGGAAAGAAATGAAGCAAATGATGATCATCAACCAACAACTATTCTAAGCTGAAATGCAGAACAAGAATGAAAATATGAGTAGCAAACAAGAAACTACTATGTCTGCCTTGGTTGTAGGAATAATCACAGAATGGAATTCTAGTGGCTACAGGAACAATCAATGCCAAATTTCCAACTAAGTACTAAACAACAAGTAATAATAAACTAATGCTAAACTAAGAAGATGAATAACTCACCAAGTGGGCCCCCTTGGACAAGTATCCTCTAAACTAACAAGAACTTAGATGCTCGAACTTAGAACTTTATTTCATTCATTGTAAATCATGCATACAAAGAGTAATATAGATGTATTGCTAAAATTGGAGAATGAAAGTACAATACAAATCTGCAACCCCAAAGCAGGAGCATCAAATCATTATTTATGCTATAGCTAAACAAGGAAGTCAACTCCATGACTGGGAGGACGCCATTTAGGGAAAACAGGGGAAAATGGAACAATGGCGATTACGCATGCAAGGAATCTAGTTAGACATGCAAGTCAAGTGTAGATCCAACACAGTAGTAATTCCCATGCATGCTCGATCATTAAGGTCCACTAAAAGGTGGTTACATTCAGTTGCATGAAGAATATTTACTGCCAACTACCTTTGACTTGGAGTGATTCCTTAACTGGACATTATGGTGCATGCCCAGCTACTGGTGTCTTCCTCAACTTGGCGTAATAAATTTGCATGTCAAGGTCAATACACATAATAACTGTACATCTATAACCGCTCTAAGAGACATTCATTAATCACATGCAAAATCAATATAGATAACCCACATATTATGCCAAATATCATTAAAGCTTGCAGAGATAGGATAATATCAAATGTCAATGGTTTGAGGGAAACATTATGCCAATACTAACACTTAAGCATTAAAGTCCATGACATCTATGAGCAAATAGACTATGATTCTACCCAAAACTAGACCAAAAACTAGGCTCATCACTCCCCCCAACCTAACATTTTGCTGGTCCTCCAGCAGGGGAAGAGTTCTTCTGCTTGGTCAAAGATATGAAATTTGCAACTGAGAGTTGTCTAACATCAGTGGCTGTAGTACATGAGTCAGGATCCCAATTGAATCCTCCCAATCTGTCAAACCTGTTCCATCTCTGCCTCTCTACAATAATGTCATACTGGTAGAATCTAAAATTTGGCACGGGCCACATGTGCATGGGTGGCTGAAAAGTCAGGGGAATCCAATGCCATCTCTGAGTTCTCCCAATCTAAATATGCCTCTCAATTCTTTTTAATGGTGCAACATAATTGTGCATGGAATGAGGCTCAGCCTATTTCAGCTCATCAGTCAAACTATTCCTTCTTTGTGATAACATCTCCTCATGGTTTCCTCCTTTGCTGCTATTTTTACCTCATACGCAATGTAAACTACCTCAATCCAAGACATAATCCTATTGCCATAACTCATTCTGAGCAACATTCTATGCCATTCTCTATAAATATCCCTCGGGTTGCTTGATTCAGCTCTAATAGGTAGAGGGATATTAGAATCCAATTTTTTATAAGCACCATGTTGTTGTCCCCAACTAATCTCATTTTGCACCCAAGACATGAATGCCCTCAATTGAACATCCCCAACATATAGTAACGGATTCCAATCATGGTCTTTTATGATAGCATAATTATGTAAATAAAATTCACATAGAAAATTCTTCATTTCAGGTGACCTATAAGCATTGAAAAATTCCATAGGGGTATTAGTAGAAGGATTCAAACTTGAGGCAAGTCTTGACATCTTAAAAGAGATATACCTCTCCTTTAGGAGCAAGGCATAAACCCTTGGATGATCTCTACATTCCAAAATATTTGGCGTCAAGGCTACCATATCATCTACCCTTTGCTTCAAGGTGGCAATTTCTACATTTTTATCCTCAATTTCTTCATCCCTCTTTTGAATTTCCTCCAATTTTCACTTTTCCTTTCTCCATTCTTCCTCTCTTCTTTGTATTTCTTGCCATAAATTCAAAATTGCTATTTGCAATGTGAAATCATGAGGCTTATGGATTCCTACCAGTATTTTTGGTGGTGGCTCCTCATATAGTACTATCTGCATGGACTTAGGCTATCTAGTTATCTCTGGCTGCAAGGGTGTTGTTTCTTCTTCCTTTTGCTGTAGGGACTCTTGTTCTTTCTCTTACTGTGGCTACAAGAACTCTTGCTCCAGTTCTAGCTATTGTTGCAGGACCTCTTGCTACAGGACCTCCTGATTTTCCTCCAATTCCTCTGCAATGTTAGCAAGGTCGGCTAGTGTTATATTTGTTGCTCTCTTAAATATGTCTTCTTCTTCTTCAACATTCTCTTGCTCGCAGACCCAACTAGTCTTGATTTCCTGGGAGGTCTCTCACGTTTTCCTTTGGCTACAAGATGAAAAATATCAACCTTCCTCTTCTTAGAACTTGGCACTTTTCTTTCTATAGGCTGTGTTTTAGCCTTCCCTTTTTTCATTTCTACCTCTCTTTGCTGTGCCCTAGTTTTCATGAGGTTTTCAAGTGGAACTTCATCATCAAAATCTGAGGAACATATTTCTTTTTTTGAGTGCTCTGCTCCAAAAAAACTGATTTCTATAGCTTCTTCTACTACAGGAGGATTCACACTAGAGCCAGTACCAAAGGTTGAAGCACTAGGAATGGCTTCAGCCGTGTTTAGTCTCTTGCTAGACCTACGGGATTGAGGTATAGCCCTAGGTGGAAAATGCTCAATATTGACAAACTCTTCCTGATGATAATTTTGATCAACTTTGATAAACTCTTCCCAAGTCATTCCAGATACATCACGTAGATATTTTTCAACTAGAAATTTAATCAAGCAATGGTGGGAAACAAAATTATCCCTACCTTTCTAGGTCTCGGCAGCCATGATTGAGAGAAGATTGTACAACATGTTAGGCACATTCATCCTTCTGCTATGCCTCATGTGATTCAAAAGCTCGAAGTGGACAAAATGCAAGTGTGATTGGTGATCCTCACAAGTGATGTAATTTATAACATACACAACTATCTACTTCCACAGCTCGGGTAGGGACATTCTTTTTGTACCCTATTTTTCTATGCTCAATGGGGGGTCATTTGGATTTGTGAATTCAGCCCTAGCTGACCTGGCATGTCTGGAAGCAAGGTAATTTTCACCCTCAGTAGGTAACCCTGTAACCTCTACAATTATTTTCTTTGTTGCCACAAATTCCAATCCTTTTACTGTGGCTTTTCCCTCTAAAAATGTTTGGAAAAATTCAAGAGCAATGCCTTCATCAAAACCATCCAACTTCAAAAAGTAATCTATCCATCCACAGTTTTGAAATTTGGGCAGGCATTGTGCATCCTGTAGTAAAATGTCATGCACCGTGGGTTCGTTTCAAATTAACCCACGTCCCATTTTCTGCAATCAATGAATGTTCTGCAACTTCTTTTCCTGCAATTCCCTTCTAAAAATCAAATGCAATTCCTTGAAATATCTACTAAATTCCAATACCAACCTGCTAAATTTCTAGTGCCAGTGTTGACTGAATTTCCTTTCTTTTGTTTTTCCTTTTTGCTTGCAACTCAAGATTACAACAGGGCAATAATGGCTAGAAAAAAAGTGATAAAGGGAAATTATGATAGGAAGAAATGGAAGCTACAATTATTGTCACTTCACACATGCAAGCTGTCCCTTCATTTGGATTTCAAATCAACTCATTTTAAATTTCTAACATTTCCTAGTATGAATTGAGACACGGGCAATAAATTCAAAAAATATTTGTAAATTTTTTCGTTCCCCTCCCCCCAACCTAAATTTGGACATGTGTCTACACATGTGAGATGGGAGTGGTGATTGATAGGTAATGATGGCATTTTATGTGAACATCCATACTAACGTATAGTGATTAAATGAACACACTTAAAAGAGAGCAATGTGGTGTTGACCTTGTATTACTTTATAGGATTTTACTTTTTTGTCTCTGGTATTAATTTTTTTTTGGTATGTTGCAATTGGGTCCTCTTGCTTCTTGAGAGCTTCTTGAAGAAGTTCCTTTTTTCTAGAATAGATACCATATCTCATAACAAAATATGAGTTGGGTGTTTTCTTAAATTGTTCAACCACATTTAATGAGCCAACTATTTGAGGCTTGGGAACATACCCAATATATTTTGGCCTTTCAACTTCCATATTCAATGATCCATAATTCTATATCGACACATTTTTTCCATCAAACCGATGAGCTATAAGATTGTATTTCTATTTAGTTGGATTATTTTGTATGATTTCTTTGGGATGAAGAATTGTTTCAAGTCCCTCTACCATTCTTCTCTTAGAGTGGGTAAAGTAATCAGATTATACTTGAGTGGATTTTGAGGTAGAAGGGTCATTTACGAACATAGCCTCTTCTTATTCAACCCAAGAGAACAATGCAATTTTTTCTTCATGTTCTAGGGAGATGCCTTATATTTTCACTGTAAAAAAACAAATGAACTTTTGGTGATCAATATGGCTAATGCCCTAATTGTGTCCCTGATCCAACACCTTACCTCCTTTGTTTTTATCTTCTATTGTAGGTTTCCTCTAGGAGAATATTTGGGTGTATGTGCATCATTTCAAGGAAAAAACCAAGCATTTGTATCATCTACAAATTATTTTTCCCTAGGATCAAATTTTATTGTAAATTATTTGTAGAATTCTATAACAAAGCTAGTATTGGGACTATTTGGCATGATAATTGAGAGGGACCTATTCCTTATGTATATTGATATAATTTGGTTGGTATTGTGGCTAAGGTCCTTAGAAATTCTGATAAGTGGGCCTTTAATATGAAGCTTGCTATCTCTTCAAGTTAATAATCTTTTTCAAGAAACTTCTTAGAATACTCTTCATATCATCCATTTCTAATGCTACTTGTGACATTGGTATTGGTGCTACCACTACTTAAGAGCAAGGGTAAAAATACATAGATGGTGAATATTTTTATAGTAGGAATTTCCTCTTCCATTGGAATTGATAATTTAAGAAATAATGGTATAGGAGATCCAAGAGACAATTTCACTATCTCTATTAAGATATTTTTTCTCTAACTACTAAATCATATCATGTTTCTAGAAGCATTTTCTCCCTAATAATTGAATCATGATGGTGATATGTGAATTAAGATACTTATGATAAAAAATAGCCATGTTTTTTTGGTGGTCGTGTTGTAGCTAGAATTATTTGCCATATCCTATAGAACCACTTATTAAAACCTGTGATTGCCTCTTGAGGTGCACACTTGATGGTTATTAGTTTTTGTAATGATGATGATCTATCTCATTTTTCATTAAATAATTCAAAGAAATGATTTCCCAATTGGTCCCATGTTCCCATGGATTTGGATTGGAGAGATATATACCAATCGATGGCCTTCACTTTAAATGAGGCTACTAGTTATCTAAGAGTGACAATTTTCTCCATTACATGATGGATTGTACATACATATGCTATTAAAAGGCGCAGGACAACTGAGAGGGGGGGTGAATCAGTTGTCACAAAAATTCAAACTTAAATTTAACACTTATCAATTTCACAACCACACTATTCTGTTATTAAGTATGAATATGAAACACAAATAACAGAAAGTAAAATCAACACAATGAACACCAAATTTTTATGTGGAAAAACCAATAAGGGAAAAACCACAGTGAGGATTAACTCACAATATAAAGAGATTACAAAATCAAAATCGAATACAAAGGCTCACTACCTTGAAAGGAATCATTGTCTAGATACAAAAGCTCACTACTTACAAGGAGGCTCACTACCTACAAAAATATTTACAAAGCAAAATTGGGCTTTACAACCAAAATGAATTGAAAATAGTGCACCTAACAAGTGCTGATATAGTTCTGTTGATGCTCAATAGAAAAAATTAACATAGTTCATCATTTTTTCTCTTCTTCAACTTTACATTCACAACTGCCTCATCGATTACTCACACCACCTTCAAAAATTGCTTCAACATATATATATATATATATACTCGATCTATCTACAAGCATCAATTAGGTCAACCTAATTAGATGCATTTCCTTGTTTATCAAAAAATACTAATTTGTTGGCTACAAGCATTCACAAAATCTTTCCAAAAGGAAATCCAAACATCCAACACGCTACATCATGTCGGTATAGACCTAAGATAGGTCACACATATATCCGCATAACAAAATTAATTCACCATATCATGACTAATCTAAGAAGTCGGCTAGAAATAGACTTAATTGTAGAAAGTAATGAATAGAGTAATGTCTATATGTTGTACGAGCATGGGGGAACACGATATTCTGATCATACATTCCTTCAACATCCATAAACTATTTCCCAAAACCACAAGCAACAACTATCAATTATAGAGGATTGCAGACTAGAATGCGAAAGAGTGCAACTTGAATACTGGTTTAGATACCAGACCGAAATACTGGATTAAGCATTGACTTAGACTTGCAATCACAACATGGTGACATCAATGACAACACAAAACTATAGAGATGGCCATTCTTATTCATTCTTCCAACATATGCTACATCTTAAAATTGTTTAGAAATGTTTTTGAGTCCTCCTTAATGAATTTTAAAAGAGCATTAAGAGCATTTGCTAGGATAAGATCCCATGTATCTAGTGGGATTTGTGGAATCAAGGGACTACCACCATTCCAATTAAAATAATTCCTTGGAGTAGCCATAAGAAGGGGTGACAAGTTTTTTTGAGCTATCCTTCTCTCCTAGACAATCTGCAATGAAGAAACCAAGAGATTAGGTTATTAGTTGACTTTGATCTTGCGATTAGCCTCCTATTCATGCAATCTAACTTCTACTTAGGAAATTAAGGCTTTATGTTACCAAGCCTTCTACAAAATATTAGTATTCAAATATGCACTTGCATATAGATTTATACCAATAATTATAAATATCACAAATGTGGGACTTGGCTTGCAAGATTACCCTCAAGATTTTACAAAGGAACTTTTTGTATAATCCTGAAATCTATGAAGAAAAGGGAGAAACAAAATGTCTTTAAAATAACTATCCTAAGGCAATGTTTTGGATAAAAAATATTCTAATGAATAAAAGGAATAGTACTTATCATTCAAAATATAATATAGACTCTTGGCATCAAAGAGCATGCACATGCATGATTTCAAACCATTTGTAGAAATTATTTATCAAAATGAATAAATCTAGGGATATTATATCATCACGAGGAAGAAGAAATTCGAGAAACATAATATTTTGCATAGAATGACACATTCTATTCATTATTGAATCAATAATGGATTGAAAAAGGTATAATTACAAAGATAAAATATTTGAATCGGTTATGAAGAAGCACCCATGAAGGCCAAAAATGTCTATTCTCCTCCTCCCCTTTTTTCATGCTTTGTTTCATAATGTTTTATATCATGGTAGCATTTAACTTCTTAGTTTAACTAAATTTACAATAAAGGCATGTGTTTCCATTCATTTAGATAACTTCCAATTAACTACAAATAAAATAGAAAATTCTCGATCATTTAAATGCATAATATCCTTCCATTGCACAAGCGAGACAACTATTGTCACATCAATCATGTAATTCTAAGACTAAAACTTGATTGTCACATTTTGGAGGAGTGTGGAGATGTAATTTTCCTTTCATGTGTCAATCATGGTTTTACTAACTCATTTGTTTTGGATAATGTCACAACATTTCATCTTACCATTTTGACACTTTATTCAAAATTCATGAACTATTGGATTTGTTATGTTGATGATGTTGGAATATGGATTTGAGAGATCATTTTTGGCTACTTGTGTTGTCATTTATGGAAAATGGAGTTAGTAGTATAGTACATGTAGTGTTAGTATTGCTCCTATCGACAAGGGAAGTAAGATTCTGTAATCTACCAGCAGAAAGAATGAAGAGCAGAACATCCGGTTGATAAGTTGATCTGATCACTTCATCAGATCACTATTTTGTGGTGCGGATCTCTAGGGAAGCCTTCCTAGCATGTACACTATCCTATTGGTGAGTTTTGTGGTGTTGCATTAGTCAAAGTTTGAGTTAAGGGTTCGGTAGTATGGTTCATGGTTTATTCTCTCATTTTGGCCGACATGTTTTATATGGCGTATCGCAGATATATGTGGAGTATGTATTTAGCTATTTCTTATGTTTGGAACTGTGTTTTTGGGTCCCTAATATAGTCTAGTTGACTTGTGTGGGTACACATCAACTCTAATTAATGATTTGAGCCGACATAAGCAAGAATATTATATTTTTTTGTGAAGCCAACATACAATGAATTCCTGATTAGTAGGTATATGAAGGAGATCAAAAAATTATTTTGAGAGTGAAGTAGTTGTGGTAGAGATAGAAGTGTATGTGTATAAAGAAGAGAAAAAAAGGACATTAGTTATTTGAGGGAAAAAAAAGTTTTGTATGCTAAGCAAAGTAGAGAAAAAGTGTGAATTGGTCAAAAGATCCAGAATCTAATTATGAGCTTCATTGGAACTGAATCCAAACATTTGTAGATGCTGTATTCTTAGTTCAAAATTTTGTTGTAATTTCAATTATACTTTGTAAGGTAGTGAGCCTTTCTCTCTTGAGTAGTGAGCTCTAGGCAGTGCACCTGAATGTAAGTGCATTCCCCTCTTTTATCATACTTTTAATAGAGTATAATCTTGTGGACTAACATCCACCATGGTTTTTCCCCTAACAGGGTTTCCACATAAAAATTATTGGTGTTATGGTGTTCATTAATGTGATTGCTTGTTTCCCTCTGTTTATATGTTGTGAATGCTGTTTTAAGTTCAATTATTGCTGTTGATAGTTTTAGATCTAATTTTAAAGTCAAATATTATTGAACACTGATTCATTCCCCCTCTCAATGTTCCTAGTGTCCAATAGATGATCAATGGTTTGGAGGCTTTAGAATATTTTTAATAGAAATGGGATCGACCTGTTCTAACTTGGCACTATTTAGCTAATGCAATGAAAAATAGGAGTGTCAAATTTATTTCCTCTTGCAAGTTGTGTGGTGATGCCATGTTCCCATTTGACAAATTTCCTTAATAAAAATCAGACCCACTTGCTCACTAAATCATTGCATTGCAATGACATCTATCCCATAAAACTCCTTATACTTTCATCTTATATTTTAGTTGGTCCCACCTAAATATGACTTGGATGATATGGCCAATGGTGTGATAGAATTACTTTTTAAACTCTATGAATTTCCTTGTTGTTTCATGATGACACATGGATCCCTTTCCTCTAACTTTATTGGTAATCTTGAATAGAAACATGACTCTCACTAAGCATTGACATGGATTCTCTAGCTAATGGTACAACACTTAAACCTATTAAAATTATAAAATTATAATTTTTGTGGAACATCACCACATAAAATTATTTCTATTGATAGATTTGATGTGTTATACCCTTGTTATTAAAAATTGATTAGCTACACTTTGCTGAAATAAACCAAAACAACCACAAAATGCCACTCGGTCCAATTAAAAGAAAACTGTAGAGTAAAACTCTACATTTCCTTGGTGACTCAAAGGCGATATTTTCTTTCAAACAAGAACCATTAACCAAAATTTATGCCAAAAATAAAATTTCAAAATTTTGCAAAGGAAACTTGAAGGTTCAAAGATTTTGTAGGATAGCCTATAAAGATTCCCATTCTTCTCTTGAGGTTTGACCTTTCCTTTTTAATTATTGAAAAGATTTATTAAGGTCAATCATCTCCTTGTGAGAGATAATTTTTATCTTCTAAATGATATATTTCATATAATATTACAGTTATTCCAATGGTTGCAAAGCCATTTCAACCTTTGTGATGCTTGGTGATTGACTCTAACTCTAAAATAATGTCTGGTTATATTTTTTTATAGCATTACTTACATTTGTTCCTTTGTAGATAAAATTTCATTGCCAAGAAATGGTGAGGGGTGTCCTAATTGGGTCAATTTTTTAATGTGTCTCTTCAATTCTATCATGAATTTATCTATAGTGGCTAATTAAGCCTTACACTTGAGAGTATCCTTATTTTGATTCAAAAGGTCATTAAATTTTATAACAACTCTTCTATTATCAACTCTAATAGATAGGAGTATCTCCTTTGAAGAAATATATATATTTTTAATGAGTTTTTGAGCTTGGGAAACTCTTGGAGACAACATGGATAGAGTTCACTCTATCACAATTTTCACTTGAATATTTAGCACTTGGACATCTGAAATGAACGTTAGTGCTAGTCTGAACTATTATTTTTTTGTTGCTATTCTATTCCAATAAGAAACATAAAATTCCTTTAACATCAATAACACCTTGGGTGTTTGATGAATTTACTTCATCTCTTCTTTTAATTGGGTTATCTAGAGACATTTCATGTACATCTCCCCTTGCATTTTCTTAGTTCATGAATCCATGAGCTTTGTAAGTTACTTATGCAAATAGGTTATCTTTGAATATTTCTTATTTGCTTGTTCTTCTACCTTTTTTCTCTACTTACTATAAGATTCCATTGTTCTTGTCCAACTTTATTTGCAACACTACTTGCTTAGATTTCTTTTCCTGAAAAGTTGATATTGAAAATTTATCTTGTAGTTTTAGGGTCAATATTTTAACCTCTTATTCCTAATCTCTAAAATTTTCTCATATTTTATTAGCCATATATTTGATGTGAGATAGTTCAGACTCCCTCTTTTCCAACATTTTTTTACCTATATAAACTTTTAGATAATATATTTTGGTGTCTCCTTCATCAACTCCACCTTATCCTTTAGGCAAGCTTGGTTAAGGTTCAATCCAACTTCATGAACTAAGTAATATTTTAGACACATAAGATCTTATTCCTTATATAATATTGGAGTCATATGTGCAATCATAGCCAATTATTGAGTGTGGTCATATAGAGATCTCATGTAAGGATTTACTAGAGCTTTTCCTTCTTTTTTCTTCTTGCTTCTACTTGGGATTCCCATGCATGATGTGAATCTTGTATTTAATTTTGAAAATGTGTTGGGGATTTAATAAAACCACCTATAAAAGGATGTCTTGAGGAAATCCATAAGAGATGGTAATTATATGCTGAGTAGGTGCTTGTAGGGTTCTAATGGATAGTGGATATGGGACTATGAGTGTAGATAGTGAAAATAAGGGAAGGAAAAGAATATGAGGGATGGGTGGAATACTAGTGAAAGGTGGTGGAAGTTTAATTTTTATAATTCCAAAGGGTTACATGAAAGGTAGTTAATCTAGTGGAGTTATGGGAGAAATTGTTAGGAATGTGATAGATAGTAGTGATGAGAAAGGAAATAAAAAATGAGAGAATGGGTTAAGAAGAAGAGAAGGGTGGATAAATAATTACCTATGTGTCCATAGATGTTGTTGTGGTGGAAGGTGATATGACCAAAATTTTGTACATTGGTATCTTAATATATTCCTCATCAAAATATTTTGGAGCCTTAGATTCTTTTTCCTTAGGGGCTAGTCAATTTTTGAAGGAACACCTTTAAATTCCTTAGATTGAGGGGTTTGAAAGTGATAGAGTTGGTTGGATTGAACAAGGTGGAACTTATGGAATTTTCCCCTCTACTTTCTCTAATGAAAGGGTCCATTGTACATGGTTGAGACTAAAATAATGGGTCTCTTTCATATGATTGTCTTCTTCTTTGTAGGCTATTTATATTTTTGTCTACTCCCTTTCTTATTTAAAATTAGGGGATCTTTAGGACATATATTGCTCATGTTATATGTTGAGGCTGGATCATCATGCTCTTCATCCCAAAATTTTTCTTAGGTTTCAATTTTATCCACCTCTCCAAAATCTATTTTTGGCTCTTCAATTTCTAACCTATATTTCCAATATTCTTTAACATTCTCTTCATTCCAATCTTCTTTTAGATTTCTTCCGAGGCTATGCATCATGATTCTTGAGGGATCATATGCTTGCATAGGCTTGTATTTTTTGGTAGATCAGTAAGCTCCACATACTTATTAGGTGAATCAACAATTGGTTACCTTCTAGCTTTAATGTCTAGGTATCTTTTGTGCACAATTTTCTTCTTAGCCTTCAACTTGGCGATCCAAGATTCCATAAAACTAGTTGGATTGTATGGTCAATAGTATTCTATGATGTCATGGCCCAATTCAAGTAACTTAAATGCTAGAAAGTGTTATACTCATATTTTATTTATTGCTATTCCTCCTTTAGATAATGGTATACCATAAATAGTATTCTTTTATGTTTGGCCCCATATTCATAATGGATTACTGTTGAACACCCATAATAATGAGAGGGGGATGAATTAGTATTCTACTAAACCATTTGATCATAATCCATCCAATTATGAAAACATATCTAACTGTAACAATGAATGAAATAATGAAACAATCACAAGATCACATGACACATGAACACCAACATTTTTACGTGGAATGACCAGAAAGGGAGAAACCATAGTGAGGATTAGCTCACAATATATTATAACTAGTTATAAGACATTACAAAGGCTCACTACTAGGACATACTGTCCAATAAAGCTCACAACCAAAGATAGATACAAAATAGAAATGTCTACACAACTAGGATGTGCAATGATACAAAATGAACCTTCCTTTTGCTGAATTCAATTCCTTTGAAGCTCTCAATATTGACTCTATGCACTATATTAGATATAAAATACAAAACACTACTTTTCTTTACAATTTCTCAACATTCACAATAATTCTGATCATGTACACACAAAATTTGCATATTCATATCTCATTACACATCTGTTGTACCTACAACTTCAAAAATGTCTTACATATATACCTTGTTCATTCACATACATCAATTAGGTCAACCTAATTAGATGTAGCCCTATATTAAATCAAAATTTCCTTGTGAGATCCACACTTGAATCAAAAACATCTTTGCACTTAAACCATATGTGCAACACTTAATTTAGGCTTGCATGGACCTGAAATAGATCTTACTAACATCCACAATACATATTTAATCATCACAACATATGCCAAGCATTAGGTCAGTCAGGAATTAGACCTAATTAAAAAAATGCTAACTGATTAGTTCACCAGTGATCAACTTGATCAAATAATCATGCGACATATAGAATATATAATGTAATGAAACCAATAAAAAATCTCTCAAAATTGCAAGGTCTAACTCCTATCATCAGAGGAACTCAGACAAAATTACTCATACCAATTTACACTGTACATAGCCAAAACTGTATTCCAAACTACTATTACTTGTATTTTTCAAATTATAAATCCAAAATAGCTAAAACCTTGAACATAGATGCACATAATAGTTAGGAACAACATACTATCACTGTATAGGTAGATCTTATCATATAAGAAAATTTAGACCAAAATATTAGATTAAGATATCTCCATTTTGTTCACCGGATTATTAAAAATATCAACCAATGTTGACATCAATGACAACACATTAAGGGGTTCCTTATTCATTCTTTCAACAATATCCCCCTTTGTCATTAATGGAAACATGTGCCAAAAATGAATCTCTCCAAAATATCTTCCAAAAACTTCAAACATCCACAAAACTCCATCTCTCCCTTTGACATTAAAGAAAAAGGGTGGACCAGTAACATACATGTAAGCTCCCCCTTAGAGAGTTAACCCAAAATTTGAACCAATTGTATGTACAATGGAAAGATTGGAAAAAAAACTAAAATAATGAAAGAATATACAAGTGAGAAATGTTTAACTAGAGGAGGAGGCACCTTCAAGCTCCTTGAGAATTGCTTTCCAAGTAGACTTCCCTTCATTCCAAGTTTTCTTGGTTGCTGCAAGCATTTTGTACAATGATTCTATCTCTACTATATTCTCCTCTCCCTCTTCTAGAGTGCTAGGATTTGGATTTATATTTGTAAGATTCTCTACATCAACTACGGAATTTGACATTGGTATATGCTTGGTTTTCACCAAGTCTCCAAGCTATCCAAACTGCCTTATGATGTCTTCTTTTGGCCTTTGCAATGTGAAGAACCTGTTTTGTAGATCTAAGATAGTAGTCCAAGTGGTATGATCTCTATCCTTAACTAGATCAAAGGCATTAGAGGAATTAGTTATTTGTTACTCAATTGAGTCCATTAAGTCCTTAATGCCTTGAGTGACATACAACCACCTCATATAGTATAATTTTTTTTTTTAAGCCTCATCTTCACATTCTTGAACTTTCTTTAGGCATTTCTCTAATTTATTATGTGCTGATGCACATATTTCCCACAACTCTAATAGTCTATTCTCTAGAACCCTTGTTTCCACTTCATTTTCAATTTGTCCTTTCAAATAGGTGTACTCCTTAAGAGAATCAACCAAAAACTTAAGATTTTCCACAAAAGTTAGAGAATTATCAATTGAAGTACTAGGAGTAGCATCCTACAAAGTCTTTACAACTTAATTTATTAGTTCAAAACACTTTTTATGAGTCTCAATTATCTCTTTTCTTCTAGAACCATGAAAGAAATCTCTAAGCTCCAACTTTTGAATTGGTGAGATCTTCTCCAGATCCACACTTCATTAATACATTGGGAGCTGCAATAACTTAGGAGGTATTTTTGGTTGAAACCTTATTTGTTTGGACAAAAAACCCTTAAGAGAATTACCAGAGGAAGTTTATTTGGAGGGCTTGGATAAGTCCATGGTCTTTTGAGCATCTTCTTCATTCTTTCTATCCTCAAGCTCTTCTTCATTCTCTTCTTTCTCCTCTTCACTAGAGGAATTTTCTTCTTGCTTATCTTCATCCTCCTTGTCATCATTATCTTTCTTATTATCCTTTTCTTTCTCTCCTTTTTCTTCTTCTCCATTCTCATTTTAGTTTTCTTTAGTATCCTTACCTGCATCTTCATTTTTTTCATTAGTGTTGTCCTTAGAGCCATTTGTATTATCCTTTTCTTTTTCTTGCTTTGCACTTTGGTTTTCATCATTACCAATAGGCTTGTCAATATCTTCTAGAGCAATAAAAGTCTCCAGGGAAGCATGTGTTTCTTCTACCGGTGGTGGTGAGGACACCACATTCTCTATAACATCAAACAATGGCATTTCTTCTATTGTATGATCATCTATTTACATCTCTTCCATGACCTCTTTGAATACTAGAAAAAAATTATCAGGAGGAAGATTTTCCTCTGCATTAGTAACATTTTCTTCTACATTCTCCTTTTCTTGAGCTGTAGCAAATGTGGAAGAAATTATCATCCCAAACTTCTTAGCAATATCCTTGATTATTTTTACTATTTCCTACTTCAGTTTTTCCACTTGATCCTTTTCTCTCCCCATAAGAATAGTAACCCTTTGTTTAACCATGAATTCTTTAGTATACACTTCTATTAGTGTAACTTTATCATCCTCAGATAAGGAGGATCCAATTTCCTCCAAGGCATCGGATTTAATTTTATCTTTAACTTCAATCACTTCATGTCTTCTTTCCACCAAGGAATCCCACACAACTCTAGGAACCTTCTTCTTGATATTACTCATTTTGGCTTCTAAAATAATAATGTATTGAATAATAGCTTCAATAATTGTATTTCTATCTATTTCATCCACTTTTTCATACAACTTTGCAGTAGCTTATAACATATCACCATATTGTAACATATTGTTAACCAAAATATCTATCTTTATAGGAGTACAAGATCTTATCAGAGGATTCTTTTTATCCTTTTCTTTTTATCTGAAAGACCTTCCTCTTTCTTCTTTTCCTTCTTCTCAGGCTTCTTATGAATGTGCACAGTGAATACTTCTTTTTCTCTTTCTATTTGTTCTTCAGAAGTGTCAACAATATCAACTTTTTGCTTTTAGCTCTGGTACTTGCCTCTTGTGAAGCACCTTCACTGCTTTCATTACCACTACTTCTTCTCTTTCTTATCAATTGTTCCTCATGTTCTAAACCAAGCTCAATCTCTTCCTTGACGACTACACTTAGATTCTTTTCCCTGAAATACTTTTGTTTCTTTCTTCTTGTGGAGGTAGCAAGGGTTGCTATCAGAGGCACATTCTTCCTCTTGCTTGTCCTTTTGCTAATTCCAATGGGTGCAATAACCTTCAATTATTGGAGCATTAGGTTCCACCTTCTTTCCTTTACTAGTAGTAGTAGCAACAACTCTAGAGGACTTAGGTAATGTAGAGGCAGGGGTGGAAGCCACTCTTCCTAATCTTCTTGATTTGGAGGGCTCACTAGTTGAACTGTCTATTTTTGCAGCTTTTTCTCTTAAATTTTATACTTCTTCTATAAGACCATTTTTTACGAAATATTCATTTATTGCTCTTGTTACTATTTTCTTTCTTGTAGGTTATGACATTTCCATGTGTACTTTTGCTATTTTTTTTCATATGTCCCATGTCTTTCTTGTGAGGGGTCCTTAGGACTTTTGAGCAACATATCCACATATCCATAAACCTCATTCTCAAAAAATTCATAGCCAAGAGGCGTAATCCATACCTTTCTTGGTTCAACAACCTCAATGATACACTCATCAATTATAACAAGTTATTTCCTTAGCATATTTTTCTACAACTTTGTGGGGAATTCTTTCCCTTTCATGCATATTCTTCTAAAAATATGCAAAGAATGCAGTCAAAGAATCATCTTGAGTCTTCCAGTTGCCTAAGCTATGCATGTATTCTACAATTTGATGTGTCACTAGTCTACTCCTATCCCATACAAAATTTTTCCTTCCAGGAAGCTCTTTCAAGAAGTAAAACAATAAAAATACAACTAGAGTACCAAACTTAAACACATATTTATTTTCCCTTGTCAATTTCAAATTCTCAAGAATTTGTTGCCAAAGCAACTCACACAAGTCAAAATCCTTTCCATTCACCACTATTTCATGTGCACAACATGGATAGTTGTGGCCAAAACTAAATTTTCCCTATTTGTAAAGTAGATCTTGTGACCTATCATCATAGAAGCATATTTAACGGTAGGATTCTGGAAAGGTTTAGTTGTCAAAGACCTCTTGTCATAGGTGGCACTAGTGAGTTCCATAACAACTTCATTCTTTATAGACTTAAGAACCGTTATAGGTTTGGTATCACACAACCCTGCAACATCCTTGATAACTTCCTTGGTTATTAGTCCAGGCATTCCAATCCATAGAAAGTTGTCATGTAGTTTTCTTAGTGCTAGTGTCACATATTTTGTATCAACATCACTACTATAATTAGGGAACCAATTCCAAACATCTAGGTTTTTCTGCACTAGGTTAATATATTGTGGTTTCACCAGGTGATTATCTGTAGTAAGCTCATTGGTCCAAATTTTTGTGATTTTTAGGTGATTATACTCTTCTAATTTCCCATGTATAAAAGCCCTAGTATCTTCTATAGGTAAAACCCTATATGAAATCTTCGAGAAGGCATTGTTGGGGCATTATCAAATACCGTCATTGGATACCTTTTGAATTTCAGTGTAAGACTCTTTGTGATGTTAACAATGGTTGGGTAGCAATTTTAAATTTGATTCAAGCTCAAATTCTTAAGAAAACAATTCTATTTCAAACCCAAAAAGCATAGAAATCCATAAATACCTTTTATGTGCACAATAAGATCTAGGGTTTGGGTACTCTACACCAAAATTTATTTGAATCACCTTCAAATCTCCTTCAACTTTATCTACTTTCTTTGAATGTGAAAATGTGATTAAAATCAACTTAGAAACTCACTTTAGATCTTTCCAATTTTCCCTAATTTTGCATTAAATGCTTCAAATTCCATAAAGCTGATAAAACCCTTCACTGATACACTATAAATCCTAAAAATCTTTACATTTCTTTAGATTTACATATTTTCTATCGATTTATTATCCAAAATATTAAGCATATCATTTTGCACCACATATCTTCATGTCACTCCTTGAAACCTCATATTTCTAGGGTGTTGTTTGATTTTTTTGTTATTGCTCCCCCTAAGCCCATGCCTAGGGTTAATTTTCAAGAGATTTATTTGCACTAGAGGGAGGTACAGATTCATTTGTAGTTCCTGATTCTTCTTTGTTCTTAGATTCCTCTTTCTTTCTCCAATTATTCTTTGTTTCCTTCTTTAATTCAATAAGATTAATTTTCTTCACAGGTTCATTTCTCTTTCCCAAATTGGTTAGTCTTTCATTCGTACTTCTGCAAATTTTTGAAATGTGTCCAAGTTTGTTGCAACTATAGCGTACAACATTTTTTTGACCAAATTGACGTTTGTTCAATCTTGATCTACACTGGTTAGCTTTGTGTCCAAATACATTGCATGTATACCATTAACCATTGAAAGATTGAACCATTCTACTAGCATTATATCTATTCATCATCTAATTTCTGCACTCAATAGCTCTATTTCCAAATTTCTTACATGCAAAATATTTTTTGAAGAAGGATCCAACATTCTAATTCATTCTACTTCTACATTCTATTGCTTTATTTCCAAATTTATTGCAAGAAAATAAAATACCATTAAAATATATGTACCTTTGAGCATTTGGTTGTTTGATAGGGGTTCTTCTAGCATTGCTTCTTTGATTCTTGATTTGTTTATCATTTCCTTGAGTATTTCTTGATTATCAACCTTGTTAGGGGCTTGATTAGCCTTTGAGCTTTCTCCTTCTTCAAGTCCCAAACCTCATTTAAATATTCAGATGGTTTCTATCCTACAATAGCTCATCAAGCATTGTAGAACTTATTTTGAACTTGTCTTCATGGACTCTTGATTTTTATAGATCTAATCTCAGAGTTACCACTTCTTGTTCAAGTCTTGTGCATTCATTAGTTTTGATTTTTACCATTGCATTCAAACATTCCTTAATTATTTTCTTTTCTTCTACTTGTACTTTTAGTTTGGTGATTTCTTCATGATCTTGCTTATTGTTCATTGACTTTCCTATGTATTTCTTTGAATTTATTGATTTTTTCTCTCATTTTTTTTGATGCATTCATTTGCTTCCTTTAGATTTCCCTTTAGATCTTTATTTTCACCTTCAACTCTGTCAAGGTCTTCAAGAGCAACTTGGATTTCTTCTTTATCAATCATGCAATCAATTTCAATATTAGGATTTGAAAACTCTTTATCAACCACATGTTCAATCTCCAAGATCTTCATCAAGCTATTAGGATTCTTAGAAGGAACCAAGGTCTGATACCAATTGTTGAACACCCAAAATGCCGAGAGGGGGGTGAATTAGTATTCTATTAAACCATTTGATCATAATCCATCCAATTAGCAAAAAATATCTAATTGCAACAATGAATGAAAGCATGAAACAATCACACGATCACATGATACATGAACACAAATATTTTTGTGGAAAACCCAAAAAGGGAAATGCCACAATGAGGATTAGCTCACAATTTATTATAACCTATTATAATATATTACAAAGGCTCATTACCAGGACACACTATCTAATAAGGATCACAACCAAAGATAGATACAAAATAGAAATGGATACATAGCCAAGATGTGAACTGATACAAAATGCACCTTCCTTGTGTTGAATTTAGTTCCTCTGAAGCTCTAAATATTAACTTTGTGCACTATATCAAATAGAAAATACAAAACACTACTCTGCTTTAGAGTTTCTCAACATTCACAATAATTTTGATCATGTGCACACAAAATTCACATATTCACATCTCATCACACATCTGTTGTACCTACAACTTCAAAAATGTCTTACATATTTACCTAATTCATTCGCATACATCAATTAGGTTGGCCTAATTAGATGTAGCCCTATATTAAATCAAAATTTCCTTTTTGGTTCCACACTTGAATTAAAAACATATTCACACTTAAAACAAATGTGAAAAACTTAATTTAGGTTGGAATGGACCTAAAATGGATCTCACTAACATCTATAATACATATTCAATCACCACAACATACACCAAGCATTAGGTCGGCCAAGAATTAGACCTAATCACAAATATGCTAACTAATCAACACCAACAATCAAATTGATCACATAATCATGAGACATTTGGAATATATAATGTACTGAAACCTGTAAAAAATCTCCCAAAATTGCAAGGTCTGACTCCTATCACTGGAGGAACACAAAGAAAATTACTCATACCCATTTACACTGTACATACCCAAAACTATATGCCAAACTACTATTACTTGTATCTTTCAAACTATAGATCCAAAAAAACTAAAATCTTGAAAAGATATGCACATAATAGTCAGGAACAACATACTATCACTGTATAGGTAGATCTTATCATATGAGAAAGTGCAGACCAAAATACTGGATTAAGATATCTCCATTCTGTTCACCAGATTAGTGAAAATATCAACAACCAATGTTGACATCAATGACACCACATTAAGGTGTTCCTTCTTCATTCTTTCAATAGTTACATCAAGTTGGTGGGCTAATTCTATTGCTAAGATCCTATTTTTCAAGACCTTTGGGAGTTTAAAATCCTCCTTAAAACCATAAAATTTAATCATAGTATAGTGGGAACCAACCACACAAGAGATGATTATTTTCCATGAAACCGTACTACTTGTCACTCACTATGAAAGTGATATTTTCCTAACTTAGATCAATGAGTGTAGGAGCAAGGAATTTTTTTTGAGAACTCATAATAGTTAGATGTGCATGAAAAGATATGATTCCATGTTGACACTTATGTACCAACAATTGGGATGAGGAAGTTTGAAATCCTAAAATTTGGGATGTCAAGATGGGGAAGTATGAAATCCAAAAAATTGGGATGCCATGATGAAGAAGTCTGAAACCCTAAAATTTAAGATGTTCAATTGAAAAAAATTGATATCCCAAAATTTTGGATGCCAAGATGAAGAAGCTTGAAATCCAAAAATTTGGGATGTCATGATGACCAAGTCTAAAATCTGAAAATTGAAGGAAAATGGAATTAGAAAAATAAACAAGAGTCTAGAAGAAAGGTATGTTGATAAAACCAACTTTAAAATCTTGAAATGGAAGGAAAATGTGAGTTTAGAGGAAAAGCATGCTAGGATGACCAAGTCTAAAATCTTCAAATGGAAGGAAAATGGGCATAGAGGGAAATGGGAGTTTGGAGGAAAGCCAAGTTAAGATGAGCAGGTGAAAAATCTTAAAACATCATAAAATCACCTAAAAAAAGGCCAAGTTACTAGGTATTGATCACAAAAGTACCCTTTAACAAATTTTACTAAGGATTTTTTTATGAAAACAATTATGAATGAACACCCTTAGATAATTACTCAACATAGGGGACCCATCTAAATATTTCTTATGTCAATTATTCATGAAGGGTATATAGGGTCAACTATAGTACTCATGAGCAAAACAAGGATAAACAAGATCCATTAAACTATAGTTCCAATTGTGTGAATAGGTCCTCAACTCTAACTACCTAGATCTTTCACACCAACACATAATTCTAGTGGTCTTATCAAATGTGCCATTTCCAAACTTCAAATATAATATCTCCCATTTATGTTAAATTTCTAAGACTAGGATCAATATTAGCTTTGAGGAATTAATGATTAACAATTATCTTAAAGTATCAATGGTCATTTATTTTCCTAAGGTGAGGATATATTCTTCTAGAATTTACTCATAGATGTCAGCATAATATATATCTTAATTGAAATAGTTTTTTTGGTTCTAAAATTAATAATTTATTATCTCTAGAAGCTGTGAGAATGTTGGGAACTCATATTTACTCATTTTCTAGGTCCACAGATTATAAATTAAACCTTTGTGGTTTCCTTTCAATGCAATACTCCTTATTAGTTCCTGCCGGGAACTATAGCGGAGGCTGAAACATTAAACAGTGATTAAAATTTTTCTATGCAGCCAATCAAATCCTTTGCATATTCTCGCATGGATTTTATTTTGAACTAGGGCTATAAACAAGTTGCAGGTTTTTTAACCAAAATTTTTATGCAAAATATTTTGGTAGTCTCTGATTGGCATTGCAGAGGGCTCGCAGGTGCATTTGCAGATTTCCAATGCAAGAGACCACATGAGTTTTGAGGGAGGCGTCAGTTGGTTTGAAAAGTTGGCCATTAGTGTAGAGTCATTGCATGCAGAGAGACACATGCCATGCATTTGCAAAGTACTTCATACAGAAACAACTATGCATTATGATATTTATGACTACAGTTCCAATGGAGGCGGTTTAGACCTAGCTTATTCCATAAGCCAGAAGTTTCAGGATAAGAAGCAGAGGTCCCCTGTGCATAAGTCCTCAATTTCTATCGTTGACAGTATTATGTCTGATGGTTACTCAAATAGTAGAAGTTGTACACAGACACGAATTGGAAGACTTCTAGTCTAGGTTTGTGATCTTTAATAAATTCAAAACAGGTTTTTCCTTTTTGTTGTTTTTGAAGTTCTAGATATTTGCTTCTTTTGCCATATTGGTACTTCCTTGGGCTGAAAAAACTATCTTAGGTTCTAGGAAACATGGTTTTTTCTCTGATGTGTGGATAAAATTGTCATATGGGTATTTAGAATATCCGTTATGGGTAGCCTAGACCGTTGGTTGTATGTCAGACCCGGTTTTATATTGATTCAGGTGGATAAGAGCTAGAAAGTATGGTGCCCAAGTAAACAAGTGAATAGACATCCTTTGGGTGTATGATAGATAGAGAGAATATACCCTCTGATGGGAATTCTTACCCATACAATATCCTAAGCTTGATTGTGTAATCCCCTGTTTGTGTTATGGCTGAGGACGAATGGAACCATGAACGCATGGCACCTATACAACACTCTGCTAATGAAATGTCAAGAATACTATTAATACTAGTAAGACAGTGTCAGCATGATAGAGCAGAACATAATATCCAAATGCAAAAGCCAAATAAAAAGGATATTGATGCAATAGAGCCAATTGTTAGACAAGAACCACATATTCATGTTTTGTCCTGGTAGCTGGGGATTGAACTAGCTTTAATCAGTTTGCTTCCATTAGGCTCTTCAAATAAGTTCTTTTGTTGCTGATGGTTATCTTATGTTTCTAGTTAAAATCTTTAACCAAGAATGCACAGTCAAGTTTAGATTATTTGATTTTTTTTTCTCTTATCAAAAGAAATCTATTAGTGGGATTGAAATTACCAAACTGTATAAATAGGTTTTTGGGGAAAAGATATATAATAAGAGATTTTAAAGTGTTTAATAAATACTTTGGCATTTCACCACATGATGATTTGATTTTCTTTAGAAATATAATGGTTCTTGTGTTGAATATAGGTGGTCTTAGATCTTCTCTAGCTTGTAGATAATTCTATGTTATTTGTAAGCCTTTCTTGGTTCATTATCTAACCTTGTAGACCTCCACCTGTGGGTCATCCTTTCTTGAAACTTCATTGTATGCTTAGTCCTTGAAACTGTTTCTCATGGTTGGCTTGGGGCCATCATTGTAATTTTGACGCATCTGTCAAGTGAACTGGAATCTAGTCCATAATGTGGGATTTGGGTGTCATTTTGTTTATGTGCTCTACATTGCTGGGGATTAATGGTATGCCCTAGCTTGAAGGATTATTGTGTGCCCGAGAATAGCCATACAATATATTCCAAACAATAAGATTGTGTCAATTGACAACATAATGTCAAAAATAGTTGTGGGAATGACAAAAGCTCAGAAACAAGAACTTATATACCCTGTGCTAAAGCCATTAGCATGAGCTGATAAGCTGAATGTATCTGTTCCAGTATTAAAGTTGTTAAAATAGTAATCAACAAGCATTAAAAGCAAGCCATATATGTTGTAACCAAATCATTCTCAAGGATGAAAACATTAATTGAGCTGATGGAATAAATCAAATAATGAAACTGAAAAGTAATGAGGAAAAACTTAAGGAAGCACCTTTGCCTACGGCAGCAATATGAAAGCCTCACTTTTAAATTACAGGTGCCATGGTACTAAACACTTAGCTTCATGACATCATAAAACTAACATTCGAATCCAACAAGAGTAAAAAAATACAAAAGGATATTTAAAGTAGAATTACTAATGAATTCTGGTCATGAGAAAATGGTCATTGAGAGCTTTCCACATTGCCTATCATGCCTGTGAGCACAAGGAATTAACAGTTGTTTTTAATCTTTCTTGAATATTTCACATGTTGATGCCAACTGAGTTGCCTGCCTAGTGATGAACCCAAAATGCTCAAATATAATTAATATGATCCCAGTTAAGTAAAAGTTTTGTTATTTGTATCAGAAAATGTAATCAAAATATGAGTCATAGGTTAAGGATAGCTAAGTTTCATTTTAAAGTCAATAGGAATTATAAATAATATTGTCATAGAGATTGTAACAAAGGAGTTAACAACGAATATTTTCTTGCGCCTCCAAAATGGACTATACAATGTAACATTGCATTTTGCAAAGATACAGCTTCCAGCTACCCAAAATTCAAATAGAGTTTGGATATTTGATGTCTATATTCAGGTATATCCTTCTCCTCTAGCAGTTTGTTTCAGTATTTAGGCGTTTCCACCAAGATTGCAATCTGATTTCAGTGTCTTAGACCACTACAAAATGGATAATTCTAATAGATGTGCTTGGTCAAATTGATAAACAATTATGCAGGGCAAGAATGTATTGAAAGATTTTAATATAATTGAGGAAGCTCTAGGGGAAAATCTTGTAGTTTTCAAGAACTTCACTATCAATATCACAAATAATATCTTAGAGATACACTTTTTTGGGCTGGTAAAGGAACATGTTGTAAGTCTCAAGAAGAAATATATGGACCTTTGATATCAGCTATTATAGTTGATCCTGGTAAGTAAAATATTTTATGTAAAATTTTTGTATTGTTTTCCAAGAATGTCAAGGGAATAGCTTGAATTTTTTTAATCATGTAGTAATTACTTAAATTATGGTGTTCTTATAAATTTCTTGTTATCCCTCCATTTTCTGCCGGTATCGGATATTTCCTGAAACCTAATTATTATTGCAGGTTTTGCCTGAGAAATGTGAAATTTTGTGCACTCATCCAATGTTCGGACCAGAGAGCAGCAAAGCCAATTGGGCAGGTCTTCCCTTTGTCTATGATAAAGTCTGTATTAGCAAAGATGGCAGTTGTGCACAAAAGTGCAATGATTTTCTCTCGATATTTGAATCTGAGGTAAGGGCAATCAATCCTTTAGCTTATGTGCTTTTCAGAGAACATGGAAAGCTTTTAAATTGAAATATTTTGAAGAAAACTATACTCAAAATGATGAAAATTACAATATGTGGTTCTTTGAATATTGTGGACACAATTTTTCTTGGAAGCTGAATTCTTAACCTTATCCATTGTGGAATTTGGAAGTCTTGAAATCTACTTGTTAGCAGGGGTGTAAAATGGTGGAGATGACATGCACATAACATGACCGTTATGTGAATGGAGGCAGATGTTTTCTTTTTTTCGCAGTTAAATTCTAGCCTTCAGAATAAAATGCCAAACTATGCCTATAGACATTTTTTTCATCTTTTTGCATCAAAGCTAATAAAGAATCTAAAGCCTTTTTTTTGAGCTCTATTATTTCGAATTGTATTACCCCTAGAAGTTCTCTGTTAGTGCAGCATGTTGCAGATTCTTGCATAACTCCACTATTCTTTAGAGAGTTAGGCTTGAATGTGCTGGTTTAGTTTTATGGCTACATAATCCAGATTGCTTTGTATTTGTAGCTTTCCAATGCTGAGATCTACATCAACACACTAACTCATTTACAGTGTTAGGGAGGTTGTTGTTGTAATAAAAGGATGCATTTTTGTTTTGAATCTTTAATATGTCTGTACAAAACATTTTGACTTATCTTTAACAATTGTTTCCTGACAAGTGACATTGCATTATCAATTCATTTTGTGAAAATTATATATATTATATATATACACATCTAAACCTGAACTGGTAACATAGTTGTGCACCAACAGTTTACCAACACTTACCTCACAGTTAGCTAGCTCAGATTTTTCCTCTATTCTTTCTTTATATATATACCCAAACCTGAACTGGCAACATAGTCATGCACCAACAGTTTTCTAACACCCACCTCATGGTTAACTAGCTCAAATCTCTCCTCTATTTCATCTCCTGCATGAACTCATATGCTACAACACAATATCAATTAGCACAAAAAGGAAAAGGAAGAGTCAACTCAAAATGACAAGTCCATGACCAAAAACACACTAGAAATCATGATTCATAATCTCTCAAAAGGGAGAATAGTCATGCACCAACAGTTTGCTAACACTCACCTCATGGTTAACTAGCTCAAATCTCTCCTCTATTTTATCTCCTACATGAAATCATATGCTACAACACAATATCAATTAGCACAAAAAGGAAAAGGAAGAGTCAACTCAAAATGGCAAGTCCATGACCAAAAACACACTAGAAATCATGATTCATAATCTCTCAAAAGGGAGATTTTTTTTTGCATTAGCAAGAGTCAAGATGTAGCACTCAGAAAATTAAGAGCATTTTCAATTGTTCAATTCCGTTTCAAAAGAGTTTTCAAGTAATTAATATCATTCATAAAAACTTCCAAAATGAGCTCAATAAAAGAGAATTTAAATTGCATTTCATGTATACAAATAACAACATTGTAATTTATCAAGATTATGCACATGGCAAAAGTACATTAATGAATTTTCATATATACTTATTCATCTATACTCGGAAGAGATCAATAATTCCAATGAAACATCTTTTTCAATGCTACGTCATAAAACTTTAATTCTACATATCAATGTTACATTAGATTCTTTCATGCCATACTTCTATTTCAAAGTTTCAACAATGAATGTCAAATATAAATATACATACAATGGCGCTATACAAGCCATTTCCAGAATGTTACACAAGTTCATCAATAGCAAATAAAACTCTGAACCTCCAACCGTCGTGACACTATTGGTCTTCTTGCGAGCTAGGGCCAAGAGTGTGATTCAGGCGCCTTTTCTGCCCAACCATGAAGTACATGACTTCCCCAGGTTCCTTCCTAACTCGAAGGAATCCTTGGCCTTGCATAAAGGAGCCTAGCAACCTGACACAATAAAACAGGAGGGAACTCTCGATGCATGCCCAGTGCCTATATGCATTTCTAACATGAGAAAACATATTTCTTGCAACAGGAGGTGGCAGAGACTCAAATACATATACATTTCTAGGCTTTTAAACAAATCCATCTATTTCAATGGTACAAGTGCTTGGCCAAGCATAAATTAAAATAAGCAAATGGTAGTTTAGAAAAGGTAAAGCTACCGTCTCTGTGCATCCACCTTCGGCATCCTGTCCCAGAAGTTACCAAAAGTAAAGTATAATAAAGTACAAAAGCAGAAAGTTGTGCATTTTCCATACATGTTTCATGCATTTAATTGATTCTAAAAGAATTTCAAATGATAATTTCATAACATCTTTTGAATTACATTGGACAAATGAAAAGAAAGGTTGCAAGTTCAGTAGTAAGATTGCATTTACTCTTTTGTAAGTAATTCTTTTCTGATTCTGTTTTTAATCCAAGCTTCTCTTTTAAAATGTAAAAAGAAATGTATATATGTCATGATTCTATCAGTGTACAGACACAAGTAGAGTAATTAATTAACTCTTTTGTATGGAATAATGTTCACAGATTTATGTATATTCTTCTACTCTTCCAGATTCAAGCTAATTGAAAGAGTAACTCTCAGTTTACTACAGGTTTCTGGTTATTAGTAATATACAAAAATAGGGCAACTCATTCGGAATAACAGAGGTCTGAAAGAAAAACTTGCATTCGAGTTTATAATGTATACTATTATTCAAGAATGTACAACTGTATGTGAGTATATGACAATGTGATCAAGTGGAATTTCAGTTTACATGTTTTCTCAGAAGTTCTTGCCTTTGTTCATATTTCCAGCTTCCAATTACTGAGATGTTTATGTATTTTTGACAGAAATCATATCATATTCTGAAGATGGTTTCCCTGTTCAAACTTGCATTTATGTATATATGGATGAATATATATATATATATATATATATATATAAATACAATATACAGCTGAATGTAAATATATATATATATGTTTTGAAGAAAGAAATACTGATTTTTATAACTGTTCTCACGTTTTCAGGCTGAGCACACAGAATAAAAGTATTTTACAGAGTTTCATACTGGTGTTGAGCACCCTAAAAGTCACGGGAAGCCCTCCCATGGGGAGGCTAGCGATAGACTCATGCGCCCCTTCAGGCATGGCAGAGAGTGGGAAGAGGCTGGGAAAAACTCCTTCCTCCCTGATTCATAATTTCACAAGCAAAAAGAAATGTTTTACTTGATATTATCTTGCGGCAATTTATCTCAAAGGAATTTGAATTAATTTGGTGAGGTTGTTCTTACCAAATCCTTATGCATTATGTAATAATATATGTACATATGTACAATCTGATTCACGTACATATATATATATGTTTGCTCTTATGTTTTCAAATATAATTGGTAGGTTTAATAATTTCATTTTGTAGAATGTAGCTTATTCTTTCTATAATATGAGAAGTAAGCTATTACCCAGATTCAAAAATAAAATTGGAAAATATTTCTTAGATATCTATAATCATTTCATAGAATGATGCATTTCATTTCTTCAATTTCTTACTGCAATTTTAAACTGATTGAAAGCAAAGTATGGAAAATAACCTAGCAATTTTCTCCAGTGCAGATGCCCAGTATTACCTTCCTGTCGCCCTCTTCCAGAGCTCTGGTTATGTCTGAATGAATGTTCTCTTTTCTCCCTTAAAGCTTTATTCCTCCTTCCGAGGATCATGCAGAGTATTTCCAAATGACAGATAAATTTTACATGCAAATTCCAGAGATTGCCACATGCCAATAGCATTGTTGGTTTTAAGGAAAATTTCCCCAGAGCCCAAAGTTTTCTTGGGCTGTTCATTTCTCCCAATTTTGGACTAAGGTTTAAAACATATGCAAACAAAGATATCTCTACCTTTTTAATATGCAAACCAATTATTTCTTCCATAATATATGTGAATATAATATTTTCACTTTATTTTTAATTTCCTTTTTTTTTTAAAAAATCAGATTTTCCTTTTTATTGCACAAAATAAATGGGATAAACTAAATAAAATAAACCATACTCTTTTCACAACTTTTATGGATACTTAAACTATATTTTAATTTTGCTATGTTATTATTTATATATATATATTTTTTTGTTTATATCAATCACTTATTCAAATCATGTAATCAATTTAAACAATCACATTAAAAACAAACATGGCCTAAATGCAACTACATAATTTTTAAGTGGTGTGTGTGTGATCGAGAGTTTCTCCTCTTTTACCCTATCGGGAAGCTAGCCTTCTTTTCCTCAATCACACTCTTGGTCTTCGACCACCTACAACTCAAATGCACTCAGGCGTGCAACAACGAAAGTGTATTAGTAACCAATATAGAAGTATAAATTTAAGCAATAATTAAATCAACACTCCTATTTTTCTCTATCTTGTATATTTTAAAAATAAAATGCACTCATAATTCTAAAAACAAATATTTTCCTACATTTCCATACACCAAATAATTGTATTATATCATATTGCTCTAACACGTATCATAATTCATATAATAAATCCCACAAAGTCATGGTCAAAACATCATCAAAGTCTGAGACGTGACACAAGACCAAGTTGGAAAACTAAGGGTTAAAATGCAATGGCAAGGGGTACTTTTACTTTTGAGAGTTTACACCATTAGAATTTCTCACATCTCTCAAACTCTATGTAATTTTGTTGTTGTATAACATCGTCAAATACATTAAACTCATTTCCCCAAGTTCTACAAATCTAAGCTCAAATTCCCCTAATGAAGTTGCTTTAAATTTTTGGTTACATGGAAATGATGAATATATTCTCCAATGAAAAGATGAAGTTTAATTTCTCGCACATAAGATCTCTAGGCAGGGATTGATATTGCCAGATATGGCAGTGTCTTTGTCATTACTGTCTTGGATGAATCATTGCCTATAGTGTTTCCTTACTGTCAATTTGATTATCATTATACTGTGAAGCTTGAGTGGCTCTAATGGTGAAGCCTTGTGTACTCCATAGAGGATTCATAGGTTCCAACCTAGAGGGTGCTATGGTATTTAGGTTTAGTTTGAACAGTATACAAGGTAAATGGAAAAAGAATCATCTTGTAGGCTTCTACAAGCGGAGTCTCATACACTTTGGTGTCTACCCTGGAAATGACCTAAGAGACTAACTTTACCTTTTTTAATTTTCCTCTATGCATGATTGTGATTCTCATTGTTAGATCTCATCTCTTAACTCTATCTTACTTGTAAGTTGATAAATCTCATGGATGTCACTCCTACCTTGTCACTATTCAAGTCACTGCCACATGGCCCACACCTGCGCTACACTGTTACCAAAATCCATCATGTAATATGTTGTTACGTAACTCTTGACATGAATACCTCCCTTTTGGCATATGTTTGCTCTAATATTGCTATTTATAATTGTGGTTGGTATGCACCTTTGACTTACAGAGACCCCAAATGTAACAGACTGACAACAAGACTTGGAGTCTTGGCTAACACAAACAAGAACACGTAATTGTGCACAAAGCCAAAAATATCAAAATACTCTTAGTAATAGATGTATATCAATCACAAATAACAATGTGGAAATTAATTGTTAAGTAGCACTGCCAGGCAACTTGCATAAGGATCTGTCAAATTTCTCCACTACCTCTGAAGCCATTGCCTTCGCCGGTACGACTGAATCAATAGGGTGGGTGAAACCTTTGCCTCAATGGGGTCAGATACATGACCTCAATACATTAGACTAGAATCAAATGTTCTCACTAGTTAACTTACAATCTTCTTTGAGGCAACATATATCAGCCATAAAGTTTGCAAGCTTTGGAAACCCACAAGGATCTTATGGAACACCTGCGTCTCATTTTTTATAAGGTTTGACAGTAACATTATATATATCATGTTTTGAAAAGGAGGGGACATATTTGCAAATATTATTGGTTTACATTTAAAGTTTTCTTTGGTATACAATTAATGATATACATCGTATGCCATTGGTTTGCATATCTTGTTTTATTTGATTTGATAGAAATATATACAACATACAGAAAGGAGAGCAAGAAACCTAAATAGTAATGTAATTGTTTTGCAGGTATGTGTTCGCTATGAGAAATGCTCCATCCCTATTTCAAAAGTAGTATTTGGAAAACCATGTGATGATCCTGTGAAGATTCTATCAGTGGAGGCCATTTGCAGCCATTGACTCATCAAAACTTTGAAGAATA
>VDFB02271358.1:642760523-642860252 GCA_007258455.2 Sequoia sempervirens
GATATTAAATATGTCACATGCAAAACCCTAGTAGCTGGAGTAATGAATACAGTGCAAAAGAGGATAGTGTGCTGGGGAAGATTTAGGAGATCTCCACATTATCTAGTTACAGGGAAATACATCATTTATTTATTTTTTTAATTAAAGAAATCATTCTAAACCCTATATAGGATACATTGATACTTCAAAAGCCTCTGAAGGAATTTCGGATTATGCAAATATATGTCAAGTAACATTCCTTAAGGTTTAAGAAAATCTTGATCACTCTCTAGAATAGCCCATTAAACATGGGTTGTGCTTGAATACTACATAATTGATATAACACCAACCACTCGCATATCAGCAGAGTTATAAAATGCTATTGCAGCAAGAGGTAATCACTCTTCGATCATGCTATAATTACATCTTATCCTGTTAAACTTGAGACAACCTGAATGCACCCAATGATGATTATTGACACCTACATTATACAACCTGAATTAACTACATTATATGAGTGCCTCCATTTCTATCACAAAATAGCCACATTAAACTTGAGTCACACATGAATGCATCCTGTATTTGTTATAGCAATAACTGTGCCAAATGACCAATAATAGTATGGATCACACAATGCGAATCTGTTCCTCTTGCTTGTGATCTTATGGTGATTCCACACAACAAAATCTGGACATGAAATTCTCAAAACCCATAACCTCTAAAAATGAAATTGATGAGATATTGCTTTAAAATATGATTTTCAAACCTGGAACTACAAATCTGACTTCACAACTGAATTCTGCAAAAAGACAATGACTACCCTCAACCTGGTGATATCTTCTTGAATTTTTTCTGATTTTTCCCAAGAAAATCGTCCATAGTTCTCCACAAACTGTCTCAAGTAGAGAAAAACACTGTCGCAATACATCAGGCGCGAACTCACTTTTCTTTATGTTGGCCACAATTTGATTTTTTTAATTTTTCATGTTTGTCAAACATTCGACGAAAATAATAGCCGACGTTTCGACGAACACCAAGTTCGTCGATATTTCGACGGACGTCGGGGATAAACTTTTGAAACAATTGGAAATTACACATCAAATTTTACAAGCACCCGACGAACATCGAATTTTACATATTTTGTCGGACAGTTTCGTCATATTTTGCAGTCAAATGCATTAGTGAGAGAATGGAATTGATGCTAAATGCAATGATATGATGATTGATAATGAAACTAAAAAGATATGATACTACTATAATCTATTCTTACATGAAACTTGATGGATGATTTAGCTACAGTAAAACTATGATGCTTCTGTGATGTAAATTCTACTAATGCTTATGATTGCTATGATGCTAAGATACTATTGCTATTGCTATGAATGTTGCGGAGTAAGTTTGCACAAAGATTCGGGGTCCCATTTCCTGTGAAGAAAGGTTGTATAAATAGATTTACAACAGCACAATAGAGGCCTGGATTCAATCTTGAGATTTGAAGGATGAGAGATGAAGAAGCTGGAGTTGATGAAGGGAATGGTTTCTCCCCATGAAATCATCAAGCAAGATGATAGGAAAGATTAGAGGAAGAAGATTTGAGAAATTGATTCAAATTTGTCTCCAATTTGTCTCCATAGCTTCCCATGAATGCTAGTTGACATAAATTGGATTTTGGAATATCAAATTTGGTAGGTGAGTGAATAGAGGAATTTGCTTTATTCCTTTATTTAAATATTTTTTTGATTTATTTAAATTAGCAAAAAGGGAATAAATAATCTAGAAAAAAAAACTATAGAAGTTGTTTATTAAATTAAAATAGAAGGAATATGATAATTAAACAATAAAGTATAAAACTTTGTTTATTTAATTAATATTGAAATGATGTAATAATTAAATAACACCAACTATAGAAGTTGTATATTTAATTAAAATTGAAGAACAAGAGAATTAGAATGTGAACTATAAATAAATATTTCTATTTATTTAATAGTAAAGGAAAGTAATTAATCAAATAAAGCATATTTAATTAATTTGATTATCTAGACCATTTTTAGGTGTATACATTTTGCCCCTCTTTGAAGTGATGTGTTTACACATTGCTTCAAAGAAAATTTGTGCTACTGCTACTAGTATCGACTGAAATTTTTTTAGTATGCCCCAAACATGGTTTTCAGGTGATTGATGGATATATGCCCCCTTGGGAGATAAATTGATGATTTTTTTATTTTTTTATTTTTTATGATTTTTTGATGATTTTGATGTAGATTCGATGAATATTCAGTGATGAAATAATTTATCTCCCGATAATTGATGTAGAAAGTGCCCTAGGATGTTATTGAATTAATCTCCTTTAAAAGAAAAATTAAAATAACCCCACAAAAATCCCACCTCCAATAACCTATTAAAAGTTAAAAAGGGTCCTTTTCACACTCATTTGTGCATTTTGTCTTTTGAAAACTTGGTGAGAGAGACCTATTTGAGCCACTTGGAGCGAGATGTTGTTTCTTTATCACACCCACTAGTTCAAGCATGTACGACATCACCAGCGCCCGACCGCCTACAGACCTCTAGTACGTACCCTCTATCCCCTCGTTTTTCATGCATTGTCTCATTTTTTGCGTATTTTTTGGCTTTTAAATTTTCAATTCTTTTAGCACTTTGAATTTCTATTGTAGTGCTTTCATTAGGTTTTTTAGCGCTTCGAAAACTTTAGCGCGTAGGGTTTCTGTTTTAGCGCTTAGGTATAGTGTTTTAGCGCTTTGAAAGCTTTAGCACATAGGATAATTGTTTTAGCACTTAGAATAGATTGTTTAGTGCTTAGTCCTTTTGTTTTAGTGCTTTGATTAGTTTAGCGCTTTGACCCAAAGGTTTAGCGCATTGATCCTATAGAATGGCGCTTTTGGTGAAATGGCACTTTGACTGCCTGTTATAGTGCTTTTAATTGATGAAATGGTACATGTCATGATTTTAGCACTTTGAATGCCTATTTTAGTGCATTCAAATTAAATTGATGAAGTTTGTCAAATTTGTCCTTGATTTTGTTGATTTTTTATTGTGTCAACCATTGGTTTGATTCAATTGATAATCCTGATCAAGTAGATGATGTTCAACCTCATGATAGGCAAGGTCTTATGTTTGATTTGATGATAATTATCCTCATGATAGGCAAGGAATAATTATAATTTGATTTATGAACCTCATGATAAGCAAGGTTGATTTGATGCATTGATGATTGACCTCATGATAGGTGAGGTTCAATGATACTTGATGATTTGACCTCATGATAGGTGAGGTTCAATGATGTTTGCTCATGAGATTTGATCAAAAATCTCACCAAGAGCTGATTAGTTTTGATAGGATACTTTTGATGTTTGATGATTCGACAAAGAGTACTGAATTTGAATTATTTCTTGATAATAGGAGTCGTTGGAGAACCTTCAAGTTCAAGAGAAATTCCCATGGACATTTGATTTGATACCTCAATTAGGGAAGCCTGACATGGTGGTCATTGCACGATGTGGTTTGTCTTCTCTACTATACATGCCCTAGATTAGGATTAATCGGGGTCTATTGACAGCGCTAGCTGAGAGATGGCATAGCAAACATAACACCTTCCACCTTCCTACCAATGAGATGATAGTCACTCCAAAGGATGTCTAGAGGTTCTTGCAGATACCAATTGTGGGTGACATTGTTGTATACGATTCATTAGAGCAGGGTGGCACTGATGCTCTTTGAAGGGTGTTTGAGGATGAGCATATTGCTGGAGAGTGGATTCTATGGCAGGAGATGGTAGTTGATTATGCCACTTTAACTATAGTGCTTGCTAGATTTATCAGAGGATTCCTTTGCACTGATCGCAGGTCAAAGGGATTCTCTTTTGGTTGGGGCCAAGTTTTGGAGAGTATGGTTGTTCATGGGACTAGATATGCTTGGGGGATGTGTATGCACACCTACCTATATCATGATTTACATTCAACTGTGTATCTTAGAGGTCAGAGTTTATCTGTCGATGTCACTTTGCCTCAGGTGTGGGCGTGGGAGCACATAGTTGTCATGCGTCCAATGTCAGTTAGATAGAGACCACCTATGAGACCACATGTGTTCAGATATGTCAGCCACCTTACTTAGTCCATATTGGGTAAGTTAGAGTATTGGAGGAGAGTGATCGATGACATAGAGTCTGTGACATGGTGTCACTACCTTGATTGTGATCATTTGGATGATGATGATGTTCAGTTACCATATCTCTATTAGTCCATGCTACTGATTGGTTGGAATTGTTGGGTATTGGAGATATTTTTTATCAAATGGGTATATAGACAATATGGGATGGTTTAGGGTATGCCCTAGGGTGTTGCTTAGTACACCCATCGGTAGTCAGATACTATAGATTGGGGGCCTATTTTTTCATATGATGTTGCTATTCAGGAGTATTAGTCTTTGCAACCATTTGAGTGGGATATCCATCTTGACATTGTTGAGCCACTGGTTATAGCAAATTATGTCAAGTTTTTGGCTTTGCATCCTTTTCCCCATTACCCACAGAGGAGGATGTTGTTGTTGCACATGGTCGTAGGAAGAGGAGAGAGGAGGTTGAGGTTGAGGATGTCGATGTTGAGGAGGATGTCAGTGAGGAGGAGGATGTTGGTGAGGAGGAGGATTTTGGAGAGGAGAGCAGCGGGGAAGAGAGTAGCGGTGATGACTATAGATTTGATAGTGGAGAGGTTGCAGGTGGGTTGGGTCCTACCTTAGATTTGTTGGAGGAGACAGTGCCTCATAAGTGGCAGGCAGTGAGGGATGTTTTAGATTAGCTGCAGATAGTGAGCCTTTAGGTGCAGTTAGAGAATGTTCAGGAGAAGGTTCTTCAGGCTCAAGGTTTATTAGAGAAAACAGAGGCTCAAATGCAATCATAGGCCTAGTTACATGCAGAGGCTTTATCATTAGTGCAAGCTCAGTTGGCTACAAAATAGTCATAGATTGCAACATTGACAATTGAGAGGGATGCTGCTAGGAAAACTACAGGGGCAGTCCAAGCTCAAATTGCATCCTTGACAGCCAAGAGGGATGTCGTCAAGTTTACAACAGAGGGTGCTCAAGCCATAGTTGAGAGATTACAGAGACTGGCAGATGGTACTTCCCTAGTAGATTATATGTGAGAGGTTGCTCATATTGGTGGGGAGGTGGAGTACTATAGAGGTAAATATTTTTATGTCGTCCCTTCTGAGCAGAGAGTGATCTACAAGAAGTCTCGATCTTGCAGGACTCATTCTAGGACTGTCAGTGCGGGTGTGACAGCCTCTCCAGAGAGATCCCAGAGATCTTGGTACATCTGGTGGTGGTGGAGGGATCCATCCTGCAATGCTTGCACCATCTGGAGCTAGCAGTACTTAGCTTCTGATGTGATTTCTCTTTTGTATTTGAGATAATGATGTACATTCCGATTACAACCATTTTTTTTGATGATATATCTCTCTTTATTTTAGACATCATTTTATATTTGACTTTATTATTTTGATATATATGATATGTAGTGGACTCTTTGATCTATTATGTGTTCTACATGATTCACTGATGGATGCATTTTCTTTTTGTTCTATATGTTATGTGATGATTGCTTTGTTATGATGTTATGGATGCAGTTTATATCATGATGATATGCTATGATGTATGATGTTCTATTATGATGATGTATAATGATGATGTATGGATGATATATGAATGATATATGTATGCATGATGTATGGATGATGTATGGATGCATGATGGATGTAGGAATGATGTATATGTATGATATGCTTAAATGATATATGATATGTGTTGTGAATGTGATGTGTCTATTTTTATTTTTGGTGTAAATGCAAATATATGATGTAATAAATGGATGAATTAATGATATATGATATATTATGTAATAAATGGATGTACTAATGATATACGATAATGATATGATAAATGAATGTATGATATGTGATATGATAGAGATTTATATGTAGATAAAGATGATGAATGATATATGAATGTTTGATGGATGTTTGAAAATGCAATGATAGAGATTTATGTTTTTAAGATTTTCTTCATGCAATTTTTATGTGATATGGAAAATGTGATATGATAAAATGTAAATTTATTTGATTCATAAGTAAGAATGTATGCAAATAAATATCATGATGCAACTATATGATTATGATGATGTTTTTGTTAACATCAAGTATACTCAATCTATTTATGAGAAAAAGATCAACATTAATTTGCATCCCCCATGAGCTTTTGTAACAAACACTCTGCAGATGTAAAAACTATTATAAATGCAATCTAATTTAACCATGCAAATGTACATTCAAATATTGGCACTTTAATAGTACTTTTGTGCTTTGTATTATCATAGAGCTTTTAAAAATGTTGAAATTGAGTACGAGAACCAATGGTATAATTTAGACAATGATGACCTGAGTACTACTTCCATGATTTTTGATATTGCAAGTGAACACAAGAATCTAGGTACAATTAAACCAAGATGTCCTGAGCATTTCTTGCATAAAATAGACAAGAATTAACTACTTTCCTATGTGAATTGGAATTTCATCCATGATACTTTGTAGAGCACTTCCTGCGACAATTCACACAGTAGTTATGATTAATTCACAAACAACAGATAAAGAAAATATCATTTTCCTTCCTTGCTTCTCTAGTTCAATACATCATCGAGTTGTTCCAAAGAAATGATAACAATGATAAAAGTACAACATATCCCACATTTGCTTAAAGTATTTCAATCATTATTTAGATTAGATCATCCATCCTGATTTTATGATGTTTTTGTGATTTTCAAGATTTTGACCAAAGACCTAACCTAAAGACCTATCCTAGGGGCTTCAGGGGCTGATCAAAGATTAGCCTTGCCTACATTATACACATAGAGACCACGTAGTTTGAATGACATAAACTCATGTTTTTTGGATTTTCGATATTGACTTTTTTGACGTGTTTTTGGATTTTCTGATGTGATATGGATGTTGGATGTGTTTCCAATGGTGATTGATGTTTCATGTTGGGTTGTGTTTCGATCATTGTTTTGTTGTGTTTTCTTGACCCTTTTTTTTCCATTTGATTAAGCTCAATGTTATTTCCCCCAATGAGGTTTAGATCTTACCCCCAAGCTAGGGTGAGACATGACCACGTGATATGATATGATAATGGATGTAAAAATGATGGTGAAAGCAATGACCTTGACATGTGTCCAAATAGATGGAAGAGATTATTCAAATCACAAATAGCACCTATTTCTAGGTTTTCGCTATATGTTTTTATTGCAATTTTTCAGTCTTTTTGATTGATTTTTTTTTTTTGTATTTTTCTCTTTTTCTCTTTTTTTGTATTTTTGTATTTTCTATTTTTTTTGTATTTTTTTGTCACCAAGACACTTGTTTTCCAGGTTTTCATTAAGGTAACCATTTTAGAAACCAATTCATGCACTAGGTGTTTCAGGTATAGAACTTTCTGAGATGGATATTATTGATAGGTTCATCAAACAAATCCCCTTCTAGTGTAGACAATTGATATGCTCCTGATCCATACAGTGATATGATTACAAAGGGACCTAGCCAGTTAGGTTCAAACTTCCCTTTCTTTTCGCTTTCCTGCTAATTGCTAAGGTTTTCCTTTAGGACCAAGTCTCCAACTTGAAAGACTCTTGGTTTTATCCTATGATTGTAGCTCCTTGAAATTATTTGTTGGTAGGACTTTAAATGATTTACAACTTGCTAATGATGTTCATCCAGTCATTCTTAGCCAAGACTTTGTAATCCTCATCTATAATGATACCCTTTAGTGAGACACGAAGTGATGGTATTTCTACGTCAATGGGTAGGATGGCCTTTGATCCATACACCAAGACATATGGTGTAGCTCCTATTGGTTTTCTAATGCTGGTTCTATAGGCCCATAGTGCAGGATTTAGCTGAACATGCCAATCACATCCAACATCATTTACTGTTTTCTTTAGTATTTTCAGAATTGTCTTGTTTGAGGCCTTTGCTTGGCCATTTCCATGTGGATAGTATGGTGTTGAGAAATGATGTTGGATATGGAATTTTTCACATAATTCCTAGACATCCTAGTTTTTAAAAGGCCTACCATTGTCTATGACAATGGATTGGGGTACCCCGTACCAACAAATGAGGTAGTTGAGTATGAAAGATGAAATCTGCTTTCTAGTGATAGTTGTTAAAGGAACCGCTTCTATCCATTTTGTAAAATACTTTGTTGCTGTGAAGATGAACTTGTGTCCATTAGATGAAGACAGATTTATTTTTCCTACCAGGTCCAACCCCCACTGACAAAAAGGCCTGGTTGATGTGAAGGGTTGTAAGTCTTGTGTTGGCGCATGAATTAGATTACCATGAATTTGACATTTCTAACACTTTTTAACATATTGATAAGATTCCTTCTCCGTGTTCGGCTAGTAATACCCTAAATGGAGGATTTTCTTAGCTAAGGTTAGCCCACTCGAATGGGTTCCACAAATATCTTCATGGACCTCCCGTAAGGATATTTCAAATTCATGATGTTCCAGACACCGAAGAAGAGTACCATCTAGACCTTGACGGTAAAGGGTCTCAACAATCAATGTTTGTCGGGTGGATTGATGGATAAATTTATGCTTTTGGTTTCTAGAGAGATCAAGAGGAAGGATATTATCCTTGAGGTAAATATATATCTCTCCATATTGTGAGTTTTGAGTGTCGGTTATTTGGCATATGGTCTACGAATCAGGATTGTCATATGCAGGGTTAGATAGTTGTTCCACCATAAACTCATAACGACCTTGATTTTTTGGTAATTGCAAAAGGGAAGCAATTATCAATATGGCATCTACAACCTTGTTCTCTGCCCTTGGTATTTGTTCAAACTTGATATCCATGAAGTACTTTTTAAGATCATCTATCATTTTCTTGTAAGGCATGAGTTGTTCATCCTTTGTCTGATACTCATCATTTACCTGATAGATGACAAGCTGTGAGTCCCCATACACTTGCATTTTTGTGATTTTCCATTCAATATCTACTTTGATGTCAATAATCAATGTTTCATACTCAGCTACATTGTTGGTACAGGGAAACATTAGCCTATAGGATCTTGGGATGGTGTGCCCTTGAGGTGTGAAAATAGAATTCCCGCACTAGACCCTCTATGTGTATGATCCATCAAAATAGAGCCTCCCTTTTTGTGTTGTAATATATAGGATGTCTAAATCTAGAAATTCAATGTTCATTAGATGATGATCATGTAATGGAGCTTCATCTAGGTGATCTGCTATTACTTATCCTTTGATGGCCCTCCCATCAACATATTGGATGTCAAACTCGCTCAAGATCATGATCCATTTTGCCAATCTCCCTGTTAGAGCAGCTTTACTAAGTAGATATTTCAATGGGTCTATTTTTGCTATGAGCCTAACTGTATGAGTCAACATGTAGTGTCACAACTACTAGGTTGCAAAGACCACTGCCAAACAAGCCTTCTCTATGAATGTGTAGTTTATTTCATATCCGTTGAGTGTCCTATTGATGTAGTAAATAGCTTGTTCTTTTCCTATAAAATCCTCCTATGCCAAGAGAGCTCCTAAAGATATGTTAGTTGTTGCGATATATAGTAATAGTGGTCTCTCTGCCATAGGTGGCATGAGTATTGGAGGTGACATCAAGTATTTTTTTGTCTAGTTAAAATTTGTTTCACAAACATGATCCCACTTGAATGAAACATTCATATGAAGTAGATGATTAAATGGGTGACTCTTGTTTGCCAGCTGGGAGATAAATCTCTTGATGGATTACAAACTACCTTGTAGGGATAGTAATTGACTGATATTTTTAGGTGGTGGCATCTCCATTATTGCTTTAACCTTAGCTTAGTCCACTTCAATACCTTTTTCTAATACTATGTAACCAAGGATTTTTGTTGATGTTACCCCGAACACACATTTCTTTGGGTTCAACCTGACATTGAACTTTTCCATCCTAGTAAAGATCTTATCTAGAATCTCCAGATGTCCTTCCCTTGTGTATGATTTTTCTAAGATGTCATCCACATAATCTTCCATGAAAGTATGCATCATGTTGTGAAAAATAGTGGTCATCACCCGTTGATATGACGCAACTGCATTCTTCAACCCGAAGGGAATGACATTCCAACAGAATGTATCCCAAGGACAAGTGAATGTCATATTTTCTTGATCTTCAGGTGTTATTTTTATTTGACTATACCCTAAGAATCCATCCATTAAAGATAACATGGCATGTCTCGCTATTAGATCAACAATTATGCTAATGCTAGGTAAAGGAAAATCATCCTTTAGGCACGCCTTGTTTAAATATTTGAAATATGTGCATATTTTGATGCTATTATCAGGTTTTGATAATTGCACAATATTTGAGATCCATTCTGCATAATCTATGGACCTGATAAATCCTGAATCCAACAATTTCTTCAGCTCAACTTTAACCATCAGGGTGATGTGGGGATGCATCTTTCTCAATTTTTGTTTGACTGGTTTGATTCCTTTTGGTAGTGATAGATGATGCATTAGGAGATCTATATCCAATCCTGGCATGTCAAAATAAGACCATGATAAATTGATGTATCGCTCCTCAAAGAACTTTGTGAATGCATGCTTCTCCTGTTCTATCATGGATCCTGCTAGATGTAGGATCTTAGCCTTTTCAGTTATTCCCAAATTTATAGACTGTGTTGGTTCTACCAGTGTTGATGATTTTTCATGGTAATTCTCTAGGAGGGTGTCAAATCTTCCATCCTTCAATTTCTCAAAAAAATATTCACTATTGGATACATTCTTTATTTTTTCTTTTTCCAAATCTAATGCTGCCTCATAAAGGTTTTCACCATTAGATTTATTTTTTCCGTTGTCATTTTTTGCAACTGGAAGATTTGGCACCCTTCCGTTGTGAAGTTTCGTTATGAGTGTTATGGATATAACTCATATCAGGTTCGTCACTGCAAAGATAGCCTATGATGGCATCATCATTTGAAAAGACTAGTAAATGCATAGGTTTGGTGGGTTCCTAGTCAATAAGTTCGGGAGGCCTCAAGGGTAATAAGTCATCAGGTTGAGTAAGGTCGATTGTTGTAAGTGTTCTGATGGCTAGGTGGTCAAAGTTGTTGATAGGAAGGTCAAGGTCTATGACAGTACTCACCTCCAATTCATTTGTCTCACTCGATGTCTGATCATCTTCGCTTGAGTCATCGATATTTGTTGATCCCATTACAATTGGTCTATTTCCTGAACTTTTTCCCTCCTCCTATGAGGGTGTAAATGTTTGAATGACATCAATTTTTTTGTCAATGTAGGATGTAGAAAATAAATGATCCCATTCATACTCATTGGAATCTGAGTCAGAACCATCTCTCATTTGTAAAATCCTTTCTACCACTTTCTTAGTTTCTTCCTCTTTTGCTTCACCTGTGTAGCCTAATCTTGTTTTGTCTTTAGGTTGCAAAGTTAGAGGTTGAATAGGTTCTATAATACCATCCTTTCTCTTGCCAATTGGTCCTTGGCCTTCATAGCCCATTTTATCTAAGATAGCCTTCCCTTTTCCATACTAATATATTTTGATGTTGATATTCGCTGATGTTGAGGCTTCTTCATCCTTGTATAGCCAATTAAGAATGGCTTTGTCTTTTAACTCATCTTCAAGGGTACCTACTTTAACAAATCTTTCATTAAGAGTTGTGATTGGTTGTGATGAACTTGGTGTGTTTGATATGGGTTGTCAATATGATTTTGGTGACGATAGCAATTGTGATAGACAAAAAGATTACTCAAGGGAATATTCTCCTAAGCCTTTGTCCTTTAACTGAACCTTGTCTGAAAATTGTTGTGATAACTCATTCATAGGACCTTTAGTGTTTGATATAGTTTTGTTTGCAACAGTTGTTTCCTTTACCCGATCCTTCTTCTCAACCCATTTAGATATGAAATTGGGTTGTCTTTCACCACTAGATGAAGTGGAAGTGTTGACTTCTTTGTTGTGGGGTACCAAAGTGTCTTGATTTTCTTTTAACATGTTGAAAGTCTATGGATTGTTGTTGTCAGCTGATATGGTGACCACTTGTCCGTTTACTGTAAATTTTAGACATTGATGGTATGTTGAAGGTACTGCTTGCATTTCATGGATCCATGGACGACCCAATAATATGTTATATGTTAAGTCCTTTTCTAACACTTGACAAACAATGTTTTTGACAATCAGTCCTACTTGAATTGGAAGTACTATCAGCCCTTTGGAAGACCTTTCCTCTTCATCATATGCCTTTATTGTTATCTTTCTTCTAGCGTCAATGGCAGTGTCGGAATAGCCTAGTGCATGAATTAGTTTCAAAGTACAAATATTTAATCCAGTTCCACCATCTATTAAGACACACTTGACTCGGTGTTTATGGATTGGAACCTCTATATGCAAGGTCGTATTGGGTGGGTGATTTAAAGACACATCATCTTGTTCAAAGAATGACAGACAATGAGATGTGGCAAGATGTCCCACCATGGCTTGGAATTGACAAACATCCAAATTATTGAGCACCGTTGTAGCTACTAGAGCCTGTTCTAGAACTTCTTTATGTGATGGTGAGAATTTGAGAAGTTTGAGATAGATATTTGTCTAGGTATATTTTGTAATTGGTCCATGATGTTGTATTGATGTGATGTGGGAGTAGTGTTTTTGGGGGAAATTCCTTTCAGTATCTCTTTGGACTACCCCCTTGTCGTTACATTGACTTGTTGATGGTCTTGTGTTTCCTTGATCTTTAGGACATTGATTTGATTATCAGATGTGTTTGTGCTAGGTATCATGTTCAGGGATTCAATGTCATTGATGTTTGTTTCATCTATTTGATTATCAATGCCATTTTTCTCAACCTCACAAAGGCAAAGAATGGTGTTGTCATAGACATAGTTTATACTTTTTCCTTTACCACTTGAAGAAGACTCTCCTTTTTCATAGTTGGGTAATGGATATGTAAACGCACTATGATCATTGTTTGTTTGGTGCCCTTTGACAAACACCTTCTTTGCTTTGATCAAGTCTTGTATTAAATGTTTTAATTCCATACAGTCATTTGTTTTATGTCCCTTATTCTTATGAAAGTTGCAATAATCAGCATCGTTCCACTAGGATGGTTTTACTTCCGGCTCCCAATTTCGTGCTTCGGGTAGAGTAATCAGTTTGTTTGCAATGAGCTCTCTCATTGTTGATTCTAAAGTTTGTCCTAATGGGGTAAATCTCTGTCAATTGGATTGTCTTTGATATGACGGTCGAGATTCCCCATTGTTGGTGTTATTGTTTTGAGTAGTGCTTTGATTATTGTTCTGATTTTCATTTTGATTTTTTTAACAGTTGTTGTCGTTAAATTGAATACTAGTTTTGTATTTTGCATGTCAGTTATAGAATCGTTGCTTCCAATATTTCTATTTTTTTTCCAAAATTTAGGCTTGTCATTGTTTCCATAGTGATTTGAGAAATTTTCATTGTTTGAGGTATCATTGAAATGTTTAATCACTCCTCTTTTGACTAAAGCTTATTCAATCTTAGGCCCATTCTCAATCACTTTTTCGAATGTTGGGGGACACTGCAATTCTAGTCTATAACTCATTTCACCATTTAAGTTGTCAATAAATAATTCAATGTTTTCCTCTTCAGGTATAGATCGAGGATATCTAGCGAAAAAATTTCTCCAACGTTGTAAGAAGGATAGGAATGTCTCACCCTTCTTTTGTTTCATGTTATACAGATCCTTTATGGTTACATCATGTTGAATGTTGAAAGAGAACTGTGTGATAAATTTGTTGACCAGTTCCTCAAAGGATCAGATTCCAGGTTGTAATTTGGAAAACCATTTCATACAACGTGCTCCTAAACTCCTAGGAAACAACCTCATTAGGTAAGTATCTTCTTGTGTGAACTCGAGGCTCATTGTTCTGAATTCCCATACATGGTCAATCGGGTTTGATTTTCCATTATATTTATCATATTTAGGAAATTCACAGTGTCTAGGGAAAGGTATCATATCTAAACATGGATGAAAGGGATAAGGACAAATGTCCTGTAATAAAAATTTCTTTGTGGTTCCTGTTTGCATATTCTAAATCTGTTGTTGTAGATTTTTCATTTGAGTTGTTAAAGCAACCACTTGATCTATGTCGTAGGTGTGGTGTGGTTCTGTTTCATTTGTCCTAGGCATTTCCTTCAATTGATTGATGTCGAAGTCTTTCAGAAGTTTGGAGCCTAACTTTGCTAACATCAATAGATATTTCTCCATGTCTTGTTCTAAGACCTTTTCCATAAATTTATGAAAACTTGGATCTTTTTGGGCATGTTGTATATCTTCTTGTGTTATTTCATTGGTATCTTGTTGTCGAAATCAGTAAAAGGTGTTTTCTTTAGTCATGTTTGGATTTTCAATTTCTTTCTCTTTGAGATTTTGTCTTTGCAACCTTGTCAAGATTGGCATACAATTTTTGGTTGTTTTCACTAAACTTAGATCTCCTGTGTTGGGTTTAGTGTCAATTTGATTTTAACAAAGCCAAATAGAATAATGTATTCTATTGATGATGCTAAGTTGAAAATCTGATTGACCTTTTTTTTTTCGTGATGGTAGGATGTCAGAATCCTGATGAGGAAACTTGACTCAATAATATAGAATTTTTTTTATAATTTGACACTTTGTATTTTGCAAGATCTGGGTTTATGTTTTAAAAAAAAATTGACTTGTAAAAATCTAGTTTGTTTCAGGTTTTTAGGACACTGTTTGAACTGTGAAATGTTTTTGACTGGTAAAAACTTGAATTTCTGATGGTAAGAAATTTGACAGATGTTTTCGAAAGGTATCTATTTTTTTAGTTCTATGGAGGCGCTAATACAGAAGGTATACACACTAAAACAGAGTGCAGAAGTGCTAAAGGGTCTGGTAAAAGCGTTGCTAAATAGAGAAGGAGCACTAAAATAGACCACTAATGGGCTAAAAGACTAGTGAATTCTGACACTGGTAATGCTTGGCACTAACAAAAGCACTATAAATTTGATCAGAAGCACTGAAACATATGGCAGAAGCATTTTTTTTTACTGTGGAAGTGCTAAAAGATAGCACAGAAGCACTAGAACAGACTGTAGAAGCGCTATGACACTGATTTTCTAACTCTGACAAAGTTTGGTTTACTATTGACATAAGCGCTATAATATGTGGCATAAGTGCTAAAATAGATGGCAAAAGAATTGTTTCAACTGTGGAAGAACTATAACAGATGGTAGAAGCATTGTTTTGTTTATTGCCAAGCAGGGGGTGGTAATACGGGTCTCTCAGTTGCTATGTCTGCTTTCTCTTCTTCTTCATCTAAGACTATGGATGCTATGAGAAATTGATGGGGTGTTTTGTTCTTCTCAAAAATGAATGTTCTCAAACTATTGATGATTTCGGTTTGGTTACCTTCAATGCATACATTACCTAGTTGAAATATTGTTGTAGTTAGCCTTGGTTATTGAACGAAAGTTGTGGGTCACCAAATGGTCATAAGGTATGTTGTATGGTGGTCTCAACACCTTATCGCAATGTTATTCACTACCTATTTCCAGGCAAGAGGTAGTAACATGGGTCTTCCTACTGCTATGTTTTCCTTTTCTTCTTCTTCGTTCAAGATGATGGATGTTGTGAGAAATTGATGGGGTGTTTTTTTTCCTCGAAAATGAATGTTCTCAAACTGTTGATGATGTCAGCTTGGGAACTTTCAATGTGTGCAAAGCTAGGTCGTAAAATAGGTCCTACAAGGCCTGGTTGTTGAATAGGAGTTGTAGGTCACCAAAAGGTCATAAGGTGTGGTGGTAACTCCCTGATTTTGGATGACAAACCTAATGTTTCTAAGATTTGTCTACCGCAAGAACTGATAAGGTCTGTTGGAGTATTTTATGGTGGGTTGTGGGATGGAAGATTGACGAATAGGTTGAATACAGTTAGGTTCTTGTGAAAGAGCTCTTCTCTAAGTATAGGCTTATGAATACAAGGGATCTAAAGCATAATCATCAATGTAACCCCTAGCGAAATCGTGAAATCTATGAATGAAAGTTCTATGATGAAGCAAAATATTCCTACTCTGATACAAGAAATGTCTTCTTTTCAAAAGGTTTCTATAACTAAGTGGTTTCTTTGTTTTTTTATTCTCTTGGCAAGGGATTTATTGATAAACTTTTTGGTTTTCCAATCCCTAATCATATATTTCTCAATTTTATTTTGTCCAAGTTGTATTTTTTAGGATGATCTTTTATCTGGATTTTAATGATTTTGAAATACATAGCAATCAAATGTAGACAATTGTTTTTAAGAGCTATAATCTAAACAGATAGTGTATGTTCAAAGAGCCACACATGGTCCTATTTTCACTGGTTTGATAACAAAAATGCACTTCAGATAGACTCACTCTTAAAGTCAAAAGTTCATCGTTATACTCAATAGCCCACAACTTAAAATTGTGTCGACTCACATAGCCGTGTCACCCCCTAGAGGGTGCCCGTGTTTTTGTCTTTTCAAGGTGTGTACTCAAGGTTAGATTTATCGATCCCCTGAGCAAACAGTCCTTGGCAATTATATGGTGAGTTTCTTAAGGGTAGATTCTTCCCCCCCCTTGCACTGCAAGTATTACAATGACTGGTTACTGACTCAGTTGGATACTACACTATGGTTCTTAGATAGGGTTTCCGTTCAGAGCGGAAAGTGATAAAATCCCTCAGGAGACCTCCCAACCTTTAGAACAATTTTTTTGGGGATGGTTATCTTGCACACTTCCGGAAAAGGTGGGTTTCCCCAAATTCACTTTAAATTTTAGAGTGGGGTGGAAAACCTGGCTTTGGTTGTTACCCACTTAGGTCATTCCCGTAGGGTGAGTACTTTTTCCCACTACGAAAGGCCTTCTAAAGGATTTAATAAAGCTTGAAAATTCATAAAATAAAGGATAAGTCTGGCGTTTTGATCACCTAGTTAAGAGGAAAGCATATGCCTATCACCACACAAACACAAAAATCAATTTCTTCAATTTTTAGAACCCAAACAACAATTTGCTATCTATGTGAAGATGTTGCTTCACAAAAGAAATGATGTAAATTTTAAATCCAAATTGAAATGTTTGGTGACTATCCTAGGATTGATAAATTTTTAATCAAGTGACTATCCTAGATTGATTCATTTTAATCCAACTGAAGAAGTGACTATCCTAGATTGATTCATTTTAGTCCAACTGAAGAAATGAAGTTACTGGTCACGGTCACATCAGATCCAGATAACGATTTACATAGAAGCGCTATAACAGATGACAAAATCACTATAGAAATAGTTAGATGCACTATAGAAAATATCATAAGCGCTACAATATTCATCAGAAGCATTGTAGAATTTGGTGAATACGCTAAAACAAATGTTGAATGTGATCACTCAGACTGTGCTGAAAGCTTTTGATTGAAGTGCTAAAACAATCCTTCAAAGTGCTATATTTTTTTTCAGAAGCGCTAAAATAGGAAGAACTGTTATAGTTTGTGTCAGAAGCGCTATAGAATCTTCCGATCGCACTAAAATAATCACACTAGATTCCTGTAAGAAATATTTTTAGAAAAACTTATTAAAAACATGGGGTTAGCCCCATGGTGGGAACCAAAATGTAAGTGTGAAATAAGTAAATAATTAAAACAACTAAAACAATTCTTAATGAAACATTATATCAAGATTTAACAACAATTAAACTAATTTAAAAGCACAGAAAGCTTGAAAGCATCTCATTGTCTCCTATATCCAAATATTTATCAAGTCACAAAGGGCTGTCAGATTTGTAAGCTCTGTAACTGTTAAAATGCCTATCTAGAGAATGGAATTGATGCTAAATGCAATGATATGATGATTGATAATGAAACTAAAAATCTATGATACTACTATAATCTATTATGACATGAAAACTGATGGATGAAGCTACAGTAAAACTATGATTCTTTCATGATGTAAATTCTACTGATGCTTATGATTGCTATGATGCTAAGATACTATTGCTATTGTTATTGATATGATTGCTTGATTGCTATGAATGTTACAGAGTATATTTTCAAAAATATTTGGGGTCCCATTTCCTGTGAAGAATGGTTGTATATATAGATTTACAGTAGCACATTGTGACGGGGTAGCACAACAAAGGCCTAGATTCAATCTTGAGATTTGAAAGGTGAGAGATGAAGAAACTGGAGCTGATGAAGGGAATAGTTTCTCCCCATGAAAACATCAGGCAAGATGATAGAAAAGATTAGAGGAAGAAGATTTGATAAATTGATTCAAATTTGTCTCCAATTTGTCTCCACAACTTCCCGTGAATGCTAGTTGAAATAAATTGGATTTTAGAATATCAAATTTGGTAGGTGAGTGAATAGAGGAATTTGCTTTATGCCTTTATTTAAATATTTTTTGATTTATTTAAATTAGAAAAAAGGGAATAAATAATTTAATAAAACAAACTATAGAAGTTGTTTATTAAATTAAAATAGAAGGAATATGATAATTAAACAATAAAGTCTAAAACTTTGTTTATTTAATTAAGATTGAAATGATGTAATAATTAAATAACACCAACTATAGAAGTTGTATATTTAATTAAAATTGAAGAACAGGAGAATTAGAATGTGAACTATAAATACATATTTCTATTTATTTAATATTAGAGGAAAGTAATTAATCAAATAAAGTGTATTTAATTAATTTGATTATCCAAACCATTTTTAGGTGTATACAACTATCATTACAAATACATATACAAGAGGCTATAAAAAATGAGCCAATGAATGTGTATACATATAAAAATTAGGCTATATATAAAAAATGTGTCTATAAAATGAGCATGGACTATCCACTGCTTTGTTGGTCATCGTGTCTATGACTAGGCTCTCCTAGCTATCGGATGGATGGTTGACCATCTAAAGCCCTAGGCATGGCCCCACTCCTTTGTGAGTAATCCAGTTGTTGTATCTCTTAGGGAACATATTGATGGTAAAAGGTCTTGTAATACACAACCTCTGCCATTGCATCCTTGTACATCATGCCTACCACCACTTGTCCCTAGGCCGCAACCGTGACAACCTCCAGCTACTTTTGTCTTTTGATCTCCTAAGCTAGCTATAGGTTTAGTTGTTTGCATAGCTGAACCTCTCGATCTCGCTTTATTGTGATGACCTATAGCTGCTATCATAGCTAGTCTCTCTCGGTAGTAAGAACTTGTATCTATCCATCTCTCAGATTTGGCCTTGGTGGCTACAATGGTTGATTTGGCTACTAATGGGCCTAATGCCCTTGATCCTACCATCCCTACTCTCTATGGACTAGATCCTATACCCTTTGCTACTCTACCCACTATCTGCCTCCATCTTTTCCCCCACCTCTACCATGACCCCTACCTCTTCCTCGGTGGTATCCCCTTGTTGGGTCTATCAATTGGGTAGGTGGTCTCCACCATGCATCATATCCTAGGGTGGTCCTTGCATCTAGAAATTCCTGATCATATGCCCATGGGAGGGCAACCAACTATCTAAAATCATTGATCACCATTGTCGAATCAATCTATTTCCCCCACTCCATCTCTCTCTGAGATCTAGAAAACACTACTATATAATCCTCTGAGGGCACATCCTGGGTCTCCCCAAACTATCTCATTGCACAGTCAGGTTGGCCATGCTCAATCATAGTATGCTCTCAACCCTAGAGGTATCGGGTCTACTGAGTGAAGAGTTGTTGTTCATCATATCATGCCAACATTTGCAACCATGGTCTCCATCTGAAAATGGCCATATCATCTATGACACTCCGTCAATAGGGAATCCCTATAGCCCCAGTGTGTTGCAATGTCATGGCCACTCTATAATAGAAAAAAGTGGACTCATCCTCATGTACATCTGCCAAAACCATAATGGGTCTCAATATTGTGATATGCTCATAAGCCTAGATGTGAAGAAGCATGATCCCAACTCCTATGCCTCTCCTTTGGCAGTAGACTACTTGATGCATATCATGGTATAATGAGGCTAACATAACTAGCCCCTAGGCATACAAGATAGTCTTGTGAATCATCCCATGCCATGCCAACCCCCAACCCAGATTGAAACATCGTCCCCATTGGTCTAAGGCAATCACACCTAAAATCAATGGAGCCACAATGGATCTAAAAATGGGTACCCAACTATGATACAGATCCAAGTCGATCTACAAGCTCACCAAAATGATGTCATCTAAACATAGAAAATCGCAACATGCATCCATTCTATCCTTTGTGTCATAAATGACATGCTTCTCATGAATGGGAAGCCAAAGGATCAGCCACACTTCCTCAAGTGTAATCATGGCCTCGCCGATAGGGAGATAGAATGAAGATGTCTCATTGTGCCATTGCTTAATCAATGTTGTCATTATATCTAGGTGGGTACAGACCTCCTGTGTGAAGAAAATGAACCCTATTCCAAGAGATCCCAAGTGATCCACCTCCAAATCATCAAAGTCATGTACCACTACCGAAAGCTCGGATCAATTCCCTCAAGACATTAGGGGCTAAATATCCTCCTACACATATCACACACATGGTGTCAATTTACCTAAAATCTGAAAGCTACTTAAAATCTGAGTGTCTAAACCTGGAACATCAACAACGTTGTTATTTCTATGGTGTGTCATTATATTATTTCAAAGGGTTTGTTACTATTTTAGAGACACTCATCGCTATACTCAATAGCTTGTTGATATTTGGACACGTCGCTTTACCAAAATTGGTAGGCACGTCACTCTTTAGATAGTGCAACACCATATCTCAAGGGCATTGCTAAACCAAAACCACTAATGCGTTGCTAATTTAAGCCAACGTCGCCAAACCTTCGACATGTCACCAAATGAAAATCACTTGGAATGTTTCCAGACACTAAGTGTGTCACTATAAAATCAATACCAATGCTGACGAGCTCCTGACGCATCGCAATACAACAATGCCCTAAAAGAACTAGTTTTGAAACCCTAATAAATGGACTAAAAAGCATAAATTGAGAAAAATTTCAAGTCACATACCCGGGGTCCTACATCTGCTCGACATTGGAACTCTCGCACTAAGTCAAAAAGATGGATCAGAAGCACACGTTGTGCCATCTCACCAAGGTGTCAGAGCTCAAATCGCTAGAAATCTCTATAGTGTGAATGCACAAATGAATTGAAAGTGCCCCTTTTCCCCGTATTTATGCCTAAAATTTAGGGTTTTTTTACCCTAAATTGAGAGGAAAGCTAGGGTTTTGGCCTATTTTATCAATTTATGAGCTATGCAACCTATTTTGAGTCATTTATACATTTTTGAGCTTTTTTTCGCATCTTGGGACATGTTTTTTACCCATGAATCAATGTTTCACCTTTCTCAAGAGATCAAACCAAAATTCAATTTTTTTCGCCCAATCTCTCGATGGGGTAGTGTACCAGCTTATTTTCCTTCTACTAGAGCAATAGTGGGGCATCCAAAAAAATCATATTTTTTTTTAATTTTTTATTTGAGCAGAAGTTGTGTTGATCTGGTATTTTTGTTTGAAAATCCTCTCAGTAAAAGGAAATTCTTTTTTTTTTTGATATGTTGCCCAAGAGTGTCAGTTTCAAATATAAATGAGCTTTCATCAATTTTGGTTGATCTGATTATGTTATCCAAGTGATAGAAGTTTGACATTATTTTGGCCGACAAGGTTAAGAACTACTTGTCTTTTGTGTGTTCCTTATTAGGTCCGAGCTAACCTAATGTGTGGATGACACATTTTGTTTTGTGTGCCAAAAGGATTTTTGAATTGGAACAAAAAGTCACTTTGAATTTTGTGTGTGTTCACATTGAATTAGGCTAACCTAATTGATGAAGGAAGATATGAATGTGTATATATGTGTGTGTGTGTGATGGATAAAAGACTTTGAGGACATAGAGTATTGTATGCGAGCAATGTGATAAGTTTAATACTATGAAGTTACTGATAATAATTGTATACCTACAATTAGAGTTGGATTTTTGTTTTCCAGAGCTTAATCAGAACTGATCTCAGCACTTTGAAGGTGCACTTCTCTAGTTCACTTTTGGCAGTGAGCCATACCTTTTTGTATCTTGGAAATAAGCCATTTTCTATTCGGGTTGTGAGCCTTTCAAGGACAGTGTGTCCTCGCAGTGATCCCTATAATATCTTGTAATTGATTATAATATATTGTGAGCTAATCCTCACTGTGGTTTTTCCCATTTTGGGTTTTCCATGTAAAAATCCTAGTGTTAATGTGTTATGATTCCTTTTATGTTTTAGTTTACTTTTGCAACTAGATGTGGATTGATAATTGGATGGTTAGTAATTAATTGTGTTAGCAGAATACTGATTCACCCTCCTCTCAATATTCAGTGTATTTAACAATTAGTATCAAAGCTTGGTTCCTCTAAAGAAGTCTTACAACTTGAGGAAGGTCCTGGAATTTGAGTACATGGCTAACAAAAGCTATCTTATTCCTCTGAAAGAAAACTTTGGATATGAGGGACTTCATGTTGCTCTTGAAGAATTGGACAAAAGAAAATATGAGAAGGAAACTCTAAAAGGAAACTTGAAGGAAGCAAATGAATGCATCAGAAAGTTAAGAGAGTAGATCAAAGGGTTCAAGGAAAGGCATAAAGAAGTTAGTGAGCAGTTGAAAAAGGCTAATGAAGACATTATCAGACTGAAGGTGCAAGTAGAAGAAAAGAAACAAATTGAGGAATGCCAGAAAGCTGAGATTCAAAATAAAACTGATGAATGTACAAAGCTTGAACAAGAAGTGGTAACCCTAAGATCTGATCTGGAACAAGTGAAAGCTCATGAAGAAAGATTCAAAACAAGCTCTAGAAGGCTTGATGAGTTGATTGCATTTCAGAAACCTTTAAAGGATAAAAGTGGTCTAGGACTTGAAGAAGGACAAAGGTCAAAGGAAAAACTGATTTCCAACAAATGGACAATCAAAGGAAGTTTCAAGGAAATATTCATCAAATCAAGAACCAAAGGAGAAATACTAGAAGGATTCCTATTTGACAACCTAATGCTCAAAGGTACCCATCTTTTAATGGTTTTTATTTCTCATGCAATAAATTCAGTCATAGAGAAACATAATGTAAAAGTAGAATGAAATTGAATAGAATGAGTCAAAATGTTGGATTCTTTGTTGGACAATGCTTTGCTTGCAATAAGTTTGGACATAGAGCTACCGAATGTAGAAGCTAGATAATGTTGGACAAATTTAATGCTAGTAGCGGAGGATTCAGTTTTTTCAAGGGTACTATTACACATGGAATATCTTTAGACACAAGGATAATCAATGCAAATCAAGGATGAATGCAAATCAGTTTGATCAAATATATGTTGTGTGCTACACTTGCAACAAACTAGGACATATCTCAAAATTTTGTAGGAGCAAAATTGGGAAGAAAGCTAATCTGGAACAAAAGAACAAGTCTATGAACAAAGTGGATCCTACCAAAGTAAGAAAATAAATGGAAAAGATTTGGAGGAAAAAGGAAGAACCTGAGAAAAAGGATGAATCAAATACTCTTGTATCTGCATCCAATTCAAATACCTCTTCCAAAAACTAAACCTAGTAATGGTTTTAGGGCAAGCAGTTATAGAGAAATCTAAAAATCCCCTGATATATGAGGTGTCAAGCAGTGACAGGGATATGTGATGTGAGTCATCATTCTGAAGGAATTGGAGAAATCTCTGACAAAAAATAGGAAAATCTAGAGAATTGTGGAACCTTTCTTGGTTTACGGTATGTTTCATAAAATTTTTGTCAACTTTAAAAGTTGAAAGGCAATAAATGTGAATTAGGGAAAAATTCATAAGTAATAAAGCAAGAAACTAAGTAAAGGAAAATCATATTGATGTAATTGGGAAGAAGCATTGCAAGCTGAAGTGTGTTTAAAGGTGATTCAAAGCAGCATACATCAAAACCCTACTTCTCGACAAGAAGAAAACGTATTCTTTGTTATCTGAATTCTATGGATTCTAAGTTGAAGGAAATTTTTGTTAAGCTTATTCAAGTTGTTTGAGGAATATGGCCACTCCTACTATTGTGTAAATCTCTGAGAGACCCCAACCCAGATTTAGAAGATATTCATGGAATGTGTATGAAAATGGTCCTATGGGTGCGTTCTCGCACATTCTGAGCTATGTGCTACCCACTAAATATACAAGAAAATAAATTAATGGGAAGCTAGAAGAATTCAATCACCAAGAGCTTAAGGATTTATGGGATAGTGAGTTGACAAGAGATGATCTACTGCTTAAGCAAAAATATGAAAACCTAGTTCGAATGAAGTTGAACATTTGGAACTAGTTTCCAAACTTTTCTAGTGATCTAGTGAGGTGAAGTTTTTTAGAATGGCCCTTAGTAGGGTTCATAGAAAATTTTTGTGGACAAATGAACCAAGGGTTATAAATAAGGTGGCAACTTGAGTCATGACTGGTCTTGGTGATACTGGATCTATTCCAATTTTAAAGGTAGTGAAGAATGATGCAGTCACAAGGTTGACTGGTGCCACATTTGATGGAAGAGCTTTAACTAAAAAGTATATTGCAAACCTTTCCATCAAGTACGCTGCCATCATGATTGGGCAGAAAATCTATTTCACTAACTGAGTAAATTGTGTATCTGCTACAACAATTCACACCACATATGAAATCATGGTGAATAAAAAATATTTTGATCTTTGTGAGTTGCTTAGGCTACAAATTATGGAGAACCTAAGTATGATTAAGGAAAAGAAGCATCCTTTTAAATTTGGTACTTTAGTTGTTTGTTTGTTATTTTATTTCCTGGGGGAGTTATTGAGAAGAAAAGGCATAATATGGGATGGCAACATGTCAGTTGCTCATCAATTTTTTGATCATTTGTGCATTCTAAGAGATTTTAGGGCACAAAACAATGCCTTGACTACATTCTTTGTAGTATTTCAAAATGAAATGCATCAAAGAGACCAGATTCCAAGGAGTCTAGTAAAGAAGTATGAGAAGGAATTAAAATTTCTTGTAACTACAAATGAATGCATTATAGAGGCTATTGAACCCATAATTCGATGGATTGAACCACTGGGATATGAGATTGAAGAACAAATTGCAAAGAGGTACATTGAGATTTTGTTGAGTAGTCCTAAGGACCCCTCTCTACCTAGGAATGGAACATATGAGGATAAAAGGGAGAAATAAAATAGAGACAAATCCTTTGGAAAGTCATTCAAAAAAGAAGAAGAAAAAAAAGTGGAAAAAGAAAAAGAAGAGAATGAAGAGGAAAAGAAGAAAGATGAAGACAAGAAAGTCATTCCGACTAAGAAGAGTAAAGGAGAAATTACCAAATTTTTTGAGTTGTCAAAGCCATTTGGAGAATCATTCAGAGGTACTCTTAAAGGTCTTCTTTCAAGGAAAATTGTACTTCAACTTGTGCTTCCACCCCACCTAGTTAAGCTATCGTTGCATCCAAGTTATGTGAACTTGACCAAGATTACACCAGGTGACACAATAAAACTAAGTGACATTTTTCTCATCTCTGTCACACAGGAAGCCACAGAGTTATATCAAAAGGGAAATGAACTAATAAATGAAGCTATTAAAGCTTTACAGGAGGAAACCCCCAATGTTACAACAAATAACTCTTTAGCTCCAATTGAAAATCTAAAGCTTATAGTTGACTCAATCAAAGAGTACACATCTAACCTCAAGGTACATACTACAAAAGAAGTGGAGTTAAGTCTGCTAGAGAAAAGACCGTTGTTTCTACAAGACAAGTGTACAATTGTATGTGATAGGGCTTTGTAAACTTTGAAAGTAGTAAGGGAATGTGATGAGGAATCCCAACTATTGTTTGTCTATTGCATGAAGTTTCCTAAAGCCACTCAAGGTATCAATGACTTAATGGACTCAATTGAGTCTCACCTTGTAAATGCCTCTAAAGATTATAAGGTTGTAGATGATAGAAAGTTTGTTGGATGGGTTTTTATTGTAGATCTTTAGAGAAAAAATTTCATCCTATAGAGGCAGAAAGAAGATGATATGAGATGGTATGCCCATCTTGGAGACCCGGTTATGTCCATACATGTCTTTGTATCAAATGCATTGATGGAAGCAAAAAAACTTGAGAAGATGAACATTGCTCCATCCACTCTGGAAGAGGGAGAAGAATTCCTAGCCGAATTAGAATCTCTACACAAAACTCTTTCTAGGGAAAAAGGAGTTTGGGATGATGGAAATCTAGCTTGGGAAGTGATTCTCAAGGAGTTAAAAGGTGCCCCTAGTTCTTCATTTGAAATTTTTCTTTCCCCATTCCTTTTTCCTTGATGTCAAAGGGGGAGAAGAGTCTGTATAAAGAATGTTATGTTACATTATGGTGTTTTTTATGTTTTGGTGTTCCTGTATAGATGTTAGGGTGAAAAGTCTCATTTTTGGCACATGTTGCCATCAATGACAAAGGGGGAGATTTTTCGAAGAATGAAGAAGGTAACCTTCAGGTTTGTTGTCATTGATACCAACACTGGTTGGTAACTGGTTAAGTAAATTGTGTGTCTATGTTGATTTGATATTTTGGTCTAGAAATACTCTCAATAAAAGGAAATTCTGAGTTTTTGATATGTTTCTTAGGAGTGGCAGTTACAGATATAAACGAGCTTTTAGCAATTTTGGTTTATCTGGCTGTGTTATCCAAGTGACAAAAGTTTGGCATTCTTTTGGCTGACAAGGTTAATAATTGCTTGTCTTTTGTGTGTTCCTTATTAGGTACGGGTCGACCTAATGTGTGGATGACACATTTTATTTTGTGTACCAACATGAATTTTGAATTGGTACGACAAGTCACTTTGAATTTTGTGTGTGTTCACATCCAATTAGGCTGATCTAATTGATGAAGGAAGATATGAATGTTTATATATGTGTGTGTGTGATGGACATAAGACAAAGAGGACATAGAGTGTTGTATGCGAGCAATTCAATAAGTGTAATAGTGCGAAGTTACTGATAATAATTGTATACCTACAACCAGATCAAGATTTTGGTTTTCCATAGCTTAACTAGAACTGATCTCTACACTTTGAAGGTTCACTTCTCTAGTTCACTTTTGGAAGTGAGCCATACCTTTCTGTATCTTGGCAATAAGCCATTTTGTATTCATAATGTGAGCCTTGCAAGGACAGTGTGTTCTAGCAGTGAGCCCTATAATATCTTGTAACTAGTTATAATATATTGTGAGCTAATCCTCACCATGATTTTTCCCATTCTAGGTTTTCCACGTAAAAATCTTGTTGTCAATGTGTTATGGTTCCTTTTATGTTTTGGTTTACTTTTGCAACTCTATGTGGATTGATAATTGGATGGTTAGTAATTAATTGTGTTAGCAGAATATTGATTCACCCCCCCTCTTAGTATTCAGTGTATTCAACATATTCCTCCTATGCACATTCCTCCAAAAGAGAATATTCCTATGGAATATCCTCTTTTGTGCATTCATTCCTCCAAAATATATCTTAACCTCTTCCTAATTCTAAGGAAGTGTGTTTTTTGAAAGCTAATTTGGTCCATTGATTAAATTAGTTGATCCGTGTCAATTTTCAACTCTAACCATGTATTGGAATCCTCAATCCATGTTTCACTCTCTTTTCATTATTGACCATTGATTGATCTTTTCAATCTAAGCCCTTTTTTTTTCATTTGATCTCCTATAAATAGATCACTATTTGGAGAGAAATGGATCCACCTTTTCAAAGTAAAGTTATGCTATTAAAATTCACACTCACTTTCATCCATATTGAGCACTTTTATTTAGCATATTAGATTAATTTCCACACATAGTTAGCTTAAGCATCCATTAATGGCTTCCATGTTAAATTAGCTTGCATCTGTTTTAACATAATTTGAATCAATGACTTATATCTTTGAATTTTATTTACATTTAGCATATATTGCATCCATTTTTTCTATCATCTTAGCATTTAAATCTCATCTTTATCATATTAATCTAGTTTTACATCATGTCTCACACGCATCTCATCGGTTTCATTAGTTTTCTTCAATAAAATTGATTTGAAAAAGCTCATATTATCCAAGGTATTGGGAAAGGGTCATCATTCCACATCACTATGACACCACTCCCCCAATAGGATAAAATTTGAGGTCTCATAGTAGTGTTTTGTTATGCTTTCATGTTTATATCATGTTAGTTTAATGGCTTCCTAGTTTTGATGAATTTCAAATATCTTATTGGGATGATTTTTTAGGGAGTTAAATAGGATTTGAATTCATTTGGATCTGGTTTATTTAGTTCATGCTATGACTTTGGTCACAACTACACCAATCGTTATTGATGTTGTTGAGAAGAAAAGCCCAAAATTTAAGAAACATCCATACATATCTATTGTGACTAGCTAGGATGAAGTATTTTCTCACATTCCAATCAATGTGCTTCATTATGAAGATATATGCATCTATATTCACTCATAGATAAATGATTACAATCATATAAAGTTGGAAGAGTTTTGAAGTAATTATCTCTAGGGTGATGATTTTTAGCTCAAGCTAGAGTATGCAAATGTAGAGGAAAAATGATTACATGTATGGAAGGGTTTCCCAAAAATTTTCTATGAAGATGAATGGGTCAAAATCATGTTGCTATGGATCCATGGCAATATATTTTGGCTTGATTAACCCTACCTAATCACAAAGGAGGCTATGAGGGTTGTGACTAGGTTGTGCTCCACCAGACCAGTGTCAACACCATATGTTGTGAAGAATGAAGAAGTTATAAAGCTTACAAGAGAAAAATTCAACAAAAGAATCCTAACTATGGATGACATCTCTGACCAAGGTGTTTGGTATGCCATGATGGGAATTGCATAGAAGGTCTATTGCACAAACAGGGAAGGGTCTGCTACCACCACTGCCATCTACACTACTCATCATATGGTAAAGGAAAGAAAGGATTATGATCTTTGCAAGCTCTTGCAATAACAGTTGTTGGAGAATTTGTAGAGAACCAAGGATTCACACTATAATTTATGGTATGTCACTCTAATTATTTTTCGTATGTTCTATTTCATGAGGGAATTTCCTGGTTTGGAGAAGAGATATTCCTATTTCTCATCATATTAGGGACCACAAGCATAGTTTTTTAGATACCAAACAATGTGACACATTGATATGGTTATTTTTTTGTCACATGAAATTGAACCCTATCGAGCACGAAGCTCAACATTCCAATGACAAAGGAAATGACCTTGAGGTGTGGGACCTTTGCATGTATGAGGTTGAATCTTCAGAGAAGGATAAATTCCTTTTTCAATCCAAATGCAATGTGCTAGTCCAACCCAACACATGAAAACCTACCACTAACCTACTCTAATAGCTCACAAGGGAAAAGGGGAGAAGGAATGCATGAAAGGGAAAATGGAGGTGATACACCATGATGTAAAGTTGTTTCTTCCTAGCCAATATTGCACAGTACATCAAAGAAGGGGACCAAAGGACTCACATATCTCTCTATTTGGTCAATTTCAGAGGTAAACATGGAGGTTAGGGTTTGATAGAGCATTGAAAGGAAAGGGAATTTCTAAACACAAGAATTGCAAACAAATTTAACTCAACATGTATACATAAAAATGTAAACAAAAAATCAGACATGAAGATAATGAAAGATTACTCATACATAAAAGAGGAGAGAACCAACAATAATGATCAACTTCATTAATACAAAGGAATATAGCCAATATTTACAATGGAAGAGTGTGAAATACAGTTTGTGAATGAAAAACCCCAAAGGAGCCAAAAGAAGAACCCTTGAAATGAATACATTTCTTTCCCTTATAGATTAGGCTAACTGAGAATAACAAACCAAACCCTAACCCTAACAGGGTTAGTAATGAATCCTATGGCATGAAAGAATGTAGCCCTCAATGAAAATATTATTTAGGGCATAGATCCACCAAGAAATTAAGAAAAGAGCAATGAATGAGCATGGGCGCCCATAAAATCCACCTGTAGGAGTCAGAGGATGCATTTAATGTTGTCCTTGAAGCTCAAGAATCATATTTGGGCATTCAAAAGTCAAATCAAGCATAAAAAATGTTTCCCAAAAAAGCACATCAAAATTTGTAGGAAGGTCAGGGCGCTAGGCCCAAAAAACACCTCTGTGAGCACATACGAATTAAATGCTCCAGGGACCCAAAAAAATCACACCGTTCGAGGGTCAAGCATTGGGAATGCCACCTATCGATTGCATAGAAGAAAGAAAGAAAGAAAGAAACAACGAAGAGAAAGGAAATATTAGGGGTAAGAGGGAAGTCTTACCTCTGAAAGTTAGAGGTAAGGAGGAAGCCATACCCCAGAAGCCCAAAAACATGACACTTAGTCATTTTTTGAAGGGAAGGTATTAGGGAGACAAGAATATTTTAGAAGGGAAGGTCAATGGTTGACACCCATAAGGTAGGATGAAGAATGGTGAAAAATGGAGGAAGACCGACCTTTAGAGATTAGAGGGAAGACTTACCTCTTACCTCTGAAGGTAAGAGGTAAGATGCAAGAGGGAAGGCCAAAATCTGAAGGCTGGTGAAGAAAAAAAGAAAATGGAAGAAGAGAGGGAATTGATAAGGGGTACAAAGGGTAAGGCCAAAGGCTGAAACCCGAAATACTTATAAGAAAAAAAGGGAAGGAAGAGGAGGAGAAAGAGCGATGAAGAAAGCATGCAAGGTAAGCGAGTAAGAGATAGTCTGAAAAACCTAAAATAATGGGACTTACCCAAAATTTAGGAAACTTCAAGGAGAAAACATGCAAGATGGCCCATGAGGGATCTCTCAAATTGGTTATCAATGATGGGAAATCAAAGGGGGGCATGAAATGTCAATATTAATGGAGACTTCTACAAGATGATTGATCTATAGGCCTTATTGGTCCATTGGGCATAGAGTCATGAGGGTAAAACTTAACAGTTGGGCCTCCTCAAAGATAAACAAAACATGTGCCAGTTGCACTTGGAGGAAAGCATGAAAGCTAAGAGCATACATTCCCTTAAGGAGAATGCAGGGCGTGAAAATACACCTCATGGAAAGCAAGATATTTACAATATATAAATGTAAACTAAAAAAAAGCAAAAAATGGAAGCTTTCCTCTGTCAAATATGAACCTTTTGAAGGAGTTGATCTCCCTCAAACCATAGTTGTAAACCTACCTAGTTGAAACCAATGAAAACTACTACCAACATGCATGTAATTGCACAAAATGCTTGCAAGGTGAAGGATTGCCTCACTATAAATTTTTCCATTGCAAGGGAACCATAAGATATGAGTATTAGATTCATCTAACACTGGTGTATCAGTTGAACATACATCAACAAGGGTGAACTTTTTTGAAGATAGGACAACATCCAAGAACAAACATTTTGTAGAGGGAAGAGAACTCACCTCAAAAAAGGATAGGCTACTACCATCGTCATTGACCTCTTCATGACATGAATTGAAACAAAAATATAATGTTTCCAACTCACATGGTGATGTAAAATATGCCAAAACTATTTTTTGATCTACACAAGGAACCTCTTCTTCATGCACCTCAAAAGAGAAACTTTGAAGCTCGGGCATACAAATAAATTGGGCAACGAGAGCATAACTATCCAAACAAATGTGTGGTTTCTCAATAACTACAAAATCATTTTCATTAATGCACACTTCATCAACACAAAAATTAAATTTTTGAGATACTTTGGGTGAAGAACTAAATTCTTCAAATTGTCTCTCAGTTTTAATTTCCTCTTAGCAACTAGCTACAACAAAATTAGACCCGTGGCATGTAATGGTTTCCACATCCTCTTTTATTTCCTTACTGTTATGTTGCTGCCCACAAAGCTCCTCTTTTGGGGGTGATGGTTGACATTTAAACCCCAAAAAAGGTTTCTATAAAATCCCAAAAGAGGTGCTCCAACTTAAAACTACAAACCTCAATAGATTGGGGATCTTCATCCACAATAATAGGGGATAAACATATTTGCTACTAATGCTCCAAATCCATGGAGTTGTCTCCATCCATCAAGCTTAAACCAAGTTGTTCAAAGGCTTCAGCTAATGTAGGTATATGTGATCTATCCTCCTCATCTTCAACAAAACAAGGAAGGACATCAAAAGAGAGGACTGATTCCTCTACTGTATCATATTTCTCTACCTTTCTAATGTCTTTTTTCTACAACACTGTTTCATCTTGAATATTTTCTTGCAACAAACCAAGAAACTCACTTTTTGAAGAACATGAAGGCTCTACAATAGAAACCTCTTCACTCCTAGCTCAGAATTGCTCCTTCCCTTGTTCTTTTGACCAATTAGGATCCCATACCACAGGTCCAACTTTAAAGAGTGAAATAGGAAAAGAAGAAGCAAAATGATCAAAAGGGCATTGAAACTCTTGTTGATGTTCTAGAGGGGGCTACTCAATAGGAGTAAAAGGATGAGCCTCCTCAAGGATGAGTTCTTGTGAGGAATGGAGGCTCTCAAAACTTAGTATATCCAACATAGAAGATCTAATTGATGGCACAAGAGGTTGAATGGGAGTTTCAAGGGGCTGATTGGGATTCTTGAAACTAAAATTTTCGTGCTTGCAAACCTCTTGAACAATAGGATGTTCTAGAATAAAAGGAGGGCTAATGGAAGTTTTGAGAGATTTTCTAGAGTTCTTGAAACTTTCAAATTTATATTTTCTTATCTCATCCTTAGCAGGTTGTTCTGGAAATGGTGGAGGTGCTTGTTTGAAACTAGGCACACAAGGGGCTACTTGAGTCTCGGGCACTTGTGCTAGAGCAAGGGAAAGTCTGATTTTTTATTTCCTAGAAACAACATCATTTGTTGTATACTCTTATTTTTGTTGCCTTCTTTGTGCCTCCAACTATTGCTCATACCTCCACTGGGATATTTTGTTTTGTTGCTAGGTATGTGTAGGATCATCATGGAAAAAATAGGCCCTTAAGTGGTGAAAAATTTAGAAAAATTAGAGTTAGGAAACTTGACGTAAAAATTTGAATAAGTTATCTATATTATTTCAAAAACATGTAAGAATATAATATATAGAAAATTGAATGTAGTTTCTAAACTACTAGGTTTTTTTTTTTAAATCTATTTAGTGAAAATTTGAAATTTCAATGCAATAGTACTTAAATTTCAAGGAAAAAATAAGAAGTGTCTATCCTAACAACCCTAACCACAATAAAATAATAATATTTTAGATATAAGTAGAGGACTCATGTCCAAATGTGATGCATTATTTTTGTAATTTTTTCCAAGTAAATAATTAATTATGATTTTTTTATTACAACTTTTAAAAATATAAAAACTCGATGTTTGACCACCTTAACTTGGTCAAAAATTCATGAAATTCATTTTTCTTTTTTTAATCATATAGTATGTGAAGCATAGAATGTGACATATGTTTTGGATTCAAAAATTTTGATACTTTTGAAAGCTATAGATGTTTTTCAATCAACCTATCAATCAAGACTTTAGTCGTAATTCAAATAGAAAATGAATAATAATTATTTACTAAATTCAAAGTAAAGCATAATTTATATTGGTGGAAAGCTGAGAATCTCCTTTAAAAACCCTTTTCATTTCATCAATTTTGGGTAAAAAAAAGTCGTCAGCCACATACCCTACACATACCCATCATATTGCCACTTTTTGGCCCATCACGATCCTGTACATACCTTGTTGTGACTAATGAGCTTGACAAACAAACTCATCATGTTGTGGGAAATAACCTTGTTGCTACCACTTGATAGGATTGATTTTCCCACTCCTATTGTAGTTCAAACTCATGTTGTCTCTAAAGCTGATCAATTTGTCTAGTGAAATCAAGCAAAATGCTTGTGATTTCACTTGCACTTAAATTATCAAAATTTTGGGGTTGAGTAGGAGAGGAACAAGGATGATTTACAAAGTGATGAGTCTCTTCAAGCTACTGATATAAATGTGTAGGTGTCCAAGAAGATTGAGCAAGGTGGGGTAGGTGGTATGCATTTTGAGAAGGTTGAGAGCCCACAACAAGGTCTTTTGGAATGAAATGGGAGGTATAAGCAACCTAATATGGTTGATTGGGAGGGACAAAGTTAGCATTATTGTGATATGGTGGAGTGTACATGTGGTTTCCATTATAACTTGAAATTTTTAAGCATGGGAATGACAGGAAACACCTTAAAATTTTGAAAGGAAAGCAAAGGATTTCCCAACCAAATATTTTGGGTACATACCAAAAAAGTCACCCAAATGCTTGAAGAATGCCTCCAAAGGCTGAAATGTTGAAGAAGACACCACTTCGTCGACAACATGAAATGGAACTAGGATGCTTGAATTAGTTGATTTTGTATAGAGTCACCATGGTGTTTAAAGATATGCCTCAAAAGGAAAGATGCATTGAAGAAAATGCCAAATTCTTCAATGGAGAGAAGTAGTCCCATTGGGCATGCCAAAAAATGTTGTCACATGAAATTACACCCCACCAAGCACGAATCTCAACATTCCAATGACACAATGGAAATGACCTAAAGGTGTGGGACCTTTGCATGTATGAGGTTGAATCTCCAGAGAAGGTTGGCTTCCTTTTTCAATCCAAGTGCAATGTGTTGGTCCAACCCAACACATGAAAACCTACCACTAACCTACTCTAACAACTCATAGGGGAAAAAGGGAGAAGGAATGCATGAAAGAGAAAATGGAGGTGATATACCAAGATGGAAAGTTGTTTCTTCCTGGCCAAGATTGCATACTGCATCAAAGAAGGGGACCAAAAGACTCACAAAAATATTTATTTGGTCGATTTTAGAGGTAAACATTGAGGTTAGGGTTTGATAGAGTCTTGGAAGGAAAGAGAATTTCTCAACATAGTAATTGCAAAAAATTTTAACTCAACATGTATAGATAAAAATGCAAAAAACACTCGTACATGAAGGTAATGAAAGATTACTCATACATAAAAGAGGAGAAAACTAGAAACAATGATCAACTTCATTAATACAAAGGCATATAGACAATCTATACAATGGAAAAGTGTGAAATACAGTCTGCAAAAGAAAAACCCTAGAAGAGCTAGAGGAAGAACCCTTGAAATGAATACATTTCTTGCATTTATAGATTTGGCACAACTAAGAACAACAAACCGAACCCTAACCCTAACCAGGGTTAGCAATGAAGCTTGTGGCATGAAAGAATGGATCCCTCCGTGAAAATATCAATTAGGGAATAGATCTTCCAAGAAATTTAACAAAGAGCAATGAATGAGCATGGACACCCATAAAATCCACCCGCGGGAGTCAGAGGATGCATTTAATGTTGTCCTTGAAGCTCAAGAATTAGATCTAGGCTTTCAAAAGTCAAATCAATCATAAAAAATGTCATGCAAAAAAACACGTCAAAATCCATAGGAGCACATATGAATTAAATGGTCCAAGGGCCTAAACAAATCACACCATCAGGGGTTGGGTGTTGGGCCTACCACTTATCGAGCACATAGAAGAAAGAAATAAATAAACTACAAAGAGAAAGGAAAGATCGGGGGTAAGAGGGAAGGCTTACCTCTAAAAGTAAAAGGTAAGGAGGAATCCATACCCCCGAAGCCTGAAAACATGACACTTAGTCATTTTTCAAAAGGAAGATATTAGGGAGACAAGAAGATGTTAAAGGGGAAGGCCGATGGCTGACACCCAAAAGGAAGGATGAAGAATGGTGAAAAATGAAGGAGGAATACCGACCTTCGGAGATCAGAGGGAAGACTTTCCTCTTACCTTCGAAGGTAAGAGGTAAGATGCAAGAGGGAAGGATGAAATCTAAAGGCCGATGAAGAAAGAGAAAATAGAAGAAGAGAGGGAATTGATAAGGGGTAAATGGTAAGGTTGAAGGTCGACACCCGAAATACTTAGAATAAAAAAGGGGAAGGAAGAGAAGGAGAAAGAGCGATGAAGAAAGCATGCAAGGTAAGCAAGTAAGAGACAACTTGAAAACCCAAAATTTTGGGACTTAGCCCAAATTTAGGAAACTTCAAGGATAAAACATGCAAGATGGCCCATGGGGGATCTCTCAGATCCATTATCAATGATGGGACATCAAAGGGGGGCATGAAATGTCAACAAATACTTCAAAAATTCTAAAATGAAATACAAAAGAGGGATAGGATACCCTCACAAGTTGTAGAGAGATACAAGAATGATATCACTTTTATGGTAGATAAAGATAATTTTTATATGGAGGTAGTTGAACCAAGAACTTCATGGATAACAAAGTTTCCCTCTAAGGTATCCAAACCTGATTGCATATGCTGAAATTTTGCTCAACAAACCTAGGGATCCTACTATTGAGAGGTTTGTCACATATGATGAGATAACCAACAAATTAATCAAGAAGAAGGTAGAATAAAAGGTGGAGAAGATGTAAAATGTTGAGAAAATGGTGATAATGTTGGAAAAGATGTTTGAAACTCCCGAGGGTTTTGCGAGAATATCAAAAACTACTTCTACCACTCCACAAGCCCCTAGAAGGACAAGTAGGTCTATCTTTTCCATTGCTACTCCTAAAAAATTTAGACCTTTTCAACTACTTCCTAGAAGAAGGAGGGCTCCTACTTTGATACCAATGCAAACTAAGACTGTAAAGAGGAAGAAACCAAGACCTAAGCAATAGGAAAAAAGGGAAAATATTAATCCTATAAACATGGATGATGATGAAGAGGATGAAGAAGTACAATCTTTTATTTTGAGGAGAAGAGAGAAAAGAAAAAGACAAGGAGAAGAAGAAGAAGTCTCCTTGCAGAAAAATAAAGGAAAGGACATTGCTGAGGAAAAGATAGAGAAGACTCCTTTGGTCAAGCATGACCCTCTAGATTTTGGTGCAATATTTAATGGAATTGTTAAATATGGTTTATTGAATGATACAATTGAGTTGTATTTGGATGTTACTCTAGATGATAAGAAGACAATTGATAAAGAAATCATTTAATATATGATGAAGCAAAATATTCCCTTCAATGAAATTGTAGAAAAATCTCTAAACAACCTAGCTAAGGCTTTAAGACAAAGAAGAGAATATTCCATTAAGGTTGATGAAGGGTGTAAACTGCAAGCAATTGACAAGGCTAGGATTCCTATTCCCATGAAGAAAAAGAGAAGATAATCTAGAGACAAGCTAAGGAGTTTGACACCAAGAGAAGAATAGATCTTCTAATGTGCATGGATGAAGACATCAAAAGGAAGATTTAGAGTGAAACTGAAGATGCTACAAAGGAAATCATTAATGAATTACAAAATGAAGTTGATATTGTTTCACGGGAACCTCCAAAAATGCATGAAACTGATGTTGAAATGAATGTACCAGTGCCTCCAACATAACAAGAAATTGATAATATACCTACTCTAGAAAATATAAATGAGAAAAACATATCTAGTCAGCAAGAAGTACAATGACCGTTTGGACAAAAAGAAGGAGAAGGCGTCTCTAGTATGCATGATAAATATGAAGTCTCCAGTATGGAGATGGAAAAGGAAAAAAGAGAAAGAATAGTAGAAGGACAAGGACAATGATGAGTAGAATAAAGAGGATAATCCTGAGAAAGTTCTGGATGTTGTGAAAATAGTTGCTCAAAGGAAGATGCTTCTATGGATATAGGTTAGGGTTCTTCATCATCAAATTCTTTTAAGGGCCTATTGACTTTGCAGATGCAGTTTCAACCTATGGTGACATCCTAACTATTACAAATTCCTACTCATGAGGGACAAGTTGACTTGTCAAATATTTTTTCCCTTATAAGTTATAGCTTGGTAATATTTTGCATACTTCTACAAGGAAGGAGATTCTACATGAACATGTGAAGAAGAGAGAATTAATTGATGATGTAATGAAAATTATTCAGAAGGGTTTACTTGAGGTAAACATTGATTCTTCCTTTCCTTCAAAACAAAAATTGAAACTTTTAATCCATTATTTCAAAGATCATTCCTCTCACATGGAGCAAAAATAAGAACAAGAGGCCTTGAGGAAGATAAATAAAAAAAGAATGATCGATGCTGCTGAATGGTGTGCCAATGCACACAACAAATTGCAAGAAAATATGAATATTTTTAAGGAATTTGTAGATGAAGTTATTGCCTTATATCAATTTATTTGAAATTTCCAAATTCTACCAAGAGCATCAAAGACCGTATTGACTCCATTGAGTTATAGATCACACAAATGGCCAGGATCTATGATCAATCAAAGGATAAGGATGTATCAACTAGAGCTCAAATAGAAAATTTTCATGTGCAGTTGTCTTTGCTTCAGGATCAAAGAGAAAAGAAAAAGTTTGGTTAGTTAAGGGAAGCAGTCAACTTGAGACTTGCTTCATTATCTAGGTTGATAGTTGAAGCCTAAAAGGTTGATCAAAAAATGAAGGCTCTAAGCAATGTGGATGAGGATGATTATTTATGTATGTAGTTTGAATGTCAAAATAATATTCTTACCTCAACAAAAAGAAAATTGGGATGCGACTATGGGACACCTTAAGGTAATTTACAAGAAAATTCTACCTTCTAAGCAAGTTGCAAAGGTGTAAAGAAGACAATTGTTTCTTTAGGATTGCAGTATCATTTTTGGTTTTTTGTTGAAAATAATTTGTACATAGCATTAGTTTTGGGGCATTTCCATCTCAGGGGGAGAGTTTTGGTAGGAATCATACAATCAGGGGGAGTACATGTAGAATTACCTTTCTTTAGAGTTGTAATAAGAAGGATACTTTATGCCCTTTGTCCTGGATGTGAAAGGGGGAGAAGAATTGCAAATAAATATGTGTTTTCATCAATGGAAAAGGGGGAGATTATTGGAAATACGTGTTTTCATTGATGTCAACTTGATGTCTAGCAATATGTGTTGTACTTGTTGATGTCAACTTGATGAAAGTGTCATATTTGTATAGTAATGGATTGATGGTGTGAGACCAATCTTTGGGAGAGATGGTTTGACATGGATGAAGACTTGGGTTCAACCAATGTTTGAGGCAAGTCGGTTTTGAAGACCTAGCAAATGTATCCATAAAAGTATGATATGTATATTATTAAGCTTTTAACACATTGGTTCATGATTTTTTTGATAAGTAAAGCCACATTGTATGATGTCTACATGTTCAAGGAGTTATATGAATGACAATTGAGTCTGGGTTCATACTTATGCAATTGGGAAAAGTTGTCTAAGGCATAGACTACATATTTTCCTAAGTCAATGACTTTGTATTTTGGTCCACACTCTACCGCATTGCATGATCTGGTTGTGTAGTTCTGGAGTTAAGTTTGGTAGCTAGCAAAGAGATTACTTCTATAATTTCATGCCATAGAAAATCCTACATCAAGAGTTATATGTGACAATTTTCTAAATTGTAGAATAACAGAGTTAAGTGTCTCAGATATTCTCCAGATTTCTTTGCATTCCTCTGAAGTGATAGATATGGTTGCATAGAATTGGGGATATGTTTAGATAGGTGTATGGATTCATCTGGATATGTATTTCAATTTTTTTGGTGAACCATAGTGCAGTATCCTAAGTGTTGATGTGTCACAGTCAGTTTGGGATGCTTTGTTCTTATATGTTTAGTGGGTTTCTTCATTTGCTCTAGCATATGATGATATGATACTTCAGGAGAAGGTTGTAAGGATATTGTTGATAACCTACATTATTCACATCATGGTCCGCATGATTTTTTGGTCTCTCCCTAGTGGTGCAAAGATGAACAATTGGCAATTTTGGTGGTGTTGATGTTGTTTGGCCTGACAGTCTGGTTTCCTTTATTTGTGGTTGATCTTGATTAATTAATTTTTTTTTAGAGAATTTATTGTGATTTTTTTGGGCCCAATTATGCCTTGATTTGATCTAGAACTCATTTTTTTTCATGGTGCATATGTGTGAAGCTGACCTATGTAGTATCACTCATTTCATTTTATTTGTCTTTTTAGAGCCAACCTATTTAGTGTTTTGAGTTGTTGCGGAGGGTGTTTATAGAAGAATGAAATCATGTGTGAATCGATATGAGATATAGTGCGTGTATTATGTTGAATATGAAGTGTTCAAAATCACTATGATGGAGTAATTGTGCGAAAAAGGGATTACAACATTAGCATATGTTAGATGCTTATTTTTATAGCAGTTCATGTTCATGTTCTCAATGTAATTTTCATGTATCCTTCTATCAGGAAGCAAGCCCCTTCAACAGGGTCCTTGTATCTTTCCCTAAGGTTGTGCGCCTTAGCTTGCAAGTCCATAGGTAGTGAACCTTAAACAATATTATAATTTTTGTAAGTAGTGAGCTTTATATACTGTGAGTTAACTCACCGTGGTTTTTCCCTCATTAGGCTTTTTTTCATTTTTTTTATTCTTTTAGTTAATGTGATTTGATGTTTTATCTACAAATGGATTTGTTTAAATTTTAGTATATGTTATTCATCGCTCCCCCGTCTCAGTATTTCAGTGTGTTCAACAACACTTCCTAGTCCTTCTTTATTTATTTTATGTTATTCGTGTAAGAGTGTCTTTCCAAAAAACTATGACAAATCAAATGACATTAAATTTCCTATGACCTCAAGAACTTAAATTATTCTCTCCCTCCCAACACCTATTGATATTTTTAGAAAGTAGAACTTAATAATTGTTTTGAATTGCATCAAGTGATAGTTGTGTTGTAGATGAAATAAATATGACTTATTGATGAGCATGATTATATTTGTATCATATTATTGAAAATTGACTAATTTATATGGAATCATTACGTGCCTTTATAGTGTGGCCATTGAAATATGAATATTCTCATGATATGCATTTGGTTATGAAACCCTATAAGACATTTTGGTTGTGAAAATTTAATTGTGTATGGTACTCTATTTTGGTTTAAGATGATAACAAGAACCTCTAAACATGATGGTGGATATCAATTTATACAAATTGCTAGCCAAAGAAAATATTTTGTAGGTTCATGGCTAGTGATGATCTATGGTAATCATTTCTATTGAGTTAAGCAATAATTAATCTTGTTGGATTATGTAATTAATTATGTTGGGTTATGTAATTAGTCTTTTTTTGTTATGCTATAAGCCCTATTGGATTTTCTTGAGAAACATTTAATCTACCTATCATATTAATATTGGGTCATTGAGATCCCTAGATCATGAAGATCCCAGTGGAGACTATAACCCATTGATATTTTGATTGAACTTGATTCCTATGGATTTGTTGTTTCTTGATTATTATTTTTCATGTGTCTTTCGTAGTTGTCTCATTGTTGATAGTCTATTTTTAAGACGTTAATCTAATTTTTTGTATATTTGGTTATTTATTGTTGAAATTAATTATTTATTATTAAGGGTTATTGTCCCTTATAGATTACTAGTTATGTTTATTTGTTGAGAAGTTTCTTTCTTTTTTATGACATGCCTCTTTAATGTTGTAAAATTGAATCATTTCTTCTTAGTTAAATTTGAGCTTTGGTTTGTAAACTTGTTTTATTTGAAGCATGGTAGATTGTTGATGATCTTAGTGCTATATATTTAAATTTTTATTTATTTAAAGGATTTTGAGAACTGGACACATCCATGGATATTTTTTTTAATTAGTAATGAATGTGGATCACTATCTTGATTGTTATTCTTGTGATATGATTGTTGTGACATGAATTGCTTGCAAAAAGAATAGCTTGTGAGTTAATAGGAAATTATGCAGTTTAATTGTGATAGTAATATTGTTTGTGAGATGTTATCTAGATGAGACCATTAGCAATCCATATATTTTCTTATTATATAATATATTATTATTTTTATTTATAAATATATATTAAAAATATTCCAAAATTGATGCAGGAGCATCCAGAGTGTAAGAGAAATCTTGAATCACAAAAAAAGTGTTGTTTCTTTTTCAATAAGGGAAATCTTACATAGACCTCCAAAATGGTGAAACAAAGTGAATGGTGAAGAAATCACGTCAATATTATTTGTCATTTGTGGGATATTAATAATTTTAGTTTTGAAAATTGTGTTAAAAATATTCGAAGTCAAATTTAAAGCACTTAAGGCTCCAGATGGGCCCAAAAATTGACCGATAACCAAAATATATATATTTTTGTACTATTTTGCTGCCAAACTTCATCTCAAGAGCTTTCCAACGATATATTATAATTGAAAATCCAATGACCAGATCAAACGTTATGATCCCGGAAAGTTGTACTACCAAAATTAATAAAATTTCGAACTATCTTCTTGAGAGTGTTACACTTTCTAGGATATGTTGGGACGGCTATGCATTCTAGATAAAGGAGGCAAATGGGGGTTACAAAATAGGGAGAGCAAAGTAGATTGTAGCTCCCATTTACAAATTTGTGTAATAGAAAGGCCCATGTAATGGTAGTCTATAATTTTCTGAATGTTGTAATTTCATTTTTATGGAGATAATAAAACACAGGTGTTTCCTTCTTGCAGTTTGACTGTTTATTTTTCTATTATTGAGTTTATAAGAAGAGTACCCTTCATCAAAAATTATAATTAATTAATGACTCGGTAGATTGAGTTATTACAATCCGCCTACTAAAACTGATTTTTACTATTACACCCAATAAAAATTATTTTAAAAATTACTTTATCCTGAACACAACTTTATCCAATATGTGATGAAATAATTTCATTCAATTTCTCTCTAAAAAGAAGACAACGAGGTAACCCATGTGAGTGTAGATTGCAAATGCTGCACACTGTTGCGCACACAATGCATCTACATCAGTTGGGACAGTCCACTTTCATTTACTGTCTATTTTTGACCATAAGATATGCACACCCTAAACGTTGTCCTAAAAATAGGGACCTTTTTTCCTCTATCATATCTATCAAAATGGATTACCTTGGACGATGAGATAAACAGTGTATTTGCATCAAGTGGGACAGACCATTTTCATTTCTATGTTTGACTATGAAATATGACTGAAACGCCACCTCCCATTCCCCTTCCCTGCAAAATCCTCATGGCCCCACTGGAGGGGAAAAAAAAGCGAACTGTTTGAGTTGACCAAATTAATGGTGCCTGATTGGAAAATGACAACACTAACTATTAGTCTATTAGTGGGTGGCCATAGACCTTATAAATAGACGATGCACTTTGTGTCGTACCGTGTTCATCATGGTTTGAAGCACGCCTGCACTCATTCAATGATAAAGAGTTGTTTGATAACCTTCAAATAACCCATGGTTGTACAGTACTTCAGTTGAATTTCACTGGTATTTGTCTGTGTGTATTGGCATATTATAAACAATGGACAGTGGTGTGTATAGATATGTGTATGGATAATGTATGTATGTATATGATTTTCATCTAAATGAAATTGAGTATAGTTGACGTACTTAAAAGATTGTTTTTAATATGTTTTGAATCATGTTCAATGATCTATTATCAAAAAATTGAAATGTCATTTAACCAAGTTTGTAATCATAGATTCAAGTGAATAGCCTCACAACTGCGTCACCTTCGAAGAATAGAATACTGTCTATCGAGACATCGGAATGTACCTTTGACGATAATTGTCAACTAATTAGAAATCAGAATACATTGTAATCTTTATTTTATATTACTAATAAATACAGTCAAATGTACATCCTGATATCTAGATAAACATCACTGAATCCTAGATAAACATCACTGACGAATAACCATACTCTAGATTGAGATACCTACGTAGATATCTGTGCTAGGTTTTGTCTATTTCCTTACGTCACAACTGAAGTCAGCGTAGAATTATGGCTACCCAGTACAGAAAATGTCAAGAAAACCTAAAAGCAGATACTGAGAATGTCTAAAATAAGTGACATCTCATGAGATTGAAATAATGAAGGGAAGACATATCTTTTCTGGACATTTATTAGTCACACTGAATAGAAATCAGTGGGGGGAAACAGCTAAAGAACGGAATTTGCACCGACGTGATGTTTGTTTATAATTGGTTTAAGGAGGCTATTTTAATCAGTACTTGTTGAAATTAGTCGAGAGAAAGAAACAATGATAGAGGGCACTGCATTTTCATTGAATTTTATATCGTTAAAAGTTCTGGAAAAGAAAAGTAATTGCATCTAATTATCATGATATGGCCCTGTGTATTGATTATATTTTGGAATCTTATTCACGTCATCATTATGGTGCCCCGCAACAGTCAATAATGGCATTGTTTGTGCATTTTATGGCTCACCATAGATAGTATCGTTGTCATATTTAGAAAAAGAAGAAATGTGAGGGCACTGTTATTGGCACCTTTGAAGTGTTTGTTATTATTAGATTGAATTCACTAGATAATTGACATGACTTGGATTTGCTGCCATCTCTACCTTTCAATATCTAAATGATTTCAATAATATTTTTTAATAAATGATTTTAATGTAATTAGTTGAATTTAATTGGTAAGATGATGATGTGTTTTTTGATCAGTCAAAATTTTTTGATAGTGCGATTGAACCAATTCAAAACCAAACTTTATTTTTATGTGACTTTGATAGACAATTTCTATTTTTTCATGAAACAACTTACACATCAATAAATTGTATGTCTTAGACAACTAGGCTATACATAGATTTTCAGATATATATTAAAACTATAGAGATTAAAAAGGGAATTTAACTACCTAAATGCAAGTTATCAATCTTTTTAGATTTGATAAATTCTCAAAGTCCTTTCATCTTTCAAATAAAAACCCACTGCACGTTTAACTCATACAATATAGTTCATTGATAGAATGCCAAGTGTGAGTAAGTCAACATCATATCAATGAAGTTTTCTTCCAACAATAAAAACATTGGATAAAAGATAACTCAAAACACTAAGGCCACAAATGGAAGCACCAAATTGAGGCAATCCATAAGGAGTGAAGGAAACCTAAAATGAGAGGTAACTTGGTAGGAATTATTAACAAGATGCACACTAGAAGGTTATTTGTCAAAGATCAAGTTATAGCTCCCAATTTGAACATGCTTTAGGAGAAGCTAAAGGAGAGGAGGGAGAAGAATAAGGAGAAGCTAATGGAGTAATTGAGAGGCATGCCACTCCAAATTAATTCATTAGGGAAGAAAAACGGGAGTTGACATGGGTTTTGTAAGGAAGTGAAAATCTGAAAACCAAGTAGCTAAGACCTAGTAGCAACCACTCTACTTAAATCCAAGCCCAAATTCCAAATCCCATAGAAGAAACCACAAACAATAATGGAGAAAAAATGAAAATCAAAACTAAAGCAAACTACTCATATTGAAGTTAATTCCCTTTCCTGCTTCTCCTTCAAACTACTTTTGCAATGTTTCCCTCAAATTTTGCAGTACCTACAAGTGACAATGATAAGCAAGATTGTTGGAGAAATGTGGCTATAAAGCCAACATGGAGGAGAAAGTCTTCTTTTATAGAAGAGCCTCTCAAATGGACAAACGAGATTAAACTTCTAGAAGATTCCCAGATCAGCAGTGGAGGATTTATGCACCACAAAGTAGTGGGCTAGGGACAACTATGAATGGACGGTCAAGATTCTTTGAAGACCAAAAGCAATCAATGGTCCAAATTTCAAATGAGAAAGTGGAGGGAAGGTAGTGGAGGAATTAAATAATAAATGAGAGGAATCTTTGACCACATTATTTAATTTGGTAAAAGATGTGGAGGAATAAATAATCAAAAATGGTTATTTATTTATGAGAGAAAGGGAATATGAATATTTAATTTAAAATGATTGTGCAACCATTAAATTAAATATAGAGACAATTGAAAAAGGGATTAAATAATTAAATCAAATTAATTATTTAATAGTGGAAGAGTGGTAAGAGATAGTTAAATAACTTCAATAATTATTTAACTATAGAATGACAAAGAAGATTAATGAATAGATAAATAATTAAAACTAATTATTTAACTATAGGTGAATTAAAAAGAGTGAATAATTAAATTATAGAAAGAAAGAGAATGTTAGTGAAGCAATTAAAAAGTAATTTATTTAATTGATCAAAAAGTAGAATAAAGTAAGGGAACGTGAATTAATTAAATAATTAAAAATTATTTAATTAATAGAGAAATGTGGTAAAATAATTCAATAATTAAAATTACTTAATTATGTGAGGGAGACAAGAGATTGATGCGGAAAAATGTTGTTCGTAGACCTAGGACATTTTTAAGTGTCTACATTTTGCCCCTCTTTAACATAATGTGATTTTGAGGATTGTGTCAAAGAATAATTAGGAAAATAAAATTCAACTTGTGCCCCAGTGTGCCCTAGAGAAGGAAGTATAGACCCATGCCCCCTTGGAATTTTTTTGGAAATTTCAATTTTTTTTGAAAAATTGTTCTAACAAGCCATTTTAGTGCACTGACAACAAAAAGATTCAATTTTGGACCACCAAGACATTTGCAACAAGTTTAGGTTTCAACATTTTATACTACCAGTTACAATGTTTGGCAAAAAATCCTACTTTAGGAAGGTATAAATGGACCTAGGGTTGTCAAAAATAGTCATTTGTGCATTTTGAGTTTGAGTGAATAGTGAGAAGAGTGCAGACCATGTTGTAGAGCTCATGTCAGAATCATGTTGGTTCCACACATAACGCACTGCAGGTATAGAGTTTGGACATACAGACGACCAGAGGGCTCGGGCAACACAGTAAGTGCTCAATCCTTGCTTTGTGATTTTTTCAATTTTTGGTAGACTTAGGGCTCTAAAAAGGGGGTAAATAGATGCGGTTAATTTGGTTGACCACATCTATTATCGCGTGAGCCGCAAATGACTGTGGTTCACCACAAGTGACTCGGTTCAAAGCAATTGATTAGGATTAGGCACAACTACTTTTTTGCACTACAATTGAAAATTGTGATGCAAGCATAGGGTTAAACAATGCATGTGTGGTTGTGACCCACATGTGAAATTTTGCAACATAGTTGCGGTGTTAATCATCACATTTGCTTTAAAGCTCGCATTTTCTAGGAAGTTTGACATCTTTGAGATTTTGCACCACATTTGATGAAATTGTGATGCATTTGCATGTTAAGCCACATGTTCTAGATAGTTTGACACAATTGCCTGTCAAAAAAATTTCCCCAATTTTGGATAAAATTTTCTTTGATACCCAAGTCAAATAGGTTTGTGAAAGCTTTTGGATTGACATAGTGCACTTACTTGTGATCACAGGTGTCACTAGACCTGATTCTAACCCAAGAGTGTCATCCCTCAAGCTTCAAACTATATCAATAGCTAGATAATGACCAAAGGGAGAAACTATTTTCACTAGGACTATACCATGTTACATTCATGCTTGTGATTTGAGAAAACATGGGACTAATGCCACATTGGCTGAGCGGTGGCACTTGAAGACAAGCTCATTTCACTTGCCAATAAGGAAGGTTATAGTAACCCTAGAGGATGTATGGCGTATCCTCAAACTGTGTATTCATGGAGTATGTGTATTATGACACAAACTAAGGATGTAGTGTGATTACGGTGACCTTTGACCATAGGATGGGGCACAGCTAGGTGTAGAGGAGTACGAGGTCCACTAGGATACACTCATAGAGATAAAATTTCTTTGTCGTTGTCCTATGCAACACTATTGGTGGAGTGGTATGTCTTGATTGGCGAGGGAATTGATTTCTTGTTGGTTGGGGGGAGATGCTAGTTGGCATAATAACATAAGATACTATCTATGATTAGGGGCCTTATATGTTGGCCATGTTGTACTTTCAGTTTTATGATGTGGCATATAGGGGAGGGCATAGCATCAGTTGTAGGATCACTCTCTTGATGGTTTAGGCCTAGGAGAATATTGCAGTATTTAGAGCACCAGTAGAGAGGCATCTTGGAGAGGGATTGCCATATGTTTACATATATGGAGGGATAGTCACCTAGACATATGTCATTGACACTGGCTACTGGCGACATACTATTGACCTATTGGATTCATTCACATGGAGACCATATAGGGATTTTACTCCATTATTTGATGATGATGAGCACTTGCCCTATTGTTGACAACCATGACACCTAATTAGTTGCACAATGCAGAGCCAACACATCATTGAGAGGTATCTACCTGAGAGGGTACGATGACAATTTGGTGAGCAACAGGGACCAACTATTGGCACTATATATTTTTCTTAGTCCAGTTGAGAGATTCAGCCCTAGGGCCCTATGATTCCTATGACCACAATGGAGTAGGATATAGATTCACTTCAGCCTATATAGTGGGGTTGGGTAGATGGAGCTATGGATTCGAGCACTACACCCGACTATGATGCCTGGTGGGTATAATACATACCTGTGCCACTTATTGATCTGGATTATCCCACACCAATAGATAGGAGACAGAGGAAATTAAAGAGAGGAGTATAGGGTTGAGGACAAGGCCATGGGGATGATGGAGGTCGGGGAGGTAGAGGAGAGGATGACAAGAAAATGGTAGAGGGGATGGAGGGAGAGGGGGTCAAGGAGATAGGAGAGGCCAAGATGGGAGAGGCGGGGATGGGATACCACCCCATCCACCTCATCCATTGAGGAGAGATGAGGGTAGATAGGTAGTAGAGGCCCCTTGCCAAGAGGGATAGGTCAGAGCAGAGGTTGTGGTAGGAAAGATATAAGAAAATACACCTCCTCACTAGGAGGAGAGACATCTAGAGGGTGAGCAAGAATTAGTGGGCATCGACGTAGATGTTAATGTAGGAGAGATTAGCTAGGATGAGGAGATGAGAGACCGAGAGGAGGAGACAAAGAGAAAGGGTCATTATGGATGAGGGACTAGAGGAGATCCCAATCCTAGAGAGGATGGATGTGGAGTGGGAGGACTAGCTTGTGGACAGTCAGATTGAATAGCTGCAGGAACAGTTGCAAGAGGCATAGAGCAATATACAACTGTGATACCTTGATATTTATACTACTCTAAATGTGCAAAATAACTAAGAAATGTAAATGACAAAATACCAAGGACACCTCAAGGTTAGCCAAAAGAGTGATACAACGAAAAGGAATGTGAATAAAATGAAACACAAACAATTTTACCTCCCTTGTTGTTGATAACTCTTTGATTGGCCCTTGCTTGGAATGGTTTGTGTGCTCCTTAGATGATTGCTTGAGTGACTAAATGCAAGATTAGATGGGAAAATGATTAAAAATATGGCTAGATGATGGCAAAGGATTGAGGATTCAAATTGGCAGCATGTAGTTATGAAGATGCAAAGTGTTGAAAATGCCCTTGAGGAGGGGGTATTTATAGGAAAATTTGAATTCTCTAGAGAATTCAACGGTCTAGATGCATCCAACAAGGCCAAGATGAAGGGCTATGGTGGGTTGAGAACCCACAAGCCCTCACATCTTAACATGTGGAGGGTGAAGTGGACAAGAGGATATGAGGTGTAAGTGAGGTGTCAAGAAGGTACATGAGGTGGAAAAAGGACATGCACCTTGGGGAGTGAGGAGATTTCCACAAAAAGGGATTTTTTGTTCCCAAGTGGGAGTGAAAGAGACATTTGAGGAATTTTAGAATTCCTCAAAAATCTACATGGGAAAATGAAAGGTGGTTGGGGATATAAATGTGAATTAAAAATTCACACTCCTAGGATGATCTAGAGGGTAAAAGGTGGGCTCCAAAAAGGTGGGACTTGGTCACATGTGGAGATTGTGACAAGTCCAAGGTTCTAGAAGCCTTGGAAGAATGGAATGTGAATTAAAAATTCACATTTGAAGGAGATGAACCTAGGACAAATAAATGTGAATTAAAAATTCTCATGGGAAAGGGGGTCAATATCCAAAAAGGAAAAATGGAAGAATTGACCAAAAAGTGGTGCTAAATTTAGCTAATGACCTTGGTTAAGGTTGTGCAAGCATTGGATTAAGCTAATAAATGGAAGATTAGAGGAAAGTGGAAAATGTAGGAGGATGTGACATTAATCTCTAATTAAGAGGATGCACATCATAATCATGAATTAATTAAATTAATTCAGATTAGGGCAAGGTTATGGAGGATGTGACAAGGAGAGAGAAAGTAAGGAATTTTAAATTGATTTTAAAAAAAGGGGAAAATGACTAAATTAAATAAATTAGCGTATTTATTTAATTTAGAGAGGAATAAGGTGAGTATTAATTATTAAATTAAATACTTTACCGTTATAAGACCAAAGGTATAATATTAATTTAATAAATTAATATTAATATGGTAGATGGAAAGGTGGTAAATTTAATCATATGGAAGTGATTAAATTTAGATGTCTACAACAACAACTACAAGCTAAGAGAGATATGGTTGTCAGCAGGACATTGTGGGAAAAGCATATCTCCACCGATTTCATGAGCAAAGGTAGTGGCTTGATTGTGGATATATCTTGTGGGAGCTTAGGAGGGCTATTTTAGCTGAGTGGTATTATATTGATTGCTAAGAGAGGGGGGTACCACCAAAGTGCAAAGAATCTAACTTCTCAGAGATTGAGAGCAACTCTCATTCAAGATGGAGTTAGAGCAACAGTGTGGCATCTTAGCAGTTATCTCCCTATCAGAGACCATTAGGATTATCTCACAGGTCATCGGGCTCACACCAACCCAGGACAATAGGCCACCTTCCAGAGGTCCCTCCCAATTAGGAGACAGGGAGAGCACCAACTAATTAATTTTATTATACTTTTAGACACTAACACATATATGTATTTGGCTAAGCTTGTGAAAGCTCCATTTTTTAGATCATTCTAATATTGTATTGTGATACTTATCATTTTTTGGTATGTATGCAAGATGCATGATTTTGGTGGTGATTATGTGATGTGTTATTTATTATGCATGTTTCTATATGGTATTATTGATTATGATACTAGGATGTTATGCACTTATGAGATGATTCTATATTATCATGCATTTCTATATGTTTTAATGCATTATGGATGATGGTTTATGTTTTATGTTCATATATGATTTTCTATTTTATGATGTATGGATGATGCATATGATATCCTTTGCTATATGTATGATGATTCTATATGATTATGACATTTATGTGGATGCACATGTGATGTATGTTTATTATCTTATGGATGTAGATGATGTGATGCAATATGAATGTTGTGGCATGGATGTGTATATGATTTATGTAAATGAAATGATATGGAAATGTGATAATTATGTATGAAAATGCATGCAATGAGATATGAATGCAAGATGATATTATGTGATCATGACCTAACATGTAATGCTTATATGGATGTATGTATGCATGTATCCATGATGATACAATCTATGTTTTCTTTTGTATTTTCAGATGTAATATGGATGACCTAACATGTTCATGATGATGCTTATGATGTTTTATGGTGCCTATATGCTTCTAACATGAAAATGTATCTAGGATATTTTTGTATGTCACAGGACGCCATCAGGATGACTGCAGATAGAAGAGGTAAGATCATGGAGGAGGTGGATTGTAGCATGAAGAAGAAAAATATTAGCATGAAGTTAGTCAAATGGAATGAGATTGATATTCTTGCTTAATAGATGTCAACTTGCATTTTTATCATCATTGGGCAGAAAAATTATAGAAAATGAACCATAAACACCATGGTATGACATAGAACAAGGTGTGCAATGTTACCACTTGTGAAAATAGACACTCAACAGAAAAGGAATGCCATGAATCATACTAGGGACCTAATTTCCCCAATCTTTTTTCCAAGACAAACCACAAGAAACAATCAAAAGAAAAGAGATCATGATCCATCATCACCCCTCTAAATCCTTCATGGGACATCCTCGAGGTAGCTAGTAACATGGCCAAAAACCAATCAAACAGATAAGACAAAATAGACCAACAAATTCAACAACCATTTAGATCAGTTGCTAGAGTTTATTTGATGTTAAGATTGATGTGATTGATTGATTGGTTGATTGATTGAAAAGTTTGAGTAATTGATTGATGTTGATTGATTAATAGGGTTGATTGATTGATTGATTGATTGAATGAACAAGATTGATTATTTGATTAGATTTCATTGAACAATTGATAAGATTGATTGATTAATTGACCGATTTGACTGACTGATAAGTTTAACCAATTGACAAGATTGATTGACCATGCCTGGTTTCAAGAAATACATATCATGTATAAGAAAAATGACAAGGTTGACAAATGACCAATGTCCCAATTCAAGGAGGACACAACCTAAATAGGATAAAATGATAAGACCAAGAACTTGACAAGCATTGATGATTAGGAAGTTGACCAGTTTGGATTGAAGGCTAGTTGGATAGTTGATTTGTTGGTTCATGATTTGGTAAATATAAATCTATTTTCTTATGTTTGAGGTATTGTTCTTATCAAGGAACAACTTATTGTAAGACCAAAGACAATAGAATCAATTGAAAAACCCTAAAATAATGGCCTATCGCCTCGAGGGCCCATCGAAAGATGGCCTTGCCTATGTTATACACGTAGAGATGTTGTAGTTCAACCAACTTGGACCAAAAATGACTTAATACTATGATGAAAATATTGATTGATTCAACTAAACAAAACCCTAAGGGACTGGCCTAGTGCCTTGGGGGCTCATCAAAAGATGGCCTTGCTTACGTAGCAATACGTAGAGACAACGTAGTTTGACTGGACTTGGACTGACACAAACTCTAATTCTTTCTCTGACTCTATTTTTGGAGTTTTGATATTTTACAATTTTTTTGGATTTTTTATGTTCTATATTTTTTTATGGATTTTAAAGGTTTTATGATTTTTTTTGGATTTTGAAGGTTTTATATATTTTTTGGATTTTGAAGGTTCTATGATTTTTTTGGATTTTGAAGGTTTTATGATTTTTTTGGATTTTGAAGGTTTCATGATTTTTTTGGATTTTGAAGGTTTTAATTTTTAGCTGAAACCATGTGTAGGATCCCATAAAGATGTAAGTCAAGGAATTTCCCCTAGTCGGGTATAGGACCAACTTATTATGTGCAAGGAAATTGATGGATGCAAAGGATGGTTATGAAAGGAAAAAGATGCTAAATGTCAATGGATCTCAGGCCATGAGAAGGATGACAAAGCTTTATTATGGATGGATTATATGTGTGAATGGATAGACACAAGGCAAAAAACCAAATAGAGTGATAGTAGATAGAGGAGCATAGACTGACTATACATGGTGCCTATTTTCCAAGTTTTCATCATGGTACTTATCCAAAGCACCATCGAAGTGGTTTTCACTTTTGGATGAATTATTTCAATTTACTATTCTTTTCCATTTTTCCAAGTTTTTTTTTTGTCACCATGATGCCTGTTTGCTAGGTTTTCATCAAAGTGACTTATTTTTTCACTTATTTTTTTAATTTTTTTGTATTTTTTTGACTTTTTGAAAGGGATTCTCTGAAGGCTAGGTGTAATATCTATGAAGATGCATGTTGTTGATGGGATCAGACAATGGTTCACCTTCAAGAATAGACAACTAATAAGAACCCGACCCATATGTTGATGTGATGATGTAGGGACCCAACCAATTAGGTTCAAACCTTCTAAGCTTTTCTTGATCTGTTTGATTCTTAAAATTTTCTTTCAAAACCAAGTCACCAATGTCAAAGTATCTAGCTCAAAATCTTGTTATAGTTGCATCGAAGATGGTTTTGATGTGCCTACAAATGGGTTAAGGAATTCTATCTTTTCTCATCCAATTTAACTCAAGCTTATGCAAACGGGCTATACAGTACTCTTCTTCATCAATAAACTATTGTATAAATACCCTCAAGGATTGTAACTCAACCTCAATGGGAATAATATCTTCAAATCCAAAGACAAGGGAATATGGAGTGGCTCCTATGGGTGTACGAATGCAAGTGCAGTAGGCCCATAGTGCAAGATTGAGTTGGACATGTCAATCATGGCTAGCATCATTGATAGTTTCCTTTAAGATTTTAAGTATAGTCTTATTAGATGCCTCAATTTGATTGTTACCTTGGGGATAGTAGGGAGTGGTGAAATGGTGTTGGATATGAAACTTTTCACATAACTCTCAGACATCTTGATTCTTAAAGGGATGGCCATTAATTGTAATGATGGAATGAGGAACACCATACCGACATATGATGTAGTTAAGGATGAACTTAGATATTTTATTTCCAGTAATCTAGGTCATCAAAATGGATTCAATCCATTTGGTAAAGTATTCAATAGCAACAAGGATAAACTTATGTCTATTGGCAGAAGTGGTGGTGGAACCCCTAAAATTCTTATGTTGCATTGATAAATTCTACAAAATCTGGCTATCTTTCCTAGCTTGGAATGGCTCTTAGGGCTTAGGGTTTCAGTCTCTCTCATGTTATATGGTTTATGTATTTCTTAAACCTTCTATAAAACCATAGGTTTTTTCCCTTTGCATACGATCTAATTCGTTGTTGACTAGTTATCACCTATTCTTGGTTCATTAAGTTGCCACTTGAGCCATTCAATTTTTCTACTTATTGGCCCCTTGAGACTAATGTTCCCAATTGTTACCCATGGAGTCTTTTTAAATATTGCTTCATATTATGTGGGTTGCAAGCCTTTTAATATTTGCTAAGGTCCCTTTGTCCAAGTTTAATATTTCAGCATTGGTCTAATGTTTGGGTCCTAAATTTATGTCCCCCATGTCACTTGTCTACCTATTCGGGTCCCTTTTTAAGTACTAACTTTGTGCACGTGTAGAATGGGGTTTTATTTGTAGTAGTTCAATTAGTTGATATAATCCTGATCGTTCCCTGCTCCCCCATTCGGTTTTAATCTTCATTAAAATATTCATATGGGCTGGTGGGCTAGTGCCACGTGTCCCATCATGTCAATGAAGCCCATCCTCCCTCAAAGGCAGTGAACATCAAGCTTTAAGGGATCGACGATTGAGATGAAACAATCTGGATTGATCTTTACCATTCCCTGCTAGCTCATGAGGGACCCACCTTCATCTCCTATCCCTCAACAAGGAAGCGGGGAGGTGCCACTTGGAAAAATCTAGACCGTCACTGAAACTATAGTGAGGAATGAAATATTTTGGAAAGATTTCGGCATAAGGTCTAGAGACATTAATACCCATGCTACTAAAAGGTCTTTTAAGAATATGTTTTAAAAGTGAACAATATTTTATGATCATGGTCGTCCATTGGATCCAAAGGTTATGCATGGAGACAGAGGGCTTGAAATGTAAAGAGCACGCAAGTTGAAGGCACCAGATTTAATATGAGCCTTCCCCGCCCCCCTGATGTTGAAAGATGCACACAAGTTAAACCCAATGGGGAAGTGGGGAGGCTGATACATAGCCTTTTCCATGGCTTATGGAAATGATGGAGCCCATGGGGTATATTGCAGGAAAATCCACATGGCATGTTTTGGTTCGTCGATGGAAATGGGAGTCTATAGTCAATTTTTTTTCAAACTTTTTTGATTGGATTTGGTTCACTCATCGAGCCATCTCACTATAGAATCAACGGTCAAAATTCAAAGTTGAGATTAAGGTCAAGTAACTCATTCTGGCTCACACAAGCAAACAAAAATGGTGGATTTGACACTGAACTACCAAATTGATTTGCCATGATTCCATAAAAACTTGCTTTAAAGCATAATTGTAGATTCCTAAAGCATCCAACATGTAAAGGAGTTCTCATTGCAAGTTTCAAGCTCACTCTATGACCAAAATTAGAATTTTTAAAGTGCCTGTAAACCAGTAAGTAAAATCAATACCTTGCTTTTCAATTTGTTAGAATTTGCTTGCTCTATCATTCTATCAGTAGGTTTTTTGGTCTGCTTTCATTTCTTTTAAGGTTTGACATTTATTTTGAACAATTTTCTTGTTTAATCTTGTTATTTATTTGCATCAAACCCATACCCTAGTTGTGAGCTTGCAATTTATTGAGAAGTAAACCCTAGTTTGCACAAACCCTATAACTATGGCACCTAAAGTTAAAGCATCTGTATCAAAAGATCAACCCTCCAGGTCTAAACCTAAAGTTAGACCTCTTGTTCAGGATTTAACTGACCAATTAGAACCCTAAACATTTGAGAAACCTAAGGGTCAGCTATTGTTCTAAGGCACACAAATTGTGGATGTGCTTATAGATAAATAATACACTATTAAAGATGCCACATTACCATACACTGGATGGGCACAGTTTAATTGTTGGTTTGGCAACCGAAACTATGGCATCCCTATTGGCAACCCCTAGATATTAGATATGGGGAAGGTGGTAGTGCCCAATGTTTATATGGATATCGACTTACTAAAAGAAATATCAACAAATTATGACCCAATTTCAAGAATTGTGAGAACCTTTAATGGTATTGGAATGGTTAAGGTTACTAGGGCTAAGATTGTTGAGGTCTTCAAATTGACTGAGTGGAGTGAGGATATGGTCAAATTTGATACAAAATCACTCAAGGTTGAATATGAGACGGTAAGGCATACCTTCAAAATCCCAATGTTGTAGCACTATTTGACATCTATTAAAGGTCAAGGGAAAATTATTTTGGGCCCATCAAACAAAGAGCCATGCCCCATCAATTATTTTGTGTCCTATTTTCAAAGGGCATTCTATTCCTTGTGTCAAATCATAGGTTATGACCCAACTATAGGTATGCCCATGGTTGAGATGTATATGGCTGCACAAATTCAACACCCTACATGCAAAACACTTTTTGATTTTGGGTCATACATGGCTGAGAAGATTCATGAGGTTTTGGTTGCATTGAAAAATGGTTAATATGGGGTAAGGTTCTACTGGTACTCTTTATTCATGCATATGTTTTTGTTCAAAGGAGCTACTTACTTTAGAAAAGACATGACATTGGACAAAAGGGAAGGTGATATGGATTTACTTGTCCAATGTTGGACCTCACTCCTTGATAGGGATGAAAAAAAATCTAGTTATGTGGTATTAGAGAATCTTTTTTCTTCCAAGCTGAGGAGGGTTTTGATTATGAACATGCCAAGAATTCCTGCAACTCTGCATGACTTTTTGAGGCCTAAAGATAGGAGGCCCAATTTGAATATTGATCACAATTGGGGAGATGTTATTCCCCATCCTAGCTACACAGTTCTAAGGGTGTATGGAACAAGGGTTGCACCTCACATACTACCAAAAGATGTGCCACTGAGAGTTGGTTTCTTATAAGCAATGTGGCAGTTAGGAGATGTTGAGGATAACCATTTGAAGGATCAGGGTAAGGGAACCTTTTTCCCTACATACACTTGTTTCTCTGATTTTGTTATGAAGAAGGGAGGATGGAGTAAGCTTTCTTATTGTTAGCGAATGAATTGGACCCTTTGATAAATATGGTGATAACAACAAATCTCATGCCTGATAAGAACTAGCACCTATTCGCTAACAACTTTGGAAAGGCCACAATTACATTTGTAGATTTCCTCTAAATTGAGAGGTACATCTCCCTTGTGCAAATTAAATGGAAGATAAGTAGCTTTTAACCAGAAAGCAATAAGGCCACTAACATTAATACATAAAAATGTAATTAATGCAAAGAGAAAATCCTAAATATCATCAATGAACAACTCATAGACTGTACTTACTAATGGTGAAATCTAATCTAAGCATGAATAAGAGATTTCATAATTATAATAAAGGAAATAAATGTAATAGAATAAATCTTAAACAAAAAATACATTCTATATTATATGTGAATCGCATGTTAGTACAATCAACATCACATTCCACTAACAATGCATAGATTTGAAGCTATTGCAATCATAAATGGACTAACTGAGACAAATCCTAAGTGTTCCTTCCTTCACTACAACACTATGTAATTCCAGAGATTAGACCCTCGCCAAATAATCTTTCTACCTAGATCTATAGGAACCAAATTCCTTTCTAATAGCTACTGATAGGTTGTGGTAACATATTCTTGTCACATAACTATCTATCTTGAAAACTAGTGGTTGAGAATAATAAATAATCGGTATGATTACATTGCTAGTGAAAAGATTGCAAATAATTCTTGAACATTTCTTGATTGAACCCTCACCTTGTGGCCATTGATCATAAAATAGTTTGTATACCTCACCAATTGAGGATTTAACAACTGTCACATGTGCATGTTGTCTTGTCATGAAATCAATTGGGAATGTAACTTAAATTCCAGTCATATCACCATTAATTTCAGAATGCATCACCATCCTATCATCTTGATTGTTCTCAGTTAACATGTTTTTCCAACCCTTTATAAATTTAATAGGTACAACCTCACTTTGCCATATTGTAGTATAAAACATGGCTAGTGCTTAGAGCGATGGTGTATCCATGAATGATTTTTTCACCATTGAAGAGATCGAGTGTAGTACTCTTTTTAGGCAACTTTCTGATCAGTTAAAGGAGGTCTTCACAATTGAGAGTGAGATTGAGGAGGAAGTGCTACACAACATATTAGGAGATACTTTTCTGAACGAGTTTCACATACACAATGCAACACTCTTGGAATATTTCATGTACACCATAATCTGCACTTCCAATCATTGTGATTGGGGAATGAGGATAGCAGAATGGTTAGTAAGACCAAAGTACCTTCATTGGGTGAACATGGCCATTTCCATCCTCAAAAGCTATCTATGGAGTGGACTAATAGGTGATGCCATTTCCATTGCTTCTATTCCTTAGACTAAAGCCTTGGAGGAAGTGGTGGCTCTCCCATACATAGGACTTGTGAGAAACAATATGGAACTATTTTCTTAGCTTTTGCAGACACATGAGAACCTACTCTCACCTGCTTAGACAGAGCATCTCCAAGAAGTTACAAAAGCACTTCATGTGTTGGTATTCACCCTTTATGCCTGAGAAGAAAATCCCATTTTGATAATATATAGCTTCTCCATTTCTATGTAATCAATAAAAAATTTGTATCTCCAGTTGTACATATATTATATATATAATAAAATATAGCGTTTTGGTACTCCTGGTGTTGATTTTTGTATCATGATCAATTATGTCTTTGAATCAGGTTTAAATTTTGTTTCATGTGAATAGCTTTCTTTATTCAATCCTACATAATAGTTTCCATTTGCACTTTTAAATGATACTTTGTATGATGGTCATTCAATCTCTCTTGAAAACACATTTGGTAGTGATGTGGGAACTTCATGGAACTATACAAATCGTTGTTGTAGTTATAGTAAATACTTAGATTCCTTCTCAACTTTAGAGGACTTTGAAAAAGATATCAGCAACCTTTTTGACAAGCTTGTGAACTTTACAAACCACCCACACTTGAAAATAGAAATTTTGGATCGTGAGGTGAGTTACAACAAAACCATAAAATACCTCTTGGATTAAAGTATGACAAAGGAAAGGATTGTGGCAGTTAAATGGGGAGTTAGACAAAATGACCAAAACACCACCCAAGTTATGAAAACTTAACAAAACCCCGCCCAACAAAGACTTAGCCAAAATTTGATATGGGGTGATGGTTTACAAAAAAGGGGGTCCTAGAATTTTGACAAAACTGATGTAATTAAACCTTTTGGGATGAAGAGGGTAAGAGCAAGAAGCCATGATCCTAAGGGATTCATGGCATGGCTAAAAGCAAGGATCAAAAGCTCCAAATTCATCCATAATTTCTTTTTTCTATAAGATGTAATAAGGAATATTGTTGACTTCTAGAAACAAGATGATAGAAAGATGAAATGGATTTCTTTCAATAAATTTGAAAGAGAGCTGCAATCTAAGGACCCTCAATTCTTGGCTCTTGGAAACATAAAGGATGAAATGCAAAGAATTGAATATGTTTTTTAGAGTTTTGAGCAAGTAGTTGGTAAATTGAAAGGTGAAAGTTTAATCTAGGACAAGGGGAAGGTTGTAGTAGAGGAACAAGGTGAAGGAGAAACCCATGTGATGGAAGAAAGGCCAACCTATCAATCCCCCAAGAAAGTAATTGTTTTCAAAAAGAGGAATGACAGGGCGAAGGAGAAGCAAATAGTAATTACCTCTTCTCAACAAGAGGAGCAAAGAGTCCCTTCACCAGAACATGAAATGCCACCATTGTCTCCTCCTAGGTCAACTAGTCCTAAGATTGTTGACATTGATTCACCACCAAGGAATTCATCACCACCAAGGTAATCACCTCCTAGGAGATAAAAGGTTGAATCAAGTGGCCTGGTGGATTATGATGAGGATTCTAAAGATGAAATACTGGTTACTGAGGAAGAGATGCAGTAAGTTATGCCTTATCCACCTAGGGAGATGGTACCACAACAATTGGGCCTTAAATTGAGTAAGGTGGATCTCAACAAAATGAAAAACACTGATGATGTTAGAGAAGAGGTTTGTTAATAGTTCATGGAAAATGACTCATTTATCAAGTCCTCAATCTTCATGGAATTTTCTTCTAGAGAAAAGAAAGATGAATATGTTAATAATGTTGGAAAAAAAGGAGCCTCCCCCTAGAATTTCCTAATCAAATTATTTAGGCCCAAGTGATGAAAGAGATGAAAGAAAGCTTCCAATGTATAACTTCACAAGATGGTAAGGAATTGGTCAGGAAAAGTGGTCTTCTCTTGTTTCTAGAATGGGACCTTGCCTCCGCCATAGACTTTGATACATTGAAGAGGTATGATAGGCCTCTATACAATTCTGAGGAGGAAGAAAAAATTGCACTACAAGGTTCTACTTTTAGTGAGTAGTGAGACACTCTGGCTATTTGGGCTCTAGCCCCAAATACAAAAAAAATATAAGTTGCAAAACCTTCTACAGACTATAGTGGGGGCTTGATTATAAAGAGAGTATCTAATACCTTTGCCATTAAATTTTCTACCATGTTAGTGAACATTGCTCAATTCACAAAGGAAACAATAGAGGCAGTCACAACAAGGAAAGAAAAATTCAAAAAGATGTACAATGATTTATTGGTTGAATATGGAAAAGGTTAGCAAAAGATCATGGAGTTACAAATAGAGATGACACTATTAAAGGAGAAGATGAAAAATATGCAATCTAGTGAGCAAATGCAAATAGATCTTGCTTCTCCTACCTCACCACAAGAACAAAAATCTACTACCCCTACTCCCACAAATACTTCATTGGAAATTGTGCCATATAATATGGGAAATGTGCCTATTTCAGTTGAAGAGCCAAGTACATCAGAGGCACAACAAATAGAGGAAATAAATAAGGAAGATATACTTGAGAAGTTGAATACATATGAAGAGAGGTGCAACTAACATGACAAAATGATCCTAGTCAGCAATTTAAAGATTGTCACTTTAGTATTGGAGCATATAAATAAGGGAGTTGATAAGAGATTAATTAGCATCCATGCTAATTATTCTTCCATGATTGATGTTGTGAAGAATTTTTGATAAAGACAAGGAGGTGGCAATCCCACTTATGGAAAAATGGATTCCCAAACTACAAGATTTGAGGCTAATGGTCATGGGATCCAAGCATGATGTGAAAAAGTTAGATAACATCCAACCTACCCTTAGACTAGTAAATGGAATGCAATAATTCCAAGGAAATATTGAGCCTTTGGAGTCAGAGATAAGGGAGTTGGTTAAAGGGTTTGAAGAGATGAATTTTGGTCTCCTTCCTGACATCTTGAAGGAAAATGGTGAGATCAAATCTTTGTAGGAGTAGAAAGAAAAATCCAATGATGTAATTACAAAGCAAGCAGCCCTAATTTGTGAAGGGACCGACATGAGAATGCTAAAGAACATAGACATGTTTTCTCAAGCAAGAATTTCCTTGGAGGAATTTGATAAGGAAGCTAACCAGGTGGTAACCAAATATGCTCCCTACAAAGCAAAGGTTGATAGTGTTATTGCATTCAATTGGCCCTCAGAAGAGGAATTTCAATCATGGAAATACAAGTACCTTGATATCTTGGAGGATTAGGTTACTATTATAGGGGGTGGTCAATGCAATTTTGGTCTTAAAGTATACAACAATGGAGAGTACCGGATGGGAGAATACAATACATGGCTTGGAACTAATATAGATTAGGCCTTTGATAAAGTAATGATAAAATATTGTATTCTCTCCAGTTTCAAAATTAATGACAGGGTACATACGTGGACGTAATTTTTCCTTTTCTCTTTCTTTATTTTATGCTTCTCTTCCAGCAAGCTCGGTGTATGTGGACATAGTTTTGAAAGCACATGGGTATAGTGCTACAAAAAATAAAAGGTGCCTTTTGGAAGGCAGGACCAAATCTTCATTGACAAATGTAAATAGTTTTTGTCCCATGTGATATTTCCCTCCATTTGAATTGCAAATATAACTTCATTGGGGAATATATGTTGTGTTGATCAAAGAGGAAATGGACATGTGTACATTTTGGCCTGAAGCTTATTTTCTCCTTCATTTATATAAGAAGGAATTCATGGCCAAATGTAGAGGTTGGTTGTTGATTGATCATAGAGAGAATTTTGTAATGAGAATACAAAGAACAATTTAGAGTTTTTGTCATAGGTTTTGAGTCTAGTTAATATGTAAATGTAATTTTTGATGGCAGTACTAGAAATTGAATATAAAATGGTGCAAATTTGAAGCCATTTCTCTCCTAGTGTATTCATTTTATGAAATATTAATAAAATGATCAAGGGTTGTTTTGTTAGTCTTCATTGATTTCAAATGGATGTATGGCTCTGTCCTTGTTTTCAATTCAAATAATTAATTAAATTGCTTGGATGAAGCTATAGGTTCATGTAATTTGAGTATCAAGATCTTTACAAGAAGTTATGGTTTGGGATACAATGTTGATATACTGTAATGCAATGTTGTGAAAGCTTTATAATGTTATATATTAGTTTGTTGTCAAATTATATCTATGTTGAGATTGACTTTGTTTCCTAGGTTAAGACACTGATCTGAGTTTTTTATTCATGATATATCTTCTTGGTCGTTCAACAAAAAATAAAATTCATAAAAAAACTTTCAAATGATCTGCAATTATTATTATTTCATGTCAAGTTATTTCATTCTCTTACTCTAAATGTTGAGTGTTGTAAAGGAGTAGCCAACTTATGGAAACATTCCATTTATTGAGTTGTTATATGATAATTCATTTGTTATTTGTAATGTATCTAGTCATTGAGTGTATAAGTTTTTAGGTACATTATCAGATCACACTCTTAGGTCTTGCAAAGCCTGAAGTGTAGGAGGAAAGAATTGTTGATTTCACTCATTTGTTGGCCAATCCCTTCAGGTTGCTAAGGATTGGAATTGGAAATTCCATAGGATTCTTTCAAGACTAGCTTGGTTCTTTAAAAACAACCAACAAGTGGAATGAATCTTTCCCACGAGGTGGAGTCCCCATTGAGAGAAGGTTCAAGAGGATGTAAGTGGGTGTAGCTCCTGAGTAGGTGTGTGTACAAGATCTCCATGTATTTGACATTAGCAACATTTCTTCATGAAACAGTAGGAATCACATTTCATTGTAGGCCAATAATATCCTTTTCACATAAGCTTCTTAGATAGAGTAGGGATAGTAGAGTGAGCTTTGCATATACCACTATGTACCTCTTGTAAGGCCATTTGTGCTTCATATGAGTCAAGAAATTTGAGAGGGGTACTATCTAGGCTACATCGATAAAGGGTATCATCAGTGATGATGTATTTGGAGGCTTTCTGAATAAATTTTTTGCATTGGTCTGTGGACAAGTCAGGAGGGATAATATGGTCTTGTAGGTAGTTATAGAAGTTTTTGTACCAAGGAGATTCAAGACCAACAAGTTCACACATTAGTTCAGATTTAGGGACCTTGAACATGGGGATCAACAATTGTTCCACCAAGAACTCATACTACGAGGAATTGTTAGGAATATCATAGAGAGATGCAATGGTTTCCATTGCATTAGCTACCTTGTTTTGAATTCTTAGAATTTTCTCAAAAGAAATTTCATTGAAGTATAATTTAAAACTATCCATCATGTGCTTATAAGGGGTAAGCTTCTCTTCCTTAGTATCATTGTCATCATTCACTTGATGGATAACCAATTGAGAATCACCATAGACTTGAAGATCCTTGATTTTCCATTTGTTTACCATGCATAATCCTATCAACAATGCTTCATACTCAGACATATTATTCATGCATGGGAATGCTATTATATATGACAAGAATGGAATCCCCTGAGGTGTGATAAAAATAATTCCAGCCCTTGAACGATGATTTGTATAGGATTCATCAAAGTACAATTTCCATGTTGTGGGAATTTTTATTGCGAAGACAATTTCATCAGGAAAGTTAGACACAAGAGGATGGTTTGCTATCATTGGTGCATCTACAAGTTGATCAACTATTACTTGTCCTTTTATTGCCTTATAATCAACATACTCTATGTCGTACCCACTCAGAATCATGACCCACTTTTCTAATCAAGGTCTATTAGAGTTTCTTTGATTAATAGATACTTCAAAAGATCAATCTTAACTATTAGTTTTGTTCTATGACTCAACATGCAATGTCTCAACTTCTGTGTGGTGAAAATAACTGCAAGGCATGCTCTTTCAATGGGTCTATAATTAAGCTCATATCCTATCAGAGTTTGACTGATATAGTAGATAGCTCTCTCTTTTCCATCATTGTCATTTTGTGCTAGTAATGACCCCAGTGCTAATGTAGTGGCTGATATATAAGATTAAGTGTCTTTTGTCAATAAGAGGCATGAGAACTGGAGGAGACAATATATAATCTTTTGTTTGCTAGAATACCTCTTGACAATGTTTGGTCCATATGAAGGGAACTCATTTATGTAAAAAATGTTGAAATGAATGAATCTTGTCTACTAGATGGGAAATGAACCTTCATATTAACTATAATCTTCCTTGTATAGTCCTCAACTAACTAATGTTGGTGGGCGGTGGCATATCTATGATTGTTTTTACTTTCACAGGATCGACCTCAATTCCCCTATGAGAAACTATGTATCCCAATACTTTTCCTAATTGGACCCCAAACACACACTTCTTCGGATTTATTCTGAGCTTATATTCCTCTAGTATTTTGAAAATCTTATCTAACACTCCAAGATGACCACCTCTTGTCAAATATTTTGTCAATAATTCCACATAGTCTTCCATAAGTACATGCATATAGTCATGAAAAATGGTTATCATAGCCCTTTGACATGTTTCTCTAGCATTCTTGAGTCCAAAAGGCATTACATTCCAACAAAAGGTACCCCAAGCGCAAGTGAAATTTGTCTTGTGTTGATCTTCAGAGGAAATTCTAATCTAATTGTATCCTAAAAATCCATCCATAAGTAATAACATCTCATATCCCGATGTGAGTTCTACTATGATATCAATGTTAGGTAGTGGGAAATCATCCTTAGGAAAAGCCTTATTTAGATCTCTAAAATCCATGCATATTTTGATACCACCAATTTTTTTAGTGATAGGAACAAGGTTAGGTATCCATTCAACATAATATATGGGACAAATAAAACCAACATCCAAAAGTTTCTTTAACTCAACCTTTACCAAGAGTGTGATTTGTGGATGCATTTTCCTTAATTTTTTCTTGATAGGTTTAGCATTTGAAAGTAATGGTAAATGATGTAGAACTAGTTCAAGGTCCAACCCAAGCATATCATCATATGACCATGCAAAATTAACTTCTCTTTCTGAAAAGAATGTAGTGAACTATGATATTTCATTTGTGGTCAAAGATGTTGCAAACTGAACAATTCTAGGATTGTACTTTGTCCCAAGATTAACTTCTTCTTAATCCTCTATTGGCAATGGTGATCTCTCTTGGTCAATAATGAGACTGTCCAACCCTCCATTCTCAAGCACCTCAAAGAGTTTTTCGCCTTCGGATACATCCTTTATTTTTACTTTTTCATGGTCTAAAGGAACCTTTCAGTTTTCACCTAGATACCTATTCTTTTTATTTTTATTTTTATTATTTTTCTCACTTTTATGACTAGAGAGAGGAGTAGACTCTCCAAAATATGTTGCATTATCAAGCTCAATGATGAAGCCAAATTTATGATCCCCACTTGGTATCTCTTCACGAAGTTCCATGAACTCAGCAATTGCTTCGTCATTCTCGAATGCGTCTAAACTTGGTGGTCCTTGCTAGTCCCAATCTATGAGTTGTAGGTAGACAAGGGGTAAGCCATCATTAGTATTGTCAAGGGTTAAAGTTTAGGTAGATATGGTAAAGACAGAGGTAGAGTCGGCTGGTTCCCGAAAGGTATTGTATCAATGAATTTATTTTGAGGATTAGATTGTGAGATAAACTAACACATAAAGCATGTAATCCAAAGATCCTATCAAGAACAATGAAAACTAAAAATAACAATTATACCTATCATTCGTAGGAGTTTCCATGATTCACCTTGATAGTACCTTCTTGCTTGCTGGTTGACGTGTTGCCCTCAGATTCATCGTGTGAGCAATCTGCAAATAAATGTCTATGTCCTATGTACACCAAGCTTTGAAGGATTTGCACAAATGCCTAATGCTTATGCCTAAATGACTATGATAAAAATGACTCTAAAATGCCAAATTAATCTAAGTATTAATATGCCATAATATTTTAATCTATGTGTGTAATCTAGAAATGAGAGGAAAATGGCATTTTATAGAAAATGTCATTTTGAATGGGTGGGTGAGATTAATTCCTGACTAAGACCTAAAATGAGAGGCCCAGATTAAATCTGATAATCCCTAATTAAGGTTAGGGAAAAATCATTAAGTGAGCGGTCAAGATGTCACCTGAGAGAATCGAATCGGCAGTGGAGAATAAATGAGATAAACTAATTAGAAAATAAGGATTTTTGAAAATCAAGAAGATAAAGACTGCCTAATTTGTGAGATTCAAAAAATAAAGAAGATAAGAGTTGGACTGAAGATCAAATTTGGAAAATCAAGAATTTTCCTGATTACTTGATTTTTGGAAGATTAGTTACAATTTTGAATTAAATTAATTCAAAATAATGATTTTGTGAGACAATAAATAATCTTTTTTAGATTATTTACCAAAATGGACTGACAGTTAAGAAAGTGATGACATTTTAAATAATTTCATTTATTTAAAATGAGAGGAATATTAATTTTGACAATTAAATAATTAAAGATAATTATTTAATTTAGTAGATAAGATTAATTAATTAAATTAATTAATCAATTTATTTAATTATGACAGTTAGTGACATATTAAATAAATAAATAAAATTTATTTATTTAATAATCAGGAAGAAATATATGATGAAGGGTAATTAAACAAATTAATTTAGAAATTTATTTAATTAAGGGAAGACTTAGACAATTAACGACGTATTTAATAAATAAATACAATTTATTTATTTAATAATCATGAAGAATACAAAGACATGAATTAATTAAACAATTATGAATTATTTAATCAATAGTCGAATGTGGACCAAGGACATAATTAAATGCCATAATTATGCTAGGACAAAAGTAGTAAAAATGAAGCTTGTAGGCCTAGGTCATTTTTAGGTGTCTACATTTTGCCCCTCTTTGTCATAATGTAGCATGTCGCATTGTGACAAAGAAAATAAGTCAAAAATATGCCCCAGTGCAAAATAAGATGAGGAAGAATGACGAGGAGGGTAACGGTATGCCCCCTCAAGAGGACAGATAGGTTCCAAGAACATGGGTGTGCTGTCGAAATTGGTGAGAAGACTAGAATATGAAGAGACAGAAATGTTAGTGCAAAAGATATGGATGATGATATGGATGCAATGCCTATATGAGATGAGTGAGAGATGATGACAAGACTAAAGAAGATGCATGTTAGTTCCTAGACCAAATCCTTCAAAACATTGCCATAAGACTTTAATATGTATTGCTCTTAATCATCATTGGGCGGTAAAATGACACAAATGGACAACAAACACCATGATATGACATAGACCAAGGTGTACAAGGTCATCCACTTGAAAAACAGATAGTCACAGACAAGGAATGCCCTAACTCATACTAAGGGTGAAGTTTCCCTAGTCTTTTTGTCAAGACAATCCATAGACAACAGTCAAAGAAAATAAAATAGGCCAAGAGACGTCATTGCAACTCTAAATCCTTCATGGGACATCCTCGAGGTAGCTAGTAACATGACCAAAAAGACAAGACAGTAAAAATATAAGACAAAATAGCCAAGATAGTCAAAAGATAAGACAAGATAGACCAGAAAGATTAATAGCCATTTTATTTTGTTTGCCAATATTTGTTTGCCAAAGATTGATTTCTTGTCGATTTGATAGTTTTGACAGTTTAAGAGTTTTTCCAATTTGATAGTGTTGATAGTTTGACGGGGCCTATTGTTAGGAAGGACACATCCTGAAAAGGCAAAGGACATTTTGACAAGGTCTAACTCCAAGAAGGACACATCTTGAAGAGGACCAGAGAGTGACAAGATTGACATTGTTTTGAGTAATATGTTTTGGCAAGTTGACTAATGTTGACTTTATGATTGATTGGACTATGCTATCTGATTTTGACCAATTTTGACATTGACGTTTTGAATGACTATCTTGTGTCTGAGTTTGACTGTCTGACTTATTTGACTGACGTGATGATTGTGACAAATGCCATGATTTTATTTGGACCAACCTAAAAGGACTGACCTAATGTCTCGAGGACTCATCGACTGATGGCCTTGCCTACGTAGCAAATGCACAGAGACAACGTAGTTCGACAATGACATGGACTGACTAACATGGCTGACTTTGACTCCATTTTTAGGATTTTGACATTGATTTGGATGTTTTTTTGTTTTTCTTCAGGATGTTTTATGATTTTTAGGTCTTTCTTCAAGACTTTTTATGATGTTTTTGGTCTTTCTTCAAGAAATTTTATGATGTTTTTTGTCTTTTTTCAGGATATTTTATGATGTTTTTGTCTTTTTGATATTTTATGATTTTTTTGGATTTTGACGTTTAAGAGGATCATAACAAATGCATATGACTGATGCCTACACATGAGAATCCAAGGAAAAAAATGATTGTGCCCCTAGTCAAGCTGAATACCAATTGATAGGTGATGACAATGTTGTTTGACGTGGGAAGGACGCATCCTGAACCAACATGAGGATGATGACGATAATGTGACAAAATATGGAGGTCTACAACCAGGCAGGAACGTAGTCAACTAAAATTTTGGATAATGTGTTCATTGCATTTGGAATGACTCAGTTAGGACTAGATGGGATGATGTGTTGGTGTGAATAAGTCTTGTACCTAGTTTATTCCTTTACTAGGGACTTAGGGGACTTAATTCACATGTTAAGTTTACTTAGGATATTAGTTGTCATATCTAGATAAGTATTAGTTGTCTTATCTAGAATTTCCACTTTCCTAGGTAGTTATGAGTTAGTTGTCTCATGTGATAGGATTAAGACACTTGTCATGATCTTGTCTTATCCTATCTCTCATCCTTGCCTTTATAAGCAAGGCATCTCTAGCATATTTGAAAATAGATGGCATATAGCATTGTATAGTATTGCATTGATCATATTGTATCATATTGCAATCCTTGTTTGGTGGAATAGCATCTTCCATTGTTGCTTCTCTCTATCCCTTGTGGAGGTTCTTTGGCATTGCAGATTGAAGATCTTGGGTTGCTAACTCCAACATGGTATCGGAGCTTTGAATCTGGCAAGCCCCTTCCATTTCTTTATTAGAGAGTTTCCATCAATTTCTATTGTCATTTTTTTGAGTTCTTGTATCCTATATTGCATGCTTGCATTTTTGGTGAGATCTGGTGATTGCAGCACTTTTGGCTATAGTAGCAGTATTTTAGGCTGTCCCATTGCATCCAGGAGGCTCGAAAAAGTCAGATCTGGCTTTTGTTTCACTTAATTTCGTCACCATTTGCAGCCTTAGCAAAGAAGGGTTTTGAGCTCAGATCTGGTAAACAACTTTTTACAGGTGCACTTTGAGCCAAAAATAAGTCTTCCATTGCATCCGGGTGGCCGTTTCCAAGTTTTTTGATATATAATTTTCCTATATTCAACAAAATTTGTCTTCAGAGCAAATTTTTTTTAGCCGAGGAGTCGTACGGCCCCCCGCGCAGCGCTGTCAGCTTTGTTTAAGCCGCAGACTTTAAGTCTGTGGACTAACCGCAAACCGCAGGGTTCCTAGCGGTTGGAGAAACCACCAGGCAGGCGACCCCCCAAACCACCAGGAGTCCGCCGACAACCGCCAGCGGGCGGTCTGTAAACCGCCGGCCGCAGCAACCGTAGCGGCTACACCGACCGCCACTGGAAGCCGCCAGCCAGCGGTCATCTAAACCGCCCCTGCAGCCGGCAACCACCCATGCAGACCACTAGCGGTCAGTAAACCGTGCGAAATTTTTTTTGCAAACAACCAGCTCCTGGTCACGTGGGTGACCGCCGGCCAGCCCCCGAGGGCTAATTTTTTGCTCCCAGATAGCCTTCAAAGTGCCTAAAATAGGCCTTTTTTTCAAATTTGCATAACTTTTCGCCACGAAGTCGGTTTTCTGCAAACAAGATATCGTCGGAAAGCTGGTTCAACGAACTTCGTAGTGGTATTGGTGAATTTTCCAGATTTTTCAGCTTGAAGGTACAAGTGCATTTATTGCTTGTTCTTGATGTAACTTTTTCCAACGAAGTCAAAATTTGGCAAACTTTTTTGTGAAATTGATCAGAAAATCGCAAGGAATCTATTTGTAACCTCTGTTTTCAGCTTTGCAAGCTCCTTATTCTGAAAAATTGTAAAAATCACCGTGTGTTATAAACGGTTGATTTGAGCTTGTCACTTGTAAAATTGCAAAAAGTGTTCATTGTAATTTGCTGGGGGGGTTGCAAAATCAGTTTTTAATACATTCTGGGGGGGTGAAAGGCACAATTTAAGTGCCACATTGTCCTTTTCTTTTGGTGATTCATGGCGGATCTAAGGCAAATTGAACCACTCACTCCACATAATTATCATACATGGAAGCTAAAAATGACTCAGTTGTTACAATCTAAGGGTCTATGGCCAATGTTAGATGCAGAACAACCTGAATTTACAAGGGATTATGAAAAGTTTGTCCATAGATGTAAAATGGATGAAGCAAAAGGGCTCATTGGCTTACATGTATCTGATAATCTATTGTTTCATATTTCGGAGTGCAAAACACCTAAGAATGTTTGGGACAAACTTGAAGAATTGTATGGTAAAGTAAATCATTTTAGAACCTTGCAACTTCAAGCAGAACTTCAATCCCTCTCTCCAGATACGTTTCCTTCAATGCAGGATTTTCTTGCTCAATTCAAGATGATTTTGTCACAGTTGAAAGGATGTGGACGTGATGTATCTAGTGATGAATGTATCTTCTTGATTCTGTCTAAGTTAAAGGGCCCTTATCAAGTGTTTTCTTCTACTTTCTATTCAACTATGGATGCAATAGGGACAGATTACAAAATGCCTACATTTGAGTTGTTTTGTGAGCGTCTTACTAGGGAGGAGGCCAAGTTAATTCAGTTGGATGCCTTACCTAATTCTAAGAATCATGCTCTAATGGCTCAATCATCCAAGGGTAAAGGAAAGAACAAGAAGAAGCCCAAAGCAGAATCATCTTCTGGTAGTGAGAATCCCTCCAAACCGAAGCCGAAGAACAATCAGAAGTCCACTCAATCTCCTTCTTCTTCTACCTCTGGAGATTCTTCTTCCAAGTCCAAGAAAAAGAATGGAGATCCTTGTTCATTTTGTGGCAAAACTGGACATGATGCATCTCATTGCTTTAAGAGATTAGAGGCCTTGGAGGAAGCCATGAAGAAGCACAATATTTCAGTGGCTAAGCCTTCTTCCATGGGCAAAGGGCAAGCTCTTTCTGCACGAGCTATGCATTCACCTTCAGATAGTTGGATTCTTGATTCAGGTGCCTCACATCACATGACAAATTCACGTGATCTTCTTGATTCCATAGTTCATACTTCTACTTCTCAGATTGCAGTTGGGAACTCTTCACAGATTCCAGTTTTGGGGACAGGCTCCGTTCAAATGCTAGATGGGTGCATTGAGGATGTTTTACTTGTTCCTGATATTTCAGCGAATCTTCTTTCCGTATATCAGATTTGTCATTCTGGAGATGGGAAGTTAGTTGAGTTTTCACCACAAAATGTGACTATTAGACAGTTGCAAGATCCTGAGAAGGTTGTTGCAACAGGAGTAGTTGATCATGAGAATCATTTGTATCAATTTGATGGATTTGAGTCTACATCAGGTTCATGTTTTGTTGCTCATGTTGATTCAATGAGCAAGCTTTGGCATGAGAGATTTGGGCACTTGAATTATAGATATCTTCAGCAAATGAAAGCACATAACTTAGTGGTTGGTCTTCCAAAGATCACTTGCACAGATGGTGTTTGTCAAGGATGTGTTCTTGGCAAGCAACATCAAGATCCTTTTCCTAAGGGTCAAGCTACACATGCAACCACACCCCTTGAGTTGGTCCATAGTGATCTCATGTCATTCCCAACTCCTTCTTTTTCGGGGGCCAAGTATGTGCTAACATTCATTGATGATTTTTCCCGCCAGACATGGGTCTTTTTTCTGAAGCTCAAGAGTGAAGTCCTCACCAACTTCAAGACCTTCAAATTATTTGTGGAGAAGCAGTCAGCTTTTTCTCTTCGACAGATACGCATAGATAATGGGGGGGAGTATGTTAATCAGGAATTTTAGGATTTTTGCAGTGCGAATAGTATTGTTCATTAGCACATAGTTCCTTACACTCCTCAGTAGAATGGTGTGGCAGAGAGAAAGAACAGGACTCTCAGGGAAATGGCCAATTGTATGATTTAGTCTAGGTCCATGGCTCATGCTTTTTGGGCCGAAGCTATCAATTGTGCCAACTATATTCAGAATCATATGCCACACAAGGCAGTGCGAAATATGACCCCTGAGGAGGCTTGGTCTCATCGCAAGCCAAATTTTTCCTTCGTCAGAGTATTCGGTAGTGAGGCTTGGGCATTCATTCCGAATGGTCGGCGTAAATCCATGGAGAAGAAGAGTCAGCGTTACATTTTTGTTGGCTATTGTGAGGATGTGAAGGCATACAAATTGTTTGATCCTGACACACGAAAGGTTCATTTCCGACGTGATGTTCAGTTTTCTGAGACCTTCACCCAACCAGATCCTCCTTTGACTTCTTCTTCATCACAACCTACTCAGTCTTCTTCAGTTGATTCTACTTTGCTACTTGAGGAAGACTTTGATGATGGTCTTGATGAACCTCCTCCTCACTCACCCACTAGGCCACAATGGGCTCGAGTTAATCTTGAGGAGGCTGGTCCTCTTGTTGGTGATCCCACAGACACTCGCCGCACTCATTCTCAGACTTCTAGAATTAGTCTTTTGAGTCATGCAGTTTCAGATGATCCTCAGAAGTTTTCAGATGCTTTAGGTATTCCAGAGTGGGATAGTGCTATGGCTGATGAGTATTCTTCCTTGATGAAGAATCATACTTGGGATCTTGTACCTCTTCCTAAGGGAAGAAAGTTGGTTCAATGCAAGTGGGTGTATCATACCAAGTATGCAGCAGATGGTTCCATTGACAAGTACAAGGCTCATCTTGTTGCAAAGGGGTTTTCTCAGGTTGAACGGATTGACTATTCCGAGACCTTTGCTCCTGTTGCCAAGATGGATTCTATTCGCCTTGTCCTTGCTATAGCTGCATCACAGGGATGGTCAGTATATCGGATGGATGTGAAGAGTGCTTTCTTGCATGGGGATCTTCATGAGGAGATCTATATGGAGCAGCCACCAGGTTTTGTGCAGGACTCTTCACTTGTTTGCAGGCTTCGACGTTCATTGTATGGTCTTAAACAAGCCCCTAGGGCTTGGTATGAGAAGATGGATAGTTTCTTGCTTGCTTCCAGCTACACTCGCTGCCATTCTGATCCCACAGTTTATACACAGAGACATGGAGAGGATCTACTTATACTTGTGCTCTATGTGGATGATTTGATTCTCACAGGGAGTTCTACTTCCATGATTCAGAGTACACAGCAAGCATTGATGGAGCACTTTGATATGACCGACCTTGGTCTTTTGCATTACTTCCTTGGTCTTCAGATTCATCAGACTTATGAGGGGATCTTCATTTTCCAGCAAAAGTATGCTCTTGATTTGCTTCAGAGATTTGGCATGGCAGATTGCAAGCCTGCCCCTACTCCATTCCAGTCAGGTGTTGTACTGTCTTCCAGTTGCACTACTCCTACAGTTGATCCTACCTTGTATCGGCAGTTGGTTGGCAGTCTTTTGTACTTGACACATAGTCGTCCTGATATTTCCTCTACAGTTGGACTTGTCTCTCGCTTCTCACAGGAGCCTCATGAGAGTCATTGGAAGGACACCAAGCGTATCTTGAGATACATTCAGGGCACTACTCATTTTGGCATTCACTACACTTTAGGTGCATCTCAAATTGTGGGCTTCACTGACTCAGATTGGGCTGGTGATGTCAATGATCGGAAGTCTACTTTTGGCTTTGTCTTCTGCCTTGGTTCTAGTCCGATTGCATGGTCATGCAAGAAGCAGACTGCTATTGCATTATCATCAACAGAGGCTGAGTATCGAGGTGCTGTGTTGGCTAGTCAAGAGGTTTTGTGGCTTCGATAGTTGATGACTGAGTTCGGATTTCCTTCCACTCATCCCACTACTCTTTGGTGTGACAATCAGAGTGCCATTCATATTTCACGCAACCCAGTGGAGCATCAGCAGACTAAGCATATTGAGATCCACATGCACTTCATCAGGCAGCTCATCCAGGATGGTGTTCTTAGCTTGGAGTATTTGCCTACAGATCAACAAGTTGCAGACATCTTCACTAAACCTTTGGCATCGCCTCATTATCTTCAGTTGCGATCGATGCTTGGGGTGAAGGAAGTTGTCCTTGGGGGGTCTTGAGGAGTCCTCCTTCCTTCATTAGTTTTCTTTGTTTCTTTCTCTCTTTTGGAGAGGAGTTTTCTCCCATAGGGTTTTTCTCCTTTTCTCCGCTTGTGAGAGTTTTTTTGTTTTGTACATGGGTACCTCATCAGGCCTAGTTGCCGGGACCCATCCTTTTGCATTATGCATTGGTTTGTACCTCCCTAAGTTGCACTTAAGGGGGGGTGTTGGTGTGAATAAGTCTTGTACCTAGTTTATTCCTTTACTAGGGACTTAGGGGACTTAATTCACATGTTAAGTTTACTTAGGATATTAGTTGTCATATCTAGATAAGTATTAGTTGTCTTATCTAGAATTTCCACTTTCCTAGGTAGTTATGAGTTAGTTGTCTCATGTGATAGGATTAAGACACTTGTCATGATCTTGTCTTATCCTATCTCTCATCCTTGCCTTTATAAGCAAGGCATCTCTAGCATATTTGTTAATAGATGGCATATAGCATTGTATAGTATTGCATTGATCATATTGTATCATATTGCAATCCTTGTTTGGTGGAATAGCATCTTCCATTGTTGCTTCTCTCTATCTCTTGTGGAGGTTCTTTGGCGTTGCAGATTGAAGATCTTGGGTTGTTAACTCCAACATGATGGAGTATCCTTAGACCATTTGACAAGGAAAGCTAAGATAGGTGATAGGCGTGAAAGGATATGGGGTGGCCTTGGTAAAAGACGAGAGACATGAGACTAATGGAATTGTCATATGATTTTCAAGGACTATGTCATATAAGGGCAATAAGACTATGACGGTCAATGACATGACATTTCATGAATAATGTATGACCAAAGGATAGGCATGTCAAAAGTTTTCCCAAAGCATGATTTATGTGTGCCAGTTTTATTCCAAGACCAAGGTAGGTGGGAAAATGGATGGAAATGATAGGGCTAAGATGGACGGATGTCAATGTTAAGAGGAAGGCCTAGGAGATGAGACGACTTGCCCCCAAGTGTAAGAGTCCACATAGATGATTTATTTTACACATGACACCTGTTTGCCAAGTTTTCATCATGGTACTTATCTAGGGCACCTGTTTGCCAGGTTTTCACCATTGGATGAAATTTTTCTCTTTACTATTTTCTTGACTTTTTTTTTTTTTGGTGTCACCAAGACGCCTATTTGCCAGGTTTTCATCAGGGTGATGATGTTTTACATTTTTCAATTTTTTTGTATTTATGATTTTGTGGATAGTCTGGATGCTTTAGATGACCACTGACTGTTCTGAATCTACTGATGGTGCCGATGTAGAGATTGGTGCCATGATATGCCAATAATGACCTTGCTGAAGGAGTTGTCTTGTCAGGATCATAGCGCTTTCATATAACTGATTGATGTCATCATGCTCCTTTCTGATACTAGAGTTGGCCTTATCAGAATACACACATCGTGATAGAGTGCCATAAGAGTCCTTGCGGTAAAGAGTTGATGCCAAGATGTGACGGATTTGTGACGTGGGATTTTTGGACTTTAGATGAGATGTAGGATTATGATGAATGATGGTAGACATGGAAAGATTGTTTGGATGTTTGGATGAATGATTTTTTATTTTCCAAACTTGGGATGGTGGATGACGGATTTTGGAGGGATGATGTTTGGAAGCAACAGTTTTAGATGCCTTGTTTGATGACCATTTTGAAGGAGCTGGACATTTTTTGTATGTGGGAGTCCTCTTGTCTTGTGGCTCCACATTCTGATTGACTTTTGTATTTGACTTGGTGTCTTTGTTTGATCCATCTTTCTTTGGGATCCATTTTAATTTCATTTGTCCACTTGTCATTTTGTTTGATTCAATGGACTTTGACATTTGATTTTGATCTTTTGACTTGTAAGACTTTTGTTTTTGTTGGTCCCAAAGGGGAGGTTGATTCATGATAGAATGATGGTTTATGGTGTGGGTGGACGTGGTGTTGGCAGCACTCTTATGAAAAGGATTTCTCATGGACTCCATTTTGATGTTTTTATCTGAAAAGGTTGCCCCCAGTATCGAGGAGGTACCACTGACATCGTTTGATTTGCTGTCTGAGGAATAACCAAGACCTTAATGTCTGTAATTTTCCTGAAGCTGTATTGGTTCTAGAATGCCTTGCTCGTGTATGCCTAGTCCTTTTCCTTGATATTGCATGCTTTGACAGATTCTATTTGCGATGGGGTATTTGTTGTTTTGAAAGAAAAATGCTAACCCATCATTAGGTATGTGGATACTGTCACTTGTAATATTTTCTTCTACAAGAAAGCCTGCTCTGATAAAGATAGATGACCCTAGTTGATAAAGTGTCTTAGCTTCATTGTCATGTTGGACATATTCCTGACTGCTATCTTTGGTCTGATCATGTGACATGTTAGGTTTAGATGATTTTGTTGGTGCTTCCAAGGAAATGTCGAAGCTGTCATTATGTTTAGTGTCATAGAGCCCAATGATTTTAGCTATAACTTGATCATATGCAAGCATGTTCCTAGTGGGAGATTCTTGATCTGGAGGAATATCGGCTATGTGTCCCATGGATGCAAGTGTCTCATCTTGGAAAGTGTCGATAATCAAGGCCTGTATAGGGTCAGCAAGTGTTTGATCATGAATGGTATAAAGTTCAAGGAGTGGATCATTTTGGATTTCTTGGTCCATGGTAGGGTCTTGGTCCAAGATGGGGTTGTCATGGATTTGGACTTCTTGGTCAATGGTAGGGTCTTGGTCAAAGATGGGGTTGTTGAAAATAGGATCATGGGATCGACTACCTTGTTCTTGACATGAGGGTGACGTTATAATGTCGCGCTTTGGGCTTTCATTTTGACATGTATCCTCAAGTTTATTAAGTGGGATTTGACTTTGAGTAATGATAGAATTTCCATGACTAGATGTGGCTTGTGAGGGGGTGATTTGAAAAGGGTCAATGAACGAAGGACTAGGATAGGACATGGGAACTTGGACTAGACTAGTATATGAAGGACTAGGATAGGACATGTGGACTTGGACTAGAGTAGCATGTGAGGGACAAGGATGGGACATGGAATCTTGGACTGGATTAATTATTGAAGGACAAGGATATGACATGGAGACTTCGACTGGATTGGTGTAAGGTTGATTGAAATAGGACATGGAGACTTGGACCGGATCGGTATGGTATGATGTGGGGACTTGACATGAGTTGGTAGATGGCTGCTAAGGGATGCAGACTTGGACATAATTAATAGGTGAAGGATTAGCATATGATGTGGAGGTTTGGAATGGACTAGTGGACAGTGGCTTCCCTTGTCAAGGTTAGGATAAGGGTGATAAGTGGACGTTTGTTGCAAATTACTGGTAGGATTTATGTCAAGCAACTGTTGATGGTGAGGGTAGACGGATGGAGGTGGCAAAGTATTTATGTCAAAGCCTTGTGGTAACTTTGCCCCTTGGTCCAAAAGCATGGCTAGATACCTTTGAGGGTCACGTAAGATTGATTTTTCTACAAAGGAGACTATATCAGGATTTTGCACTGTAGCTTCTAAGTCTTTTACATATACTCATCCATTTTGGTCTCTTTGTATGAATGGTTCATAAGGGTTTCGTGATGAAGATGGCATGTTCATGGAAGATTGTATGTTCATGTTGTGAAATGGGTCAGAAAAGGTCCAATGTTTGTTCGTGTCATAAATGTTATTGTCGATGTTGGGATTAGAATCTTGTCCAAAGTTTGCCATTTGTCATTGTTGTCTTTGAAGTCTAGTCTCAACTGTAAAAGGGATTTGTTCAGATAAGGATGACGCCAATGACAACTAAATGTGAGGATGATGACAACCTATGTTTTTTGGATATTTTGGATAAAGGATGACAATGCAAGACTATGTTTTTGGATTTTTGACAATAAGGGATGCAATACGACAATGTTTTCTAAAGAAAATGACTAATGCCAAAGGACAATGAAGACTAAGATGAAAAGTTATGTCACTAATTTTTTTTTGTATTTTTGGAATAAAGGATGACAATGCAAGATGATATGACATTTTCCTAAGGAAATGATTAATGCAAGATGACAAGGTTGTCAAGGCCAATATGAGGACTAAGATGATGATGTTTGACTAAGGACTTAATGTTATAAATGCCAACTCTAGGTTCAAAATGATGACTAAGATGAACAATGCAAAGTCTATGTTCAAAATGGGGACTAAGATTGTTTTTTGATGTTTTGTTGAAAAGTCTGAGTTGTCTAAGGTCAATCGTTTGTGTCTAGATTTGTGAATGTTGTGTATATTGTTTAAAAATCTAGAAAACACTTGACAAGCACGATGTTTTGGTGTAAGAAAACGCACATGAGACAAGTACAATCCTAAAAGGCCAATAAGCCAAGGGTTTGTATACTTGGTATAGCCCACCGATATACCCTGGATTGGTGATAAACACCTTTCCTTCTCGAGAGCGGATAGCTTAGAATTTTGGTGGCATTGGCTCCCCTCCACGGCTCATTAACATCTTTCGAGCACACCAAATTTGGATTCTTTGGGTAATGACATCCCAAGAATTTCTATCTCTACTCAAGGGGATTAGTAGTGAGTGTCTTCAGGCATGATACTATACCCTGCACTATACCAAGCAACGGCCATAGAACGGTTGGACACTAAGACAATAGGTGTTTAATTCGGGCATTTCGTTCGTGGGGCATGATCCATGTGGTGAGAGTCCCCTTTCGGATCCATCTTGTCGGAACCACACTCGTGATTCTTGGGTTTTCCCTAAGAATCCACTTTTATATACCGGCTGGAAGTCCCTTGGTGTCAGGGTGCTATCGGTTTGAGTCATCCTGGGGTGAGTACTTTTTCCCACCAGAACAAGCCCAAGTTCTAGAGTTAGTAACCGTTTCTCTTACACCCAAGATCGCCCGAAAGTGCAAGGGGAGAGGATACTCTGATATACCAAGTCGTGAAGGTAATGACAAATAAAAATGGGTCTGGTTTTCTGATCACCGAGTTTTCACAAGGTGAGAGCATACTCACGTACCATTTTGCAAACACACTCAGACATAGTAGAAAGACAAGTTCGTTTTAATTGCACCAAAGGAAATGTGTATTATACTAAAAAAAAAAACACATTGTTTTGATATTTAGTCTTTGGCGTTCGAACCTGCAAAACCACAAATTAGGAGTTTGAATTTATGTCTTTGACTATCGATCTGCAAAAATAGTTAGATGCGTCATTTTTTTCCACTTGATCCAATGTGTCCTTTGAAGAGTTTATTTTCTACACATGCACAAAACCAACAACAAACCCTAACAAGATAATCGATCACTACTATTAGAGGGTTAGCTAGTCGAGACAAATTTGATTTTTAGAAAAAAATTTGATAGTAAAATGAAAAATACAAAGAATAAAGCCTATCTAAAATCTCAAGAGGTTTCCAAAAATGTAAATAAATCAGACAAATTTGTTGTTTTACACCTGTAATTAATTTTTTATGAAAAATCATAAGAAAATTATAAAAAATACAAAATAGCTCTAGAAATTTTTTATTTTTTTACTGGAGTCATCTGATGTCATCCCAAATCTGCAAAAAAAAATTGTGATTAGATCTGCAACCGTGAGTGAGATATAAGCAAATCTTTTTTAAACCTAGATTTTAAAAGATCTATTTTTTGACTAATAATCATGCATCCAAATTTAAAATATAAAGAACAAATCCATGTAAAATTTAAAGAGCTTTCCAGAAAAGTAAAAATATCTGAAAAATTAGATTAGTTGCTCTTGAAATTATTTTTTTATTAAAAATAGAAAAATAATTATAAAAAATGAAAAACAAATTCAAAATTTTTGATTTTTGGAATGAAAGTGTGTGATGTTGTCCCCAAGCTGCAGAAAAAAAATTTGTGAGAAAATACATAGCCGTTTGAAAGTTATGGTCATGTCTTTGGAAACTAGGGCTTTATCCACAATGATGCCAAACCTGCAACAAAAGGCAAACAAAACCTGCAACAAAAAGAAACCAACTCCAAAAATGGTTTTTTTATTTGTCCAAATATGTCAGCTCACCAAATGTAACTGAGGGTAAATTTCTAATGTTTAGATTAGATCAATCAAATCAATATAAAAGACAAAAACCCAAAGTGATTACAAAGTGCAAAGGAATTGAAATGTAAAAGAATAAGTATACCTGATAATTGCTGAAGCTTCCATGACTCACCTTCGTAAAACCTTCTTACTTGCTGGATAATGCTTTGCCCTCAGATTTGTCATGTGAGCAATCTGCAAATATATGCCTATGTCCTACACCAAGCTTTGAAGGATTTGCATAAAATGTCTAAAGCCTATGCCTAAATGCCTATGATTGACAATGTCTATGCCTAACTCAATGCTATGATTGAGAATCGAATCGGCGGTGGAGAATAAATGAGATAAACTAATTAGAAAATAAGGATTTTTGAAAATCAAGAAGATAAAGACTGCCTGATTTGTGAGATTCAAAAAATCAAGAAGATCAGAGTTGGACGGAAGATCAAATTTGGAAAATCAAAAATCTGCTAGATTACTTGATTTTTGGAAGATTAGTTACCATTTTGAATTAAATTAATTCAAAATAATGATTTTGTGAGACAATAAATAATCTTTTTCAGATTATTTACCAAAATGGACTGACAATTAAGAAAGTGATGACATTTTAAATAAATTCATTTATTTAAAATGAGAGGAATATTAATTTTGACAATTAAATAATTAAAGATAATTATTTAATTTAGCAAATAAGATTAATTAATTAAATTAATTAATTAATTCATTTAATTATGACAATTAGTGACATATTAAATAAATAAATAAAATTTATTTATTTAATAATCAGGAAGAAATATATGACGAAGGGTAATTAAACAAATTTAGAAATTTATTTAATTAAGGGAAGACTTAGACAATTAAGAACGTATTTAATAAATAAATAAAATTTATTTATTTAATAATCATGAAGAATACAAAGACATAAATTAATTAAACAATTATGAATTATTTAATCAATAGTCGAATGTGGACCAAGGACATAATTAAATGCCATAATTATGCTAGGACAAAAGTGGTAAAAATGAAGCTTGCAGGCCTAGGTCATTTTTAGGTGTCTACAAGTATCTATCCAGATATTAATATCCATTATATTGATCAAGGATGAGGATAGGTCAAGTTCTTGGAAGACATTATCTAGTTCATAATCATTGGTTGTGTAGGAATCCAATTCATACTCATTAGAATCAATTTCCCCATCATAAAAATATTCCTCCTCAGATGTCTCAATTTAATTCGAAACATTAACGTTCTCACTCAAGGTCATCTTAGTATAAGGAATACTCACTTTTGCAAGCATGTACCCTAGCCTAATGTACTTTGGTTAGCGAGGAGGCAGTATCGGTTCTATCATTCCATTCTTGCTTAGGCCAAGACCACTATGTCCATCATATCCATTTTTCTTCATAATCTCAAAACCTTTTAGATACTACTCAACTAGTAACTTCTTAGGCTCAATATCGTGTTCATCTTTGTAAATCCATGTGGAAATTTCCTCGCTGATGGGCTCTTTACTTAATTCCCCCCATTTAATGAAGGTGGTAGGAGGGTTGCAAATGGTGATTTTGGGCTGAATAAAGTGCAGTTTTCCAAAAGAATTTGGTGATTTTGGCAACTTTCCCACACAAAATAATATTTCCATGTTGTACTCCCCACATCCCTTATCATGAATCTAGACTTTAGGTTTGGAGGGTGTAATGAATGGAGTGGATGATTTGATGAGGGAATATGGATCAATGTAGTTGGATGAGGTGGAATATGAAGCTTCTTGATTAATAGGCACTTGATGTTCGGTGGTTCATCTTAGATTGTTGCGGTATTGGAAAGGATCAGGATCACCTGATATGGTAACTTCAAGGCCATTATAAGGAAACTTGAGGCATTGATGGTAAGTGGAAGGCAGAACTCTCATGGTATGAATCCACGAGAAATCTAGGAGAAGGTTAGAAGGCAAGTCTAGATCTAAGACATGGAACATTGTGTTTTGAATAGCGGGACCAACCCTTATGGGAAGTGTGATTACTCCTTCAAACAAGCGCTCAACATCGTTAGAAGCCTTGATAACAATTGTTTTAGATTGATCTATGCAAGTATCAGAGAATCCCAATATTGTAACCAATTTTAGGGTACATATGTTCAGACCTACTCCACCTTCTACCAAGAATCGTCCAATTTCATGTTTATTTATGTAAACTTCAAGGTGTAGGGGATCATTATAATTTAGATTTTGTGTGGAAAGATCTTGTTCAGAAAAGGTGACATGATGAGGTGTATCAAGGTATGCAACCATGGCCTGAAATTGGTTGACATTTAGGTTAGAAGGTATAGATGTTTCTTGCAAAGCTTTTTCTAGAATGGCTCTGTACTCTGGGGAAATGTGGAGCAGCTCAAGAATGGATATCTATGCAGGCATCTTTCCTAGATGATCAAGGAGGTTATACTGACTTTTTGGTTGTGGATTAGAAGCAACATCTTGAAGGATCACATTAGCTCTATGGGTAGTGACATCACATTTTGAACTTTTGTTAATGGTGATGGTAGCAACATGTTCATCAAGGCATCAAATGTGATGGATGGTATATTCATGCAAAACACGAGTATAATTAGCACCATTATTATTTCCTGAACTGGAGGCCTTCCATTTTCCATGGTCTTACAAGGGAGTTTTGATTATGGAATTATCAACATTGGTTTTAGGCTATTAATTATGCACTAAAATGTCACATTTCTCAATAAGATCTTGAATGAGATTCTTGAGTGTCCAACATGATGATGTCTTGTTTCCTTTTCCACAATGATATTTCACAAAATTCATTTTCATTCCACTAATTGGGTTTGACCAAAGTTGATTCATATTCCTTAATGTCTAGAAGTTGAATGATGTTTGATTGCAATTTTTTTTCAAAACTGACTTAATGGGTTCCCCCAAGGGTGTATATGTTCTCTTGGTGTGAGGAGGTCCTTTGCATTGTTGTTGATTATTTTGGACAAAATTTAATATTTGATCATGTCTAGTTGTTTGTGTGTTTGATGTAGAGGGACCTTTAAGATGAAGGGTGGGGTTACCTTGATTTACCACTTTTGCATCAATAACTCCATCATTAGTGACATTCTTGCTTCAAGAATTTTTATTTTTTTTCATTATTAGCTTTTGGAGTTTCTTTGTGCACTTTCACTATTCCCTTTGTCACAAGAGCCTTTTCAATAAAGACACCTTTTTCAATGATCTCCTCAAAATTTGTGCAACATTGTATTTGAAGTTGAGTCATTAATTCTACGTTAAGGTTTTCCACAAATAGGGGACTAACTATTTCTCAATTATGTGGCAAGGACACTTGCTAGCCATACTTCACCATCGTTGATAGAATGATGTGAGTGATTCCCCCTCATCTTGTTTAGTTGTGCACAATTTTGTAAGGGTCGTGTAACTTTCCATATTGTAGGAAAAGTGATTAATGAATCTGTCAGCCAAGTCACCCCATGTCTGAATCTCTGGAGGAAGGTGTGAAAACCACTCTAGAGCCTATCCTACAAGACTTCATGGAAACAGTATCATCAAATATGTGGGCTTGAAAGCGATATCCATATATGCCATATTAAATTCTCATATGTGTTCCACCGGATCCCCTTTCCCTTTATACTTGTTAAAGTTTGGTGCAGTGAAGTGAGGGGGGAAAGGTGGCATGTATAGATTTTTGTCAAATGGATAAGGACAAAATTCCTCCATAGAACATGTCTTCTTGTTTGTCCCCAATTGTATGTTTTCCATCTATTGTTGTATTGCTTGCATTTGTTGCATTAAGGTGTCCATGGGAGATGGTGTCATGTTGTATTTTCCTTGCATAACTAGATCAACATTAATGTTGGGAGTGTTGAGGTGATTATATGATGAATTTGGTCCCAATGTTTGATTTGGATTGATGTTTTGTTGCAAAGGATTCATATTTCCTTATTGATAAAGCGGTGTAAATGTGGTATTTGTGTTGACTTGATTTGGAATGAAATTGGTATTTTGGTTTGTCCCAAAAGTCATGTTTTTGTTTGGTGTGACATTTTGAAATTATTGAGGAGATGGACCTTGATTAGCACTTTGAAATTGAAATGTTGGAACTTGATTTGTATTTGAAGTTGAGGCATGGGACCTTGATTTGTGTATTAAAATTAACATGTAGGGCCTTGACTTGTGTTTTGAAATTGATTTGACACTTTACGTGGAACAATATGAATCCTCCTTGATTTATTGGGTTGATTTTGAGGTGTCACATCTCAATTTCCTTACTTGCATTTAATAATGTTAAGTTAATTGAAATATTTAAAAAATGGAATTTATCATTTAAAGTATATGAGATTTGATAAATGCAATAATATTTGAAAAATTATTATCTTGCAACTTTATGATTTAAGAGAATTGTTTTATAATGACTATTGGTTAAGGGTTACTGCTGAACAATTTCAAGTGCAAGAATGTGTATGCAGGAACAGGTTGAAGAACGGGAACATGGTTGAGGTACAGATGCTTAGTTGGATGATGAATGGTAAGCAAGATTGGAATCTGGACTCTCACACACCATAGTAGACCATAACATCTGCATTTTTCTTCTAAATGATAAATATAATTCTTTCTTGTATGAATCGTAAATGAATAAATAGGTAACTAAATGAAAGAAAAAAATTCATGGAATTATTTGCCTTACCTTGTCTATTTAAAGATAATTTCATATTTAGAGAAAAAGGAAAAAATAGTGGTGTGTGAAATATAATTGTATTTACATATTGATTCCTTGCAAGAACGATTTGAACATTGGATCCTTTAAAAGAATTTGAAAAGAATTAGTTCTTAGTAAGAGAAAAAAATAAGTATATATATATATATACTTGTCAATTTATCTATATATAAATAGATATATGTATGCAATCATATTATACAAGATTTAATAATAAGTTCACTCTTATTTGAAACTCCTTATGAAATTATATGGAAGGAGCAATGAAAATAATATTCATATAACCCCTTCATAATGTCGACCACCTTCCATATTGGAATTGATGGATAATGCTCAATGACAGGGGAGTGGGGCAGCTAAGTAATGGAGGTATGGAGAGTTAAGAGAACTCCAAGAATAGAATGGAAGGGAATCAAAGGCATGAAAGGGGGTAATTTTGAATGGGAGAAATCAATCAAGAAAAAAAGAAAGGGAAGTGATTACAAAAAAAATGTAGTAGAAAGAAAAGGCATGAAAGGGAAGAAAGTCATTCTCCATTTGATTGAGGAACAATCATCAAACTCACAAATTTAAAGAGGTAAAAATTGATGCCTTTCTAAAATTTTCCTTCAAATAGTCGATTTACTCTGTCTTCATGAGTAAAGCTCAAGCTTAATGAAAATTTGAGTGCCCTATTAATAGAATTGTTCATACAATATAATCAAAATCATAGCTTTTGTTTCCATTTTATGTTATGTAATTGTAGATAGCCATGTTTGGAGGGTGAAAACCCCATTCTTTACCTTCATTGTGTGTAACGACATGCATGAGCATGGTCGGACTTGAAGATTTGTGTTCGGGCTCTAGCCCACATGTTATTTTATTTTCAATCTTGAGAACATCAACATCTTCTTTGTTGAGGGAAACACCATCTATGGTGTTGACCACCCATGATACTAGTCAAATGATATCTACATTCACAACAACATGTGTATACTCTATTTTATGGGGTCGAATGGTATGGAACATTCGAGCATGAATCTCGGCTCAAAATGATCCATACCATTATGCTCCATATATAGAAAGTGGGTGGATTAAATTGCCATTGTAGTTTTAGGTTGATGGACAATATATGTCATCATGTTCAAAGCTTGGTGTGGGATAAATATTATCAACCTAGTGTAACATCTATACTCACTAAGGTCAGCCTTGTAACATATAGATGTGTATTGGGGATGAATCCCAATGTAATTTTGTTACTTCCATCTTGTTGAATGATCAAGCATCATTCAGATAATCAAATGGAATGATACTATCATTCCAAGTAAAATGTTTGTTGTAAAAAATTTCATAAACGATAATGCATGTGTTATACTGATACGTCGTTGACTAAATATCAACCATTATAGGTCAAGGGTATATGGAACCCTTGTGGATTATGAATAAATCTTTCTTATTCCTTCAATGGGCATGTACATGTGTGTGTGTGTGCATGCTCAATCAACCATTTGTATGAATCATACTGATTTGAATAGTATTATGCACTCTATTTCTTTCCAAATGATAAATCAGTGCCTCAAGTATGAGGTCGACAACACCATTGGAACATTATGTGAAGGGTATAAGTTGATAGCACGATCAATGCTAATCGATCCCAATATCACATTATACAAACATATATGTGTGATTTAAAGATGTACAGGCTATAGAAAATTATAATTTTCTAAATTAAATTTAGAGAATATTTGATCTATTAGTTAACCGTAGAACCTGTTGTCTATCTAGAATAGATTGAATATAGAAAAATATTATGCCTTTACTAAGCAATTCAAACTAATGATTGACAAGAATTAATACTACTTTTAGTAATGTTTTTGATAATGTAAGCAACATTTATAGGGTGTTGTACCCTACATAGAGAGCCACAAGGGCCAAAAATTCTAGATCAAAAAAACATTATCTAAAACACCAAACCAAAAAACACCTAACTAAACCCAGACAGAGACTGACATCACACATGGACCAACAACAAACTAGCAACATAATAGTTGGCCTTCTCCCAATTCTTAGACAACCGCTGAACCATATCATCACAGACCCACTCCTAGTGGTCCTCGGTCTTCTTTATCCCCATTTAATCCTTCATGGAAGTCGACAGGTTACTGGTGACACATTGAATCATCTTGACTGTGAAGTGGGTCAACCCAAGGAGATTTTTGTCCAAAATTTCTAGTCTATTTTTTAGCATACCAATATCCTCCTCACTTCCCGTAGTGTAGACGGGATCATTTTTCTCAATCTCCAGTGGCTCCGATGAATGGGAGGTCGAACCCTCCTTCTGAGGTAAACTAATGTCAGGAACAGAGAAGAGACCTCTAGTTTTCTCCTCATCCTCATTAGCCGACACCTCTTCCACATCACTTCCTTTGCTGCTAGACAACTCCTCTTCAGTATACTAATCCCTAATCTACACCTTTTTCTTATTTTTAGCTAGCCTGCTAGAGCACCTAATGATGGTGTCGCAACCAACAACCAGGGTCTCCACAACCATCGTATCACCCAAGGAATCCTTGTTCACAAAATTCTTTCCTTTATTAGGAGGCACCTTCTCCTACTTACCTTTCTTTTTCATACCAGGCTTACTAGGGGTCTTAGCAGGGGTAGATTTTAGGTCACATAAGCTAACAACCACACTGGTCTGGGTAGCACCATCAACACCCTTATTTTTTTTTGTAGCATGTTTGGGTTTCTTAGCAGGGGTCGAGTGGCTCTTTCTAATATGGCCTTTAGATTCAGTCGAGGAAAAATTGGGCATGTTGGGGGGATCAATTTCCTCAATACAAACAACCAATATAGGTTTTGGAGGGCTCAAAGCTAGGTGGAAATGGTAGAGTCTTAGGATAAGACCCTGATGGAGAGGTAGAGGAGTAGGTTCATTGGCATTAGCAACAGCCAAATCAATACATTTTTCAACTGAATTTTCAAGGTCCATAAGTAGGTAGAAGGGAAAGCTCATAAGAACCTTATGCCTAAGATGATTTAACAAGCAGAAATGCTAGTGGTAAAAAGTCTTGTACCTTCCTTCCAACGTAATATACTTTATCAGAGCAAGGCACACTTGGTTCCACAGTTGCAATAGCACCTCCCGTTCAAACCTAGACTGGTTGTGTACCGGCACCTCCTCCCCCACAAAAGAATTATTCATATTGTCATTGTCCTGGGTCTTAGAATGTTTAGGATGCTTCATTCTAGTGCACTGGAGACCCGTAGCCTATGTGATAACTTCCTCCTCCACCATGAAGGAGATGCCACCAATGGTAACATGCCAATTCTTCCATGAATTAACAAACTAGGTCAACAAATTAGGGTCATGACCCACAAGCCTCTCCATCATAGGAGAAATTCCACCTTCAATGCAAATGTGCTAGACCAGAGGGTCTTTGCAAATTTTTTTGCAATTATTCGGTTAGTCTGCACCCTTTCTCCTCCCATGATGTCACTTTGCACATTGTATGACTAGGAACTCTGCAAACAAAGAAGGTTAGAGAAAATAGCAAGGTGGAAAAATCCCCACACAATAAGGCATTTAAGCCACGAATGGTAAATTTTGGTAATCAATCCAATGGACAGATCACACGCACAAGCATAATAATTCCTTGAAACCATCTTAGTGTATCCATTAATTGGGATCACATTGCATAACCAACTAAGAAAAAAGGACATGATAGGTAGGGAAGGATTTCCTTCCATGTCGCAGAAGCACAAAATTCTAGGAAGAATAGTCATGGGGCTATAATTAGATATCTCCAAAACCATAGTATTTAGGGGTTGGCCACCTTTAGCTAACTTGCAGAAAGGAGATAAAAGGCGCAAAGCCAAAATAGAAAAAAAATAAAAGCCACAAAGAAGCTTAGTCTCATAATTACAAGTCACGTCAAAATAAAAAAACACGAATATGAAAATCTGAGAGTTTAAGCAGATCCCCATAAGGATATTATGACAAGTTCAATCCAACTTAGTAATAATCCTTTGGTACTTGCCACAAAAAACCATGATTTCTCTTTTCAAAACGGGCCCCATCTTATTATTAGAAAAATTCCACTTGTTGTACATCCCATCAATACAACTCATCATCCATTTCATCACTTCAATAAGACCACAAAGTCCAAAGAGTAAGCAAGTGGGTCCCCCAGATAACCAGCTAAGCATGTGAAATGTTGTCATCATGGGTCAAGTAAGGGATTTGTTCCTTAACTATAACACTCTGAATATTAGGTGGAAGTATGCTTATGTCCCACCAACATTTGGATAATTTCCAATGTGTGCTAAAATTGGCTAGGGAATCTGCCACTTGGTTCCCTTCTCTATAGATATGACTGGCCATATTAGCTTTTAGTTTAGACACTAGGAGCCTAATATCAAGTAGAATATCCTTATTGTTCCATCCCAGTAATCGACCACAATTAATAGCCTCAATAATGGACTTGTAATCCCCTTCAATGTGTAGGTTCTCTATCCCTAGGGTAACAACTATCTGTAAGCCTTTTAATAGTGCACGACCTTTCTCTATCATAGATGAGTGGTGTCCTATCCCCCCAGCATAACCAGCCACAAATTTTCCCCTGTGGTCTCTAATCACTCCTCCTATACTTGCTCTACCTAGGTTTCCCTTAGCAACCCCATCAAAATTAAATTTATACTAGTCCCTGTCAGGAGGTTTCCAAATAGTGGCTCTTTGGGCAATAATTTTGGAGTTGTCATAAGAGTTGGCATCCAACACCTGATGTCAGGATTTAGCCATGTTTATATCCAACTCAGTCGGACCTATGCCCAGGGTTTTCCCTTTGAAAAGAGAGATGTTTTCCTCAATAAGCCTGACACCAATACCAAACACCTCTTTTAGGTGCATCTCAGTGTTCCTGAATATCCTGTTGTTCCTCTCTTTCCATAAGCACCAGCATATAATAGGAGGAATTTGGTTCCAAATTTCAAAAGTTAAAGGATGGGAAAAAGGCCCAAACCAACTTAAAATAAAGGATGTGATTTCCTTACTCATAATCCATTGAATCCCTAATCTTTTGAGCACCAAAACCCAAACCTCCATAGCAAAGGGGCAGTGTAATAGTAGATGATCAACCAATTCTTCATTTATTTTACATAGGAAACATCTATTGGGAATCTAGAACCCCCTTGTTCTTAGATTATCTTGTGTAAGAATCTTGTTATGACAAATAGTCCACCAAAAGAAATTGACTTTCAGTATCATGTATCGATTCCAGACCTTTTTCCATAGAATATTAGCACTCCCCTGAATAGTTAGCTATCTGTAGGAAGATTTCACAATGAGATCACCCTGGTGATCATGTATCCAGAAGAACTCATCCCCACGATGTGAATATGGTAATCTAGTGAGGGCCAGTAACTCTTGGAGAGTCTTGGCAAGAATACATAGATTTAAGGATAAAGGACAAAAAATGCTAATATCATTCCATTTCCTTGCCCTCAAGGGCCCAATTAGGTAATCACTAAAAAAAATACCAAACACTTGTTGTGCACTTCCTTTGAGAAGCCTGAAATTAGAAGAATCCAGGGGAGAGTCTAGTAACCAAGTATCTTCCCAGAATCTAATTTTATTACCATTACCTATCTTACATTTAATCCCATTCCTCAAAATATTCTCTAGGCTGAAAATCCCCTTCCAAACCAAGGACCCCAGAGGATGGGCCTCTGAAAGGCAGACAATCAGTGGCCAACTCAGCAGGTAATTAACATTCATTATCTCGCACCAATCCTTTCTATCCCTCAGATGATCCAATCCCACTTTTCCCATGAGAGATTTATTGGAAAGAGAAATGGTTCTTATCCCAAGACCACCATTTCTTTTTGGTTGGAAAATCTTATCCCACTTCACCAAAGAAAGTTTATTTTTCTCCTCAGTACCCGACCAAAGGAAAGACTTTTGAATCTTCTTAATTTTTTCAGCTATATATCTAGGCATCTTAAACAAGGATAGGAAGAAGACATGGATAACTTGAAGGACTGCAGTAAGAAGCTAAAGCTTACGATCATGACTAAGTAATGAGCCTTTCCAACCAACAAGCTTATGTTGAATCCTCTCCAAAATATAATTCTAGAACTCTGGAGTGACTTCTTTGATAGTTAGGGGTAATCCAAGATACACCAAAGGTAGGGAACCACTTTGACAACCCAGAATAGAAGTAACCCATGTTTGTAGGTTAGGAGTGTTGTTAAAGAAGTAGATCATGCTTTTGTTGTAGTTGATGCATTGTCTAGAACAAGCAGTGTAGTTGTTGAGATAGTTTTTCCATTTCCTGGCTTCCAACACTGAGGCTTTCCCAAATAGGAATGTATCATCCACAAATTGTTGAATCACAATTGGATCAAGGGTAGAAGCAGCCTTAATACCTTTTATAGCTCCCTCTGACAGTATACTCTAGAAATTTCTGCTAAGAACATCCACCACCATTATAAACAAATAGGGAGACAGGGGGTCTCCCTGCCTGAAACCTTTCCCAACATGAAAAAACCCAAAAGGAGAGCCATTTACCAAAACAGAGTATTTAACATTAATAACACATTCCATAATAAGATTGATCACAAATTGCTTAAAACCAAACTTAGCAAGGAATTTAGGTACAAAATTCTAGATCACCTTATCATAAGCCTTGGAAATGTTAAGCTTAAGGGCCATACTAGCATAGTTGCATCTATCCATTGAGTGAATTAGTTCATGAGTTGTGATGGTAGCATCAAGAATATGCCTACCAGGCACAAACCCTTTCTGAGTTGGGCTGATGATTTTATCCAGGAGAGGTTTAATGCGATTGACCAAAATTTTGGAAATAATTTTATAAAAAGTATTACATAGGCTAATAGGGTGAAAGTCAGACATATGTTGAGGTTCAACAATCTTAGGAATAAGGGAAATAAAGGTGTGAATTAGTTGCTTAAGAATCTTACCCAATTTGAAGAAGTCATGAGTACCTAGAACACGGTCCTCACTAACAATCTCCTAGAAGGTCTGGAAGAAAGCCAGAGGGAAACCATCAGGGCTAGGAGATTTGTTTGCCCCTATACTAAAAGTAGCCAACTTAACTTCCTCAAGAGTGACAGTGCTAAGAATCCACACATTGTCAATCTGAGAGATTAAATTCAAAAGTGACAAGCAGAAAATTGTCAAGGGCCGGGTTAGGGGCCTCAATAGGAGCCTCATAAGCCTTCAAAAAGTAGTCTACTACCACTAAACCAATAAGGGGAGGCGAGCTGACAACCTCACCCTAAGCATTGCGTAACTTATTTATCTGGTTCCTCTTCATATGTTTAACAACTGAAATATGAAACAAGGAATTATTTCTATCTCCCTCACTTAGCCACTGCACCCTAGATTTCTATTTCCAAAAAATTTCTTCTTTTTTTAGGATTTGTTCCCACTCACCCCAAACCACTTTCTCCTGGTTGCAAGTGGAGAAACTTAAATCTCCATCCTCCATTCTCTTTTGAATCATTTTCAACTTATCCCCAATAATTTTTTTCTATTGGAAAACATCCCCAAAGACCCTTTTATTCCATTCCTTCACCATACATTTAATATGCTTTAGCTTAAAAAAGATTCGGAACATGGGGGACCTACGCACAGGGATATTCCACCATTTAGTGATTTTCATTTTGAAATCAAGGTGGGAATTCCAGATGACTTTGAAGCGGAAAGGGTAAAGAACAACAACAAATTGATCCCAGGTTAGCAATAAAGGATTATGATAAAAAAATAGTCCTAGGTAAAGCCCGCAGAGAGGCCTTGAGTAGGCCCGACCAGTTACTAGAACACAGTGATCCAACTGGACTTGAATCAAATCTTCTAAAATTGATTTTGTTTATTAAAAGTAAATGACTTGGTATCATTTTAGTTGGAACTTTGTTACTTGATAAAATATCGAACCATTATATAGATATTCATAGTGTTATTATTGGAATATAGTGGATAAGGCCATAACTTGCGTATCTGAAGAAACTAATGTATCTGTGATCAGGAAATTTTCATTTTGAATGGATTCTATTTTTTTATTATTCTTAAAGAATGCATATGCATATACAAACTATGAATAATATGCATATATGTGCACATGCATAAATTCACCATTTATGCATGTACACATACATGTAGTATACCTTCTTATTTCATCTTATTTACTCATTTGAGTATGTTACTTAATTTAATTTACAAAGGAAATAAATATAGAAAGGAATATTGTTGAAGTGAAAATATGAATCTTATGCAAAGATAGTTATATGATGGATAATTGTATGGATATATCAGAATTAAATGGACTACTTCCTTGATGATTGATGAAATGGAATGATACAAAAGTACTAGATAGACTGTAGCACACTAATGTATGATGCTAGTAGATGGTCTAGAAGGGAGGGATACCCCTTTGTTATAGAAAGCTACCTTCCAGGAATGGGTGCTAGAGAGTGTAGTTTTTTTTTCTAAATCTAAATTAAGTTGCATTTATGTAGCATGAGCTAGGCTTAGCTTTGCAATAATTTCGTTTATTTATTTATCTTCTCTTTTTCTTCTTTATCTTTTTACCTAACATGGAACTTGCATGTTCTAATAGTAGATAGAAATGCATGTAGTTAGGCATGCACAAATTCCACCTTGCAAAATGTATCTCTTGCTAACTGTTTCGTGCATGCTTTAGTATTCTTCGATGGACAGAAGAAATCTAGGGAAGCATTGTTTCATGGTTGGGTGGAAAAGAACTTGAACCATGTTCTTGTTCACCAATGGAGGCAAGCTGTCAAAGAGGAATTATAATGGAATTCTATCTTATTTGATGTACTTGTATCATTGATATAATTATTGTATTAGCTATGTGGCAATTAAGTGCCAAGTCAAACAATGTACATTGACTATTGATTTGGAAATGAATATATTCAGATGTTTTTTTAATTTATGGACATGAAATTGCTATGTTGGAAAATAGCTATGGGATTTATGTCTTAACTTTATATTCATAATGTCAATTATTAATTTATTTTGGAAATATTAGTTGGGCATGTTACATTTGGTATCAAATCTTAGGGTTCAAATCTAGGCCTATGAATCCATGGTTGTCAGATTAGGGGATAGTTGACCCTTAACTAAAATTGAGTTTCCTTGAAAATAACCAAATATAAATTAGTTGTAGGAAATTGGAAGGTACAAGTCAGGAAGAAATAAGGGAAAGACCATTAGGGCTTCAAGAAAACAAGTTGTTATCAAAGAGAATCCCAAACCCGAAGACCAACCAGAGATTCTTGATGATGGAACTCTAGCACACGCCCTCACATGACTCAAGTTGGAGAGAGGAAAAAAGATTGAGGAGTCCAAATGAACTCCTAAGACTAAGAAACCATTTACATTTAGAGATTTCCCAATAGGATGTGGAACTAATGCACCTTTATTGACAAAAGAGGAGAAGAAGTGTCTGTGTGCACATCCTACCTCTCCCAAAAAGGATGATGTAAATTCAGATGAGGACTAAGAGAAGTGTCCTCTTTCTGATAATGAGGGAATTGCTTAGTATGGAAATTTTTTTGTAAATAAGGATCAATATAAATCCATATTTAATATACAGAAAGAAAATATTTTTTTGTTGTTCAAGGTTGCAAACTTGAAGACTTGTCTTGATGTGAATGAATGTGTATATCTCTTTTAGATTACATGTTATGTACATAGTATTTTGTAGATGCAATTTTTTAAATGTAAAACCTTTTCTTAAGTTACACTAAATGTGACAGTGGCGTAGTTTGAGTGTGAGTCATTATGGTGACCACTAGACAAGATGTAGGAAATAGTAGATAGGATGATGTGTTTATCAAGAGGCTAGACCAAATCTTGGAACTCCTAAACTAGTAAGAATTTTGAATGGACCATTTGGAGCAAGAGGTCTAAGGGGTATGGGAAGAATGGATTCATAGGAATGAGGAACTTGACCAAGGTGGAGGAGGCCAAGGAGATACCAATTGGGATTGAATTAAGGAAGAAATTGGGAAAGATCTTAAAAAGGTAGCACCACCAAAATTTGATGGCAAGGACATCGAGAATGGAGTTGAGGTATGGATCATAGAGATGGAAAATAATTTGGACTCTATAACCTATCATACCAAACCAAGGCTGCTTGGGTTGCGTATCAACTGTCTGGAGAGGCAGCTACTTGGTGGGACAACAAGAAGGAAAATAGGAGACTTCATCCAAAGGAGATCACTTAGGAGATTTTTCTCTAATATTTTTGGAAGAGGTGGATACCACAACTTTTCTTTGACAAGAAGATGATTGAATTTGAAAATATCACCTAGGGCGGTCTAACTGTAGTTCAATATTGGGAGAATTTTACCAATTTTCTCAAGTATGTACTGCATTACCAATCCAATGAGATTTTTTTGGATTCAAAAGTTTATATTAGGATTGAGACCCCACATTGGAGTTGAGGTGGACATCCACAATCCCATTATGATGGTTGTAGCATTTTTCAAATCTTTGAAAAAGTTCAAACTTCAAGCCTCAATTCAAAAACAAGAAGTTTTGAAAGGGTGATGAACATAAGGGAAATAAGTCCCATCAAATAAAAATTTTATAAAGGGAAAGTGACCCTCTGGAGAAGGAAGAAGGAAACCAAGGTAGAAGCAATAAAATGGATAATAGTGGCAATGACAACTATAACACTAATCAGAGGTAATCAAAAGAGGATAAGTCTAGAGGTCGAAGAGGACCACGTGTTGGGTGTTTCACTTGTGGGGTGACCACTATGCATCTAGTTGCCCTCAAAATTTGAAGTCATAGAAGGAAGGAAACTAGCAAAAAACCCTACAACACAAGATCCATGTGGCAATGGATAACAAGAAAGCAAAATACTAGGCTTCTCTGACATAATTGATGAGTAAGCTCTATGGCTGAACCATTTGTATTTTGATAAATACTAGAGCTATTGAGTGTTTTATAGATCCTAGAATGATTTATAAGCTTCCAATTAGACCTAGATATTTGGAAAACTCATGGTCAGTTCAATATGGGAATTGATTAGAGCGGGAAGTAGATTCATGTTTCTTTTGTAGCGAGTTAGAACTTCCCAACTTCTTGACCCAAGTTGACCTTTACGTGGCACCTTAAGGATCCTATAACATAATCTTGGGAATCAATTGGTTAATTGAGCATAAAACCATTGCAAAGTGTGAGGATAAGATGGTTAGTCATTTGAATGACTATGGAGACCCAGTTGAGATTCTTGGGATACAAAGACCCGTACAACTTATGAAAATCTTAGTTATGCAGCTCAAAAGGGTGCAAAGGAAGGGTTGTGTCATATATGTTGTGCATGTCAATGAACCCAACAAAGAGAAATCATACCTAGATGATTACCCTATCCTTAAGGAATTCTAAGATGTTTTCCCTGAAGATCTCACTAAGATGTCTCCAAAGTGAGAATTTGATTTCTCCATCGATTTAGTGCCTAGAGCTGAGCCTCGGTCTAAGGCCCCATACAAGATGACCACTATTGATCCTTATGAATTGAAATCCCAGTTACAGAAGCTATTATGAAAAGGGATTATTAGACCCAATGTGTCGCCTTGGGGTGCACCAGTTATCTTGTGAAAAAGAAGGATGAAACCTTGCATCTATGTATTGACTATCAGATGTTGAACAAGGCGACTATCAAGAATTGATACCCCCTTCTGAGGATCGATGAGTTAGTTGATCAAATGAAGGGAGCAACAGTATTCTAAAAAATAGATCTTAGATCCAGTTACCACCAGTTGAGAATAAAAGAGGATATCCTAAAGACTGCTTTCTGAACTTGGTATGGGAATTATGAGTTCACCGTTGTACCATTTGGATTGACCAATGTACCCACAACTTTCATGAATCTTATGAAGAGTGTGTTTTGAGACTCTTTCGATGAATTTTTCCTAATATTTATTGATGAAATTTTGGTTTATTCCAATTCTATTGAGGAACACAATCGACACTTGAGGATAGTCTTATAGCATCTAAGGGAGAAGAAGCTTTTTGGAAAGCTATCCAAGTGCTCATTTTATCAGGGTAGGGTGCACTACCTAGGTCACATTATTTCAGCTGAGGGAGTCTTTGTGGATCTCAAAAAGATAAAAGCAATCATGGAATGGCTGACACCTTAGAGTTTGATTGAGGTACGAAGATTTATAGGCCTTGCTAGGTATTACAGGAAATATGTGCAAGGGTTTTCTCAAATTTCAGCCCCAATAACTTCACTTCAAAGGGAAGGAAAGAGGTTTGAGTGGACCAAGAAGTGTGAACAAGCCTTCCAACTCCTGAAGGACAAGCTCATGATAGCCCCAATGTTGACTATACCCGATCCAAATGGTCAATTCTCAGTGATCGAGATGCTTCCTGAGATGGTGTAAGAGCAAAATTAATTCATGGAGGGAAAGTGGTGGTGTATGAGTCTAGGAAGTTGAAACAACATGAAGTGAATTATGCACCACATGATCTAAAATCAAAAACTATAGTTCATACATTACAAATGTGGAGACATTATCTTTTGGTGAAGCCTTTTGAGCTCAAAACAGATCATTTGGGATTGATATACATCTTCACTCATCCAAACCTCAATGCACAGTAGAGGAGATGGCTAGAATCCTTAGCGAGTATGACTTCAGAATAAAGTCTATAAAAGGAAAGGAAAATAGAGTGAAAAATGTTCTTAGTAGAAGAAATATAGCAGCCATGACCTATAGAGGATCCAATTTGAGGTAGCAGGTGATACAACACTTGCAAGGAGATGAGAATTATGAGAGGGTGAAGAAGGCTCTAGAAAAGAATACATCAGATCATTGATTTGATGGGTGTGAGTTTGAATCATACAATATCTTAAGATATTAGAGGTGGATGTATATTCTATATTCTAGAGAGCTTAGGAAGCTAGTCTTAGAAGAAGTTCACAATGCACCATATTTAGGACACCCTGGAGTTACAAAGATGATCACAAAATTTAAAACCCTGTATTATTGGTTGAAGCTCAAGAAGGATGTAGTGGAATATGTAGCCAAGTGCTTCGAGTGTTAGCGAGTTAAGGTTGAGCACGTGCATCCAACAGGGATCCTTTATCTCATGATATACCTAAGTACAAATGGAAAGTTGTCAGCATGGAATTTGTACAAGGGTTACCTTTAAGTAAGAACATATATGATGTCATTTTGGTAGTAGTCGATAAGTTGAGTAAGGTGGCACATTTTATTCCAAGGAATCTTAAGGATGGATTGTAGACCTTGGCCAAGAAATTTGTCCAAGAGATCTTCTTGCATGGAGTGCCAAACACCATCATATCTAATAGAGATACTCAGATGACATCAAGGTTTTGGAAAACCTTGAATGTAGCTTTGGGGACCAAGCTAAATTTTAGTTTAGCCTATCATCCTCAGACCAATGGTCAAACTGAGAGATTGAATCAGGTAGTATATCTCCTTCGAATGTACTGTATGGAACAATAGTATAAATGGGAAGAGTATCTACCGTTGGTATAATTTTCTTACAACTCCCATCATGCATCCTTGGATATGACACCTTTCAAGGCCTTGTATGGGTGAAAGTGTCATACTCCCATCAGTTGGGATAGATTGGAAGACACGATCATAGTGGGTCCTAAAATGTTAAAAGAGATGGAAGAGAAAATGAGACTCATCAAGAGAAAATTGAAGGAGGCAGTAGATAGATAAAAGAGCTATGTTGACAAAAATAAAACCTTTAGATAGTTTGAAATCAAGGATAAGGTATTTTTAAGGGTCAAGCTGCATAAGAGCTCTATTAATTTTAGGAAATCATCCAATTTGGCTTCGAGATATGTGTAACTATTTGTTGTGTTAGAAGTAATCAATCTGGTTGCATAAAAACTTTCTCTACTGCCTTCTCTAGCTCAACTCTATAATGTGTTTCATGTTTCTTTTCTTAAGTCGTACCACATAGGTGCATCTCATATACTTGATTGGCATTCTTTATAGTTGAAGGA
>VDFB02271358.1:642860352-643084459 GCA_007258455.2 Sequoia sempervirens
AGTAGAAAGAAAACAGAGATCCAGGGAATCAAGCAAACTTTGCCAGGAATTACTGATATTCAATTCGTCGAAGAAAAGATAGTTGAATTCGACCACTGTTCGAGTACAACACCTACCCAGATAGGTATGCATTTTCCATGTTCTGTCCAACATATTCTCTTCTGTTTAGGATTTTTTCTTTTGATTTCTTTGCCATATCCTAGCTTTCAGTCTTCAAAAGAACAAAAATGTTTGCAGTAGTGTTATGAGGCAAGGAATTGTTTTAATAAGAAAGCAAGTTTGGGGTCGTTTGAATATAATTTTTGGATTTGATTGTGCCAATGTTTTTTCATCAAATTTAGAAATTATACTCAAAACAATAAAATGGATTGTGGAAATTTGATATCTTTAAGTTTGGGGTTTTCAAGTTGAGAGAATTAGGCTGCTTGAATTTCATAACCCTGCAATAATCTCCAGACTAAATGATGATGCAATTTGTTTGTCTATGTTGTTCATTCTTACCCCAGAAAATGCTCTGAAAGATGTGAAATTGCGGCCTACTTTCATGGTTGTATTAATTCATTGATGCATGGTATGCCCATTATTCCCTTTCATTTCTCTATTTTCCCCTATTTTGTTTTGGTTTGAGGGTTTAAGTCACCTGTTGTTGTTTTCTGTTGTTTTTGGAGTTGATTGTGTTAGAGCGTTTTCATCAATGTTTTGGATCATACTCTATGATCTATCATAAGGATAATAGAAAGTTAAAGGTGATCTTTTTAAAAAGGTTAGATCTGCAACTTTTTGTTTGCAAGTTTAATTCTTAATATTTTAAGCCACTAGAATTTGAAACATAATTTACCTTCCATAAAAGGTATAATGATATCAGGTTTTCACAATCTATAATCTTATTATTTGTTATTTTGGATTCAATTGTGTTACAGATTCTTACATTAACATTTTGGATCATATTTTGTAACGTGATAATCTTTTGCATTCCCCTATTCCTAATTATTTTATTATTCCTCTGTTTCTATGTTGGGCTTAGTTTAAAACCCTGTATTTTAGTTTAATCATCAATATTGTATTGTGGGTGTTTTTCCAACCCAAAGAATGTATGATAGTATGATATATGTCTGATTCTAAACATGTTTGTGATTATTTCATTATTGGGCTTCTTTTAAAGTCCTCTATTTCTCTGTTTCTGTTACAGTACTACCTAACTGTACTTTCGTATATATGTCTGCATCTAAACATGTACCGCATAATAAGTTTTTTTTCGTAATTTTAAATCTTGGTTTTTTTGGCAGGATTGACCATCTAACGGGGCCTAATTTGAAAGTTGACTCTGGCAAGCAAAATTTTTAAGGTTTGGCATCTATTTTGGAAAGCAAACAAACAAATATGGCTGAGACTATAATTCCACTTTGTAGTGCATTGTAATTTCTATTACAATGATATAGATCACATTATCTGATTTGCTGCAATACGTCTCATGGATTAAAATAGCAATGCAATAATCCGGAAATTCTATAATAGGGTGTGTACAACAGAGGTTTGTTGTTCATTGATGTCTCTGTTCTCTCTCATTCAAACTGGGATTTAAGGTTCAAGGTTGCAACCGGGCCCACACACATGCATGATAGTACGCCCTTGTGTCGTGAGTTACAGTAAAACGTTTTTAGAAAGTTATCTTTTCTTTCTGCATGTTTAGGTTTTTTACATATTTTTCTTTTATGATAAAAAAATTTAAATATATTACAATCAATTTTAATAGAATTTTTTAAAAAATAGTTTATAAATATTTTATGATTACAACAGTGAATATAAACAACTCTTATTTATTCTTTGCCTTTATCCATTGAGTACAATGAGATACCATTTTATCTCTTCAATTGATTAAAATTATGTAGTGGCATAAAGCGTTTCAAATGTTAAAGACCTATGTATTTTTCAAAATATAATCTTTAATAAATTTCTTTTGAACTTTATCAATAAAACAAAAGCCACTTTGGAATAGTTACCCAATAGTTACCCAAATTTAAAGCAATCAAATTACTACGTATTGCCAATCAGGTGTGGGCCTCCCCACTCATTAATAAATGGGACCAACTTTTGAATTTAAGAAAGTACAGAAGAGAAAGAACTTTCAATAGGTTACCTTTAATAAAATGAACATTCTCGAACATTTCTCAATAACAAACTAAATATAGAAAGGCAGCGCAGATTCGATGATTGTCTTTTGTCGGTAAGAGGGTGATCAATAAAGAACAAATTCATTATCTGATAATATTGGTTTTTTTTTTTTTTCTGGCTTGGCCAATGCCCACGCATGGCTTGCGCTTTGGACTTTGTGGATTATGTTATTAATTTTGAGCCTGTCGAATATTTGTGCGGTGCTTTGAATGATTTTTTAAATTTTATATTCAATTGATTGCTCTAAGCATTTGTATATGAATTTAACACATCGAAGAACTAAATCATTTTTTTTCATTTAAATAGTAAATGTTACATGTAAGGATGATTTTATTTAATTGTAGTGAATATAAATAGTTTGACAATAAATAAAGTAGTCAATATAATTATTGAAATATTAAACATTTTTTTTTTTTAGATTTTTAAAAATATAGAAAAATAAAATTATTAAAAAATAAATAAATAATGTCATTTATGTTATATTGAGATGGTTAAGTGATGACATTGTTATTGTTGTCATCAAGCTTCAAACCTCCATTGGGCCATCTGATTGCAGGTATTGTGCCCTCGCTGATCTAATAGGCTCACAAGTTTGAACCTTAGCATTAAAGTTGTGGTTGTTCATGCTCATGTCTTCATCCTCCAAACCCTTGTTGGGTCGATGTGCTTGCGATTTTTGTGCCCTTACTGGGCTAGTGGGCCTACAGGTTTGGACTATTTGTGTCATGGACGAGGACCCCCGTTTGTGGCTTCATTTGGTTGGGCTAGGCTAAAAATTCTCAAGGTATTGATAAAAAAATGTTTAAAATAAAATAATCTATATGTATTGTAACTTAAATAACTAGAATAATTCTAAGTAATACATATTGGGCGGAGGATGAGGCCTTAGATTTTTCTTTGCATCATTGTCGAATGTTGCATCTAATCCCTATGCTTTACATGTGTGGATCCCTTATGGTTGGATATGGAGGTGGTCTAGGTGGACCTTAGCCTTTTTCATTTAAAGATGTTCGAATGGATGAATGTTTGACATTTGGTCATGTTAGTGTAGTTAATTTTGTCATGCAAGCTACACATGATGTTAGGATTGATCAAAAAATGAATAATAATTCCATATTGAATAGGTGTTTGCAAAAGAGTGAGGAACCATCCATTATGGTTATTTATTTAGAAATCATTGTAGATGGTGTGCTTTATTATCAAAAGATGCATTAATTTGTAAATTTATGGGTTTTTCTTTTCCTTTCTTGGAAAATTGAACTCATAGTACATGGCAGTGAGGAGATATGGAGGTTATCTTTGCAGCTAATGATTTTTATCTTTGTAGTCTTCACAAGAATGAAAAATATAAATAAAGCTTTTGAAGGAGGGTCATATCTTCAAAACTAGGTAGGGTTTTTCATTAAGCCTTGGCATTTTGGATTTGATCATATGGAGGAGCTTCCATCTCATATTTCAATTTGGGTTTTCCTCTTCAAATACCCATAGAATTCTAGAGATTTGATGTTCTTCATTCAATAGCAACAATTCTTGTAAAACCTCTTGACCCTTCTCATCAAACACTTGAGCAAAAGGTAACTATGCTAGTACATATGCCTATATATGTTTAGAGATTGATCTCAGTAGTCATCTATCTAATTCATGAGAGAAGAGGTTGGGAAATATGAATTGGATCCAACACCTAGACTATGAGGCTCTTCCTTTCAAATGTCATATATACCATGATTATGGGAATTGTAAGGCCTTTCTAATGTTCAATTAACTTGGTGTATGAGTAGACATGCAATTCATAGAATAGGTTCCTAACTAAATAGTTCATCAAACCCTCACAAAGGCTTCATTTAATTATCGACTAGGACTTTATAAGCTTTGGATGATGATGGCACTATATATGCACTCATGGACTCTACACAACCTATATTAGTGAGTATAGGTAGCTTACACATATACAAAAAAGTAAAAGTTGTAAAAAGGAAATAAAGTGTTAACTTGCAAAATAAGGGAAATAACTTAATTTACTACTTATGCTACGAGTACCTTTTACTTAATACTATAACTGTTAACTATTTAGACTGAACTACTGACTCTAACTCCTAACTTCTTAACTTCTTAACTTCTTCAGAGAACAACTCAAGGAAACATTACAGAACGTAATCCATAATATAAGATATCATTCTTATGCATATAATTGAAATTTATTTGAAATGAATGCAGTAATATAACATCTAGTCTAATAACAAAAAAATAAGGTGGGTTAATAGTACCTCGAGTGGGCCTTGCTCGAGTTGTTGTTCCCACATGGGAAATCAAATATACACTACTCAATCAACCAACCATGACAGTAAACTAAAAAACTCCTTTATTGCATAGAAATTGAACTCTTATAGTATGGTAAGAATCTTCAATAGATTTCCATTGTAACTTAATAACAAAAAACTAATAATGAAGTATTGTCTAATAAAATAAAAACTAGAACTAGCAACTATATCCTCAACTAGATTTTCTCCTCAACCACTGATCCCAATATATAGGCATGGGAGGAGTTTTATTCATGCCAGGACTAAAAACATAATTTAAATACTTATGTCCACTCTCCCTCAAGAATAGGGAGATGACTAGTCTTTGCAATCAAAAACCATAATTGAAAAAGACAAAAGAAGAGAAGTAGAACTAAAACTTTACCCGAACGGTTTGATAGAGACGTGCTCTCTAAAAACAATCATGTCATGGCTTCCTTATCAAAGTAGATTCCTTCTTCCTCTGGTCATCTTATTCAATGATCTGGTGACTCACAATTGACCATTTCCATGATTTCCTTCATTGCTTCTTGGAACTATCACATTTTCAACCTTCTAGACTCTCCCCTACAATCTGCATATGATCCTTTTGATGTAGGCTAGACACTCCAGTTGTTGTAGGCTACAGTTCTTTTGGTTGCAAGAGGTTAGCTTCATCTAAAGTATACACATAATTAACAACCATGAATTAAACGTGCACAATCATATTGAATTTCATAAACATTCACACATCCACACATATATGTACCATCATATCATAATTATATTTCCACATTTAAAAGTCTGGTTTATGATGCATGGAAGATATAAAAGATATATAAGTTGCAAGATTTTTTGTGAACTTAACAACTTGAAATGTTAAAAGACAAACTAAATGGAAGAAAACTAGCTATTATCTAGGCCCATCAAGCATTTGCAAAGAAATTTCTCAAAAGGACCTAACTCAAATGGGTTTATTCCTATGTAGTTTCAAAATAGAGGAAGGACTAATATGCATCAAAATAAGGATATTTCCAAGGGAGATTCAAAAAATAATAATTTGATATTCTAAAGGATTTTGATTCTACTTTGGTTGAGAAGACTTTAGTTAATCATGACTTGGTACTTTATAATTCTTCCTAGCTCCCACCACTAGAAGTCCAACATTCATATGATGAACAAGTGTTGTCTGAAAAAGGGTCTAGTAGAAAGAATGTGGCTAATTTGGTTGGTATTGATTTGAATGCTATATTTCCTATTTTGAATCTTAATATAGTAGAATAATTTGCATATTGTGTTTTTGATAATGTACCAAGCATTTATAGGGTGTTGTACCCTACACAGAGAGCCACAAGGGCCAAAAATTACATATCAAAAAAAACATTATCTAAAACACCACACCAAAAAATAACTAACTAAACCCAGGTGGAGACTAACAGCACACATGGACCAACAACAAACCAGCAATATACTAGTTGGCCTTCTCCCAATTCTTACACATCAGTTGAACCATATTATCATAGACCCACTCCTGGCGATCCTCGGTCTTCTTTATCCCCATTTCATCATTCATGGAAGCCAACAGGTTACTGGTGACACAATGAATCATCTTAACCATGAAGCGGGTCAACCCAAGGAGCTTTTTGTCTAGGATGTCCAATCTATTTTTTAGCATACCAATGTCCTCCTCGCTACCCTTAGTGTAGACGGGATCATTCTGCTCAATCTCTAGTGGCTCCAATGAATGGGAGGTTGAACCCTCCTTCTGAGGTAAACCACTGTCAGGAACAGAGGAGGGACCTCTAGTTTTCTCCTCATCTTCATCCGCTGACACCTCTTCCACATCGTTGCCTTTGTTGTCAAACAACTCCTCTTTAGAATCCAAATCCCTAATCTGCACCTTTTTCTTATTTTTAGCCACCCTACCAGAGCGCCTCATGATGGCATCACAACCAATAACCAGGGTCTCTGCAACCACCATATCACCCAAGGAATCATTACTCACAACATTCATTCCTTTATTAGAAGGCACCTTATCTTGCTTACCTTTCTTTTTCATACCAAGCTTACCAAGGGTCTTAGCAGGGGTAGATTTTAGGTCACATAAGCTAATAGTTGCACTGGTCTGGGCAGCACCATCAACACCCTTATGTTTTTTTCAACAAGTTTGGGTTTCTCAATAGGGGTCGGGTGGCTCTTTCTGACAGGGCCTTTAGATTTGGTCGGGGCCAAGTTGGGCATGGTGGGGGGCTCAATTTCCTCAATACGAATAGCTGATATAGGTTTCAGAGGGCACAAAGCCAAGTGGAAATGGTAGAGTCTTAGGATAAGACCCTGATGGAGAAGCAGAGGAGTAGGTTCATTGGGGTTAGAAGCAACTGAATCAATACATTTTTCAACCAAATTTTCTAGGTCCATAAGCAAGTAGAAGGGAAAGCTCATAAGAACCTTATGCCTGAGATGATTTAACAAGGGAAAATGGTAGTAGTAAAAATTCTTGTACCTTCCTTCTAGCATAATATACTTTATCAGAGCAAGTCACACATGGTTCCATGGTTGTGGTAGTGCTTCCCATTCAAACCTAGAATGGTTGTGCATCGGTGCCTCCTCCCCCACAAAAAAATTATTCATACTATCATTGTCCTGGGTCTTTGAATGTTTGGGATGCTTCATTCCAGTGCACTGGAGACCCATAGCCTACGCGATAACTTCCTCCTCCACTGTGAAGGAGATGCCACCAATGGTAACATGTCAATTCTTCCATGAATTAACAAACTGGGTCGACAGATTAGGATCGTGACCCATAAGCCTCTCCATCATAGGAGTAATTCCACCTTCAACGCAAATGTGCCAAACCAAAGGGTCTTTGTGAAATTGTTTGCAATTATCTGGTTCAATCCACACCCTTTCCCCTCCCATGATGTCACTTTGCACATTGTATGACCAAGAACTCTACAAACAAAGAAGGTTAGAGAAAATAGCAAGGTGAAAAAATCCCCACACAATAAGGCATTTAAGCCGCGAACGATAAATTTTGGTAATCAATCCAATGGACAGATCACACGCATGAGCATAATAATTCCTAGAAACCATCTTAGCATATCCATTAATCGGGATCACATTGCATAACCAGCTAAGAAAAAAGGACATGATAGGCAGGGAAGGATTGCCTTCCACGTCGCAAAAGCACAAAATTCTAAGTAGAATAGCTGTGGGGCTATAATTAGATATCTCCAAAACCATAGTATTTAAGGGTTGGCCACCTTTAGTAAACCTGCAGAAAGGAGCTAAAAGGTGCAAAGCCAAAATAGTAGCAAAATAAAAGGCACAAAGAAGCTTAGTCTCATAATTACAAGTCATGTCAAAATCAAAAAACTTGAATTTGAAAATTTGAGAGTTTAAGCAGATCCCCATAAGGATATTATGACAAGTATGATCCAGCTTAGTAATAATCCTCTGGTACTTGCCGCAAAAAATCATGATTTCTCTTTTTAAAATGGGCTCCATCTTATTATTAGAAAAAGTCCACTTGTTGTCCATCCCATCAATATAGCTCATCATCCATCTCATCACTTCAATAAGACCACAAATCCCAAAGAGTAAGCAAGTGGGTCCCCCAGATAACTAGCTAAGCATGTGCGATGTTGTCATCATGGGTCGAGTAAGGGCTTTGTTCCTTAACTATAATGCTTTGAATATTAGGCATAAGTATGCTTATGTCCCACCAACATTTGGATAATTTCCAATGTGTGCTAAAATTGGCTATGGCATCTGCCACTTGGTTCCCTTCTCTGTAGATATGACTGGCCACATTAGCTTTTAGTTTAGACACTAGCAACCTAACATCAAGTAGAATATCCTTATTGTTCCATCCCAGTAATCTGCCACAATTAATAGCCTCAATAATGGACTTGGATTCCCCTTCAATGTGCAGGTTCTCTATCCCTAGGATAACAACTATCTATAAGCCCTTTAATAGCGCATGAGCTTCCGCTATCATAGATGAGTGGTGTCCTATCCCCCAAGCATAACCAGCCACTAATTTTCCCCTGTGGTCTCTAATCACTCCTCCTATACTTGCTCTACCTAGGTTTCCCTTAGCAGCCCCATCAAAATTCAATTTATACCAGTCCCTATCAGGAGGTTTCCAAATAGTAGCTCTCCGAGCAAGAATTTTGGAGTTGTCATAAGAGTTGGTATCCAGCACCTAATGCTAGGCTTTAGCCATTTTTATATCCAACTCAGTTGGACCTATGCCTGGGGTTTTCCCTTTGAAAAGAGATATGTTTTCCTCAATGAGCCTAACACCAATACCAAACACCTTTCGGGTGCAACTCAATGCTCCTGAATATCCTGTTGTTCCTCTCTTTCCATAAGCATCAACATATAATAGGAGGAATTTGGTTCCAAATTTCAATAGTTAAAGGATGGGAAAATGGCCCAAACCAACTTAAAATAAAGGATGTGATTTCCTTACTCATAATCCATTGAATCCCTAATCTTTTGAGCACCAGCTCCCAAACCTCCATAGCAAAGGGGGGGTGTAACAACAGATGATCAACCGATTCTTTATTACTTTTACATATGAAACATCTATTGGGAATCTGGAACCCCCTTGTTCTTAGATTATCTTGTGTAAGAATCTTGTTATGACAAACAGTCCACTAGAAGAAATTGACTTTCGATATCATGTATCAGTTCCAGACCTTTTTCCAAAGAATATTAGCACTCCCCAAAATAGTCAGTTGTTTGTAGGAAGATTTCATAGTGAGATCACATTGGTGATCATGTATCCAAAAGAACTCATCCCCATGATGTGAAGATGGTAATCTAGTGAGGACCAGTAACTCTTTGAGAGTCTTGGCAAGAATACATAGATTTGGGGATAAAGGACAACAAATGCTAATATCATTCCATTTCCTAGACCTCAAGGGCCCAATTAGGTAATCACTAACAAATATACCAAACACTTGTTGAGCACTACCTTTGAGAAACCTGAACTCAGAAGAATCCAAGGGAGAGTCCAGTAACCAAGTATCTTCCCAGAATCTAATTTTATTGCCATTACCTATCTTCCATTTAATCTCGTTCCTCAAAAGATCCTCTAGGTTGCAAATCCCCTTCCAAACTAAGGACCCCAGAGGATGGGCCTCCGAAAGGCAGTCAATCAGTGGCCAACTCAGCAAGTATTTAGCATTCATTATCTCACACCAATCCTTCCTATCCCTCAAATGATCCCATCCCACTTTGGCCATGAGAGCTTTATTGGAAAGAGAAATGGTTCTCATCCCAAGACCACCATTGCTTTTTGGTTGGAAAACCCTATCCCACTTCACCAAAGAAAGTTTATTTTTCTCCTTAGTACCCGACCAGAGGAAAGACTTTGAATCTTCTCAACTTTTTCAGCTATATATCTAGGCATCTTAAACAAGGGTAGGAAAAAGACAAGGATACCTTGAAGGACTGCAGTAAGAAGTTGAAGCTTACCAGCATGACTAAGTAATGAACCTTTCCATCCAATAATCTTACGTTGAATCCTCTCCAAAATAGAATTCCAGAACTCCAAAGTGACTTCTTTGATAGTTAGGGGTAATCCAAGATACATCAAAGGTAGGGAACCACTCTGACAGCCCAGAATAGTAGTAACCTGCGTTTGCAGGTTAGGAGTGTTGTTAAAGAAGTAGATCATGCTTTTGTTGTAGTTGATGCATTGTCCAGAACAAGCAACATAGTTGTTGAGATAGTGTTCCCATTTCCTGGCTTCCAACACTGAGGCTTTCCCAAATAGGAATGTATCATCCAAAAATTGTTGAATCACAGTCAGATCAAGGGTAGAAGTAGCCTTAATACCTTTTATAGCTCCCTCTGACAACATACTTGAGAAGTTTCTGCTAAGAACATCTACCACCATTATAAACAAATAGGGAGACAGGGGGTCTCCTTGCCTAAAACCTTTCCTAGCATGAAAAAACCAAAAAGGAGAGCCATTAACCAAAACAGAGTATTTAACAGTAGTAACACATTCCATAATAAGATTGATCGCATATTGATTAAAACTAAACTTAGTAAGGACTTTAGGAACAAAATTCTAGATCACCTTATCATAAGCCTTGGAAATGTTAAGCTTAAGGGCCATACTAGCATAGTTGCATCTATCCATTGAGTGAATTAGTTCATGAGTTGTGATGGTAGCATCAAGAATATGCCTACCAGGCACAAACCCTTTCTGAGTTGGGCTGATGATTTTATCCAGGAGAGGTTTAATGCGATTGACCAAAATTTTGGAAATAATTTTATAAAAAGTATTACATAGGCTAATAGGGTGAAAGTCAGACATATGTTGAGGTTCAACAATCTTAGGAATAAGGGAAATAAAGGTGTGAATTAGTTGCTTAAGAATCTTACCCAATTTGAAGAAGTCATGAGTACCTAGAACACGGTCCTCACTAACAATCTCCTAGAAGGTCTGGAAGAAAGCCAGAGGGAAACCATCAGGGCTAGGAGATTTGTTTGCCCCTATACTAAAAGTAGCCAACTTAACTTCCTCAAGAGTGACAGTGCTAAGAATCCACACATTGTCAATCTGAGAGATTAAATTCAAAAGTGACAAGCAGAAAATTGTCAAGGGCCGGGTTAGGGGCCTCAATAGGAGCCTCATAAGCCTTCAAAAAGTAGTCTACTACCACTAAACCAATAAGGGGAGGCGAGCTGACAACCTCACCCTAAGCATTGCGTAACTTATTTATCTGGTTCCTCTTCATATGTTTAACAACTGAAATATGAAACAAGGAATTATTTCTATCTCCCTCACTTAGCCACTGCACCCTAGATTTCTATTTCCAAAAAATTTCTTCTTTTTTTAGGATTTGTTCCCACTCACCCCAAACCACTTTCTCCTGGTTGCAAGTGGAGAAACTTAAATCTCCATCCTCCATTCTCTTTTGAATCATTTTCAACTTATCCCCAATAATTTTTTTCTATTGGAAAACATCCCCAAAGACCCTTTTATTCCATTCCTTCACCATACATTTAATATGCTTTAGCTTAAAAAAGATTCGGAACATGGGGGACCTACGCACAGGGATATTCCACCATTTAGTGATTTTCATTTTGAAATCAAGGTGGGAATTCCAGATGACTTTGAAGCGGAAAGGGTAAAGAACAACAACAAATTGATCCCAGGTTAGCAATAAAGGATTATGATAAAAAAATAGTCCTAGGTAAAGCCCGCAGAGAGGCCTTGAGTAGGCCCGACCAGTTACTAGAACACAGTGATCCAACTGGACTTGAATCAAATCTTCTAAAATTGATTTTGTTTATTAAAAGTAAATGACTTGGTATCATTTTAGTTGGAACTTTGTTACTTGATAAAATATCGAACCATTATATAGATATTCATAGTGTTATTATTGGAATATAGTGGATAAGGCCATAACTTGCGTATCTGAAGAAACTAATGTATCTGTGATCAGGAAATTTTCATTTTGAATGGATTCTATTTTTTTATTATTCTTAAAGAATGCATATGCATATACAAACTATGAATAATATGCATATATGTGCACATGCATAAATTCACCATTTATGCATGTACACATACATGTAGTATACCTTCTTATTTCATCTTATTTACTCATTTGAGTATGTTACTTAATTTAATTTACAAAGGAAATAAATATAGAAAGGAATATTGTTGAAGTGAAAATATGAATCTTATGCAAAGATAGTTATATGATGGATAATTGTATGGATATATCAGAATTAAATGGACTACTTCCTTGATGATTGATGAAATGGAATGATACAAAAGTACTAGATAGACTGTAGCACACTAATGTATGATGCTAGTAGATGGTCTAGAAGGGAGGGATACCCCTTTGTTATAGAAAGCTACCTTCCAGGAATGGGTGCTAGAGAGTGTAGTTTTTTTTTCTAAATCTAAATTAAGTTGCATTTATGTAGCATGAGCTAGGCTTAGCTTTGCAATAATTTCGTTTATTTATTTATCTTCTCTTTTTCTTCTTTATCTTTTTACCTAACATGGAACTTGCATGTTCTAATAGTAGATAGAAATGCATGTAGTTAGGCATGCACAAATTCCACCTTGCAAAATGTATCTCTTGCTAACTGTTTCGTGCATGCTTTAGTATTCTTCGATGGACAGAAGAAATCTAGGGAAGCATTGTTTCATGGTTGGGTGGAAAAGAACTTGAACCATGTTCTTGTTCACCAATGGAGGCAAGCTGTCAAAGAGGAATTATAATGGAATTCTATCTTATTTGATGTACTTGTATCATTGATATAATTATTGTATTAGCTATGTGGCAATTAAGTGCCAAGTCAAACAATGTACATTGACTATTGATTTGGAAATGAATATATTCAGATGTTTTTTTAATTTATGGACATGAAATTGCTATGTTGGAAAATAGCTATGGGATTTATGTCTTAACTTTATATTCATAATGTCAATTATTAATTTATTTTGGAAATATTAGTTGGGCATGTTACATTTGGTATCAAATCTTAGGGTTCAAATCTAGGCCTATGAATCCATGGTTGTCAGATTAGGGGATAGTTGACCCTTAACTAAAATTGAGTTTCCTTGAAAATAACCAAATATAAATTAGTTGTAGGAAATTGGAAGGTACAAGTCAGGAAGAAATAAGGGAAAGACCATTAGGGCTTCAAGAAAACAAGTTGTTATCAAAGAGAATCCCAAACCCGAAGACCAACCAGAGATTCTTGATGATGGAACTCTAGCACACGCCCTCACATGACTCAAGTTGGAGAGAGGAAAAAAGATTGAGGAGTCCAAATGAACTCCTAAGACTAAGAAACCATTTACATTTAGAGATTTCCCAATAGGATGTGGAACTAATGCACCTTTATTGACAAAAGAGGAGAAGAAGTGTCTGTGTGCACATCCTACCTCTCCCAAAAAGGATGATGTAAATTCAGATGAGGACTAAGAGAAGTGTCCTCTTTCTGATAATGAGGGAATTGCTTAGTATGGAAATTTTTTTGTAAATAAGGATCAATATAAATCCATATTTAATATACAGAAAGAAAATATTTTTTTGTTGTTCAAGGTTGCAAACTTGAAGACTTGTCTTGATGTGAATGAATGTGTATATCTCTTTTAGATTACATGTTATGTACATAGTATTTTGTAGATGCAATTTTTTAAATGTAAAACCTTTTCTTAAGTTACACTAAATGTGACAGTGGCGTAGTTTGAGTGTGAGTCATTATGGTGACCACTAGACAAGATGTAGGAAATAGTAGATAGGATGATGTGTTTATCAAGAGGCTAGACCAAATCTTGGAACTCCTAAACTAGTAAGAATTTTGAATGGACCATTTGGAGCAAGAGGTCTAAGGGGTATGGGAAGAATGGATTCATAGGAATGAGGAACTTGACCAAGGTGGAGGAGGCCAAGGAGATACCAATTGGGATTGAATTAAGGAAGAAATTGGGAAAGATCTTAAAAAGGTAGCACCACCAAAATTTGATGGCAAGGACATCGAGAATGGAGTTGAGGTATGGATCATAGAGATGGAAAATAATTTGGACTCTATAACCTATCATACCAAACCAAGGCTGCTTGGGTTGCGTATCAACTGTCTGGAGAGGCAGCTACTTGGTGGGACAACAAGAAGGAAAATAGGAGACTTCATCCAAAGGAGATCACTTAGGAGATTTTTCTCTAATATTTTTGGAAGAGGTGGATACCACAACTTTTCTTTGACAAGAAGATGATTGAATTTGAAAATATCACCTAGGGCGGTCTAACTGTAGTTCAATATTGGGAGAATTTTACCAATTTTCTCAAGTATGTACTGCATTACCAATCCAATGAGATTTTTTTGGATTCAAAAGTTTATATTAGGATTGAGACCCCACATTGGAGTTGAGGTGGACATCCACAATCCCATTATGATGGTTGTAGCATTTTTCAAATCTTTGAAAAAGTTCAAACTTCAAGCCTCAATTCAAAAACAAGAAGTTTTGAAAGGGTGATGAACATAAGGGAAATAAGTCCCATCAAATAAAAATTTTATAAAGGGAAAGTGACCCTCTGGAGAAGGAAGAAGGAAACCAAGGTAGAAGCAATAAAATGGATAATAGTGGCAATGACAACTATAACACTAATCAGAGGTAATCAAAAGAGGATAAGTCTAGAGGTCGAAGAGGACCACGTGTTGGGTGTTTCACTTGTGGGGTGACCACTATGCATCTAGTTGCCCTCAAAATTTGAAGTCATAGAAGGAAGGAAACTAGCAAAAAACCCTACAACACAAGATCCATGTGGCAATGGATAACAAGAAAGCAAAATACTAGGCTTCTCTGACATAATTGATGAGTAAGCTCTATGGCTGAACCATTTGTATTTTGATAAATACTAGAGCTATTGAGTGTTTTATAGATCCTAGAATGATTTATAAGCTTCCAATTAGACCTAGATATTTGGAAAACTCATGGTCAGTTCAATATGGGAATTGATTAGAGCGGGAAGTAGATTCATGTTTCTTTTGTAGCGAGTTAGAACTTCCCAACTTCTTGACCCAAGTTGACCTTTACGTGGCACCTTAAGGATCCTATAACATAATCTTGGGAATCAATTGGTTAATTGAGCATAAAACCATTGCAAAGTGTGAGGATAAGATGGTTAGTCATTTGAATGACTATGGAGACCCAGTTGAGATTCTTGGGATACAAAGACCCGTACAACTTATGAAAATCTTAGTTATGCAGCTCAAAAGGGTGCAAAGGAAGGGTTGTGTCATATATGTTGTGCATGTCAATGAACCCAACAAAGAGAAATCATACCTAGATGATTACCCTATCCTTAAGGAATTCTAAGATGTTTTCCCTGAAGATCTCACTAAGATGTCTCCAAAGTGAGAATTTGATTTCTCCATCGATTTAGTGCCTAGAGCTGAGCCTCGGTCTAAGGCCCCATACAAGATGACCACTATTGATCCTTATGAATTGAAATCCCAGTTACAGAAGCTATTATGAAAAGGGATTATTAGACCCAATGTGTCGCCTTGGGGTGCACCAGTTATCTTGTGAAAAAGAAGGATGAAACCTTGCATCTATGTATTGACTATCAGATGTTGAACAAGGCGACTATCAAGAATTGATACCCCCTTCTGAGGATCGATGAGTTAGTTGATCAAATGAAGGGAGCAACAGTATTCTAAAAAATAGATCTTAGATCCAGTTACCACCAGTTGAGAATAAAAGAGGATATCCTAAAGACTGCTTTCTGAACTTGGTATGGGAATTATGAGTTCACCGTTGTACCATTTGGATTGACCAATGTACCCACAACTTTCATGAATCTTATGAAGAGTGTGTTTTGAGACTCTTTCGATGAATTTTTCCTAATATTTATTGATGAAATTTTGGTTTATTCCAATTCTATTGAGGAACACAATCGACACTTGAGGATAGTCTTATAGCATCTAAGGGAGAAGAAGCTTTTTGGAAAGCTATCCAAGTGCTCATTTTATCAGGGTAGGGTGCACTACCTAGGTCACATTATTTCAGCTGAGGGAGTCTTTGTGGATCTCAAAAAGATAAAAGCAATCATGGAATGGCTGACACCTTAGAGTTTGATTGAGGTACGAAGATTTATAGGCCTTGCTAGGTATTACAGGAAATATGTGCAAGGGTTTTCTCAAATTTCAGCCCCAATAACTTCACTTCAAAGGGAAGGAAAGAGGTTTGAGTGGACCAAGAAGTGTGAACAAGCCTTCCAACTCCTGAAGGACAAGCTCATGATAGCCCCAATGTTGACTATACCCGATCCAAATGGTCAATTCTCAGTGATCGAGATGCTTCCTGAGATGGTGTAAGAGCAAAATTAATTCATGGAGGGAAAGTGGTGGTGTATGAGTCTAGGAAGTTGAAACAACATGAAGTGAATTATGCACCACATGATCTAAAATCAAAAACTATAGTTCATACATTACAAATGTGGAGACATTATCTTTTGGTGAAGCCTTTTGAGCTCAAAACAGATCATTTGGGATTGATATACATCTTCACTCATCCAAACCTCAATGCACAGTAGAGGAGATGGCTAGAATCCTTAGCGAGTATGACTTCAGAATAAAGTCTATAAAAGGAAAGGAAAATAGAGTGAAAAATGTTCTTAGTAGAAGAAATATAGCAGCCATGACCTATAGAGGATCCAATTTGAGGTAGCAGGTGATACAACACTTGCAAGGAGATGAGAATTATGAGAGGGTGAAGAAGGCTCTAGAAAAGAATACATCAGATCATTGATTTGATGGGTGTGAGTTTGAATCATACAATATCTTAAGATATTAGAGGTGGATGTATATTCTATATTCTAGAGAGCTTAGGAAGCTAGTCTTAGAAGAAGTTCACAATGCACCATATTTAGGACACCCTGGAGTTACAAAGATGATCACAAAATTTAAAACCCTGTATTATTGGTTGAAGCTCAAGAAGGATGTAGTGGAATATGTAGCCAAGTGCTTCGAGTGTTAGCGAGTTAAGGTTGAGCACGTGCATCCAACAGGGATCCTTTATCTCATGATATACCTAAGTACAAATGGAAAGTTGTCAGCATGGAATTTGTACAAGGGTTACCTTTAAGTAAGAACATATATGATGTCATTTTGGTAGTAGTCGATAAGTTGAGTAAGGTGGCACATTTTATTCCAAGGAATCTTAAGGATGGATTGTAGACCTTGGCCAAGAAATTTGTCCAAGAGATCTTCTTGCATGGAGTGCCAAACACCATCATATCTAATAGAGATACTCAGATGACATCAAGGTTTTGGAAAACCTTGAATGTAGCTTTGGGGACCAAGCTAAATTTTAGTTTAGCCTATCATCCTCAGACCAATGGTCAAACTGAGAGATTGAATCAGGTAGTATATCTCCTTCGAATGTACTGTATGGAACAATAGTATAAATGGGAAGAGTATCTACCGTTGGTATAATTTTCTTACAACTCCCATCATGCATCCTTGGATATGACACCTTTCAAGGCCTTGTATGGGTGAAAGTGTCATACTCCCATCAGTTGGGATAGATTGGAAGACACGATCATAGTGGGTCCTAAAATGTTAAAAGAGATGGAAGAGAAAATGAGACTCATCAAGAGAAAATTGAAGGAGGCAGTAGATAGATAAAAGAGCTATGTTGACAAAAATAAAACCTTTAGATAGTTTGAAATCAAGGATAAGGTATTTTTAAGGGTCAAGCTGCATAAGAGCTCTATTAATTTTAGGAAATCATCCAATTTGGCTTCGAGATATGTGTAACTATTTGTTGTGTTAGAAGTAATCAATCTGGTTGCATAAAAACTTTCTCTACTGCCTTCTCTAGCTCAACTCTATAATGTGTTTCATGTTTCTTTTCTTAAGTCGTACCACATAGGTGCATCTCATATACTTGATTGGCATTCTTTATAGTTGAAGGATCCAAGAGTAGTGATGTTGGAGCCTATTATAATTCTAGATAAACCCAATGTCAAGTTGTGAAATAGAGACATTGTTCAATAAAAAGTCCAATGGGACCAATATTCTGAGGACAGTTCTACATGGGAGGATGCAGAGGAAATAGAATGCTCCTTTCCTCATTTTCTTCCTTAGATAGACTATTGATGATTCACTATATACTATTGTTTAATGTTTTGGACTTGTATGCTATGATGTTTTGGCTTGAAAACAATATGATTTGATGTTGAAATGGACATATGTGATTAATTTTTTTTTAATTAGACATCGAGACGATGTCTCTTCCTAGTGGGGAAGGATTTCACATCTCAATTTCCTGACTTGCATTTAATAATGTTAAGTTAATTGAAATATTTGAAAAATGGATTTATTGTTTAATGTTTATGAGATTTGATAAATGCAATAATATTTGAAAAATGATTATTTTGCAACTTTATGATTTAAGAGAATTGTTTTATCATGACTATCAGTTAAAGGTTCCTGATGAACAATTTCAAGTGCAAGAATGTGTATGAAAGAACAAGTTGAAGAATGAGAACATGGTTGAGGTAGGAATGCTTAGCTAGATTAAAAATGATAAGTAAGATTAGAATTTGGAATCTCACACACTAAATTAGACCATGGCATCTATATTTGTCTTGTAAATGATAAATATCATTCTTGCTTGTATGAATCATAAATGAATAAATAGCTAAATAAATGAAAGAAAAAAATTCATGGAATTATTTGTCTTACCTTGTCTATTCAAAGTTAATTTCATATTTAGAGAAAAAGGAAAAACTAGTGGTGTGCAAAATATAATTGTCTTTACATATTGTTTCCTTACAAGAAGAACGATTTGAATATTTGATCCTTCAAAAGAATTTGAAAAGAATTCGTTCTTGGTAAGAGAAAAATATTAAGTATATATATTTGTGAATGTATCTATATATACATAGATATATGTATGCAATCATATTATACAAGATTTTAATAATAAGTGCCCCCTTATTTGAAACTCCTTATGAAATTATATGGAAGGAGCGATGACAATGATTATTCATATAACCCCTTCATAATTCTAACCCCATTCCATATTGGAATGGATGGATAATGCTCAATGATAGGGGAGTGGGGAGGCTAATTAATGAAGGTATGGAGAGTTAAGATAACTCCAAGAATAGAATGCAAGGGAATCAAAGGAAGGAGAGGGGGTAATTTTGAATGGGAGGAATCAATCAGGCAAAAAAATTGGGGAGGTGATTGCGAAAAAAATGCAGCAAAAAGAAAAAACACGAAAGGGAAGAAATTCATTCTCCATTTGATTGAGGAACAAGCATTGAAATCAAAGATTAAAAGAGGTCAAAATCAATTTATTTCTTAAATTTTCCTTCAAATAGTCAATTTAATTTGTCTTCATGAGCAAAGCTTGGGCTTAATAAAAATTGGAGTGCCTTGTTAATAGAATTGTTCATACATTGTAATCAGACTCATGGCTTTTGTTTCCATTTTATGTTATGTAATTGTAGATAGCCATGTTTCAAGGGTGCAAACCCCATTCTTTACCTTCACTATGTGTAACGAGATGCATGAGCATGGTCGGAATCAAAGGTCTATGTTTAGGCTCTAATACACATGTTATTTTATTTTCAATCTTGAGAACATCAACATGTTCTTTGTGAAGGGAAACACCATCTATGATGTTGACCACCCATGATACCAGTCGAATGATATCTATGTTCACAACAACATGCATATACCCTATTTTATGGGGCCGAATGGTATGGACCATTCAAGCATGAATCTTGGCTCAAAATGATCCATATCATTCTGATCCATATATAGAAAATGGGTAGATTAAATCTCCATTGTAGTTGCAGGTTGATGGATGATATACGTTGTCCTATTCAAAGCTTAGTGTGGGATAAATATTATCGACCTAGTGTAACATCTGTACTAACTATGGTTAGCCTTGTAACATATAGATGTTTATTTGGGATGAATCCCTATGTCATTCTATTACTTCCATCTTGCTGAATGATCAAACATTGTTCAAATAACAGAATGGAACAATACTATCATTTTAGGTTAACTATCTGTTGTAAATGTTTTTATAAATAATAATGCATGTGTTATATTGATATGCCACCAATAGAATATCATCCATTATAGTATGAGGGTATATGGAACCCTCGTAGCTTATGAATAAATCTTCCTTATTCCTTTGACATGCATGTACACACACACACACACACACACACACACACACACATATGTGCATGATTGTTTGACCATGTGTATGAATCATACAGATTCAAATAGTAATATACACTAAGTTTCTTTTCAAATGATAAATCAGTGCCTCAAGTATGAGGCCTATAGTACCAATGGAACATTATGTGAAGGGTATAAGTCGATAACATGATTAATGCTAATCGATCCCAATATTCTCATTACATAAATGTATATGTGTGATTTAAATATGTATAGACCATAGAACATTATAATATTCTTAATTAAATTTAGAAAATATATGATCTATTAGTTAACCGTAGAACCTGTTTTCTATCTAGAATAGATTGAATATAGGAAAATATTATTCCTTTACTAAGCAATTCAAACTAATGATTGACAAGAATTAATATTGGTTTTTGCAATGTTTTTGAAATTGATTTTGTCTATTAAAAGTAAACAATCTAGTATCATTTTAGTTGGAACTATGTTACTTGATAAAATATTGAACCATTGTATCAATATTCATTGTGTTATTATTGAAATATGGTGGATAAGACCAGAACTTGTGTATCTAAAGAAATCAATGCATCTTTGATCTATAAATTTGCATGTTGAATGGATTTTTTTTTTTTTTTTATTCTTAAGGAATGTATACACATATAAAAACTATGAATATTATGCATATATGTGCACATACATAAACTCGCCATTTATGCATGTACACATACATGCATTATACCTTCTCATTCCATCTTATTTACTCATTTGAGTATGTTCCTTAATTTCATTTGCAAAGGAAAGAACTATAGAAAAGAGTTTAGTGTTGAAATGAAAATATGAATCTTATGGAAAGATAGTTATATGATGAATAATTGGATGGATATACCAGAATTAAATGGAGTACTTGCTTAAAAATTAATGAAATAGAATGAGACAAAAGTACTAGATAGACTATAGCACATTGATGTATAATGCTAGTAGATGGTCTAGAAGGGAGGGATACCCTTTTGTTATGGAAAGCTACCTTCCAGGAATGGATGTGAGAGATTGAATTGATTTTCCAAATCTAAATTAAGTTGCATTTATGCAACACAAGGTTGGCCAAGCTTTGTAGTCATTATTTGAAATAGACTATTTATTTATTTGTCCTCTCTATCTTCTTTGTCTTTTTACCTAATATGGAACTTGCATATTCTAATAGTAGATAGAAATTCTTGTAGTTAGGCACACACAGATTCTACCTTGTAAATTTTATCTCTTGCTAACTGTTTCATGCAGGGTTGGGTATTCTTTGATGGACAAATTTTTTTTGAGGAAGCATTTCTTTGAGGTTGGGTGGAAAAGAACTTGAATCTTGTTCTCGTCCACCAATGGAGGTGATCTGTCGAAGAGGAGTTACAGTGGAATTCTATCTTATTTGATGTACTTGTATCATTGATGTAATTATTGTATTGACTATGTGGCAATTGAGTGCCAAGTCAAACTATGTTTATGGGCTATTGACATTTAGAAAAGAATATATTCAGATTTTTTTCATTTATGGACATGAAATTGCTATGTTGGAAAATAGCTATGGGATTTATGTCTTAAATTTATATTCATAATGTAATATTAATTTATTTTGGAAATATTAGTTAGGAATGTTACACATGGGACCTTGATTTATGTTTTAAAATAGAGGATTTGTGAATCTCATACCCATGGAGCTTGATTATGAGGTGCCAAATGTAAAAGTTTGTCCTTGTGTTGTGGTAAGAGTTCTCTTGTCTCCAAATTTTAGTAGATTAGGAATGTGTACATTTGTTTCCATGTGTTTTGTTGTCCCAAGTGGTAGGCTACTGAATATTTGTTGTGAGGATGGTATTCCTAATGAAGATGTATTTTGATTGAAACCTTGGTTTTGTGTTTGTGTAGCTTCCTCCAAAAGTGTAGAAACATCATAGTTAGAAGGATGTTTGGCCCCTTTCTTAGCTAGTGCATAAAAGAATCTATTTGGATCAACACTATCAAGCTCATCGACAATTCAAAAAATAATTGGAACTTGGGAGGCTCTTTCAATTTCTTCAGGAGTAAGATGTTTGTTGAATTTAGTTAAGACAAGGTTGTCAAATGTGTTTTGTGATTCTCTTTGTGGTGTTTATCTTTGTGATGGTGGAGATTGATTTGATCCAAGGTTTTTTCCATGAGGGGGACTAGAAAAGAGGTCACTTGAAGAATCCATGTCCTTTCTTTTTGTTCGTGATCTTGTTTCAACCATGTAAGACTTGCAAGGTGGATGTGATAATGCAAGGATGATAAATGCAAAATGGGATATGAGACTAAGCTATGTTTTTTTTTTTTTTTTGGATTTTTGAGGATATGAGGATGGAAAATGATAATGTAAGGATGACAATGACCTTATGACCAAATTATATGGGATGAAAATGAGGCTACATGAGACTAAGGGATGTCTAATGATATGAACTTTAAGATATAAGACAAAGGATGCTAACCAAGCTATGTTGATCCAAGATAAAAATAAATAAAATTCAATGACCCTTATGAGGACCAATATTGAGAGAATGATAATTTGACAAGGTGAGTCTAAACCAAGACATAAGTTTGAGACCCAATTTTGACAATGACAATGATGATGATGATGATGATTAATAAATTGAAAGATAAAGGTCAATGACAATCCGAATAAGTAACCATGAATTTTCCAAAGGCTTGAAAAGATTCATATGTCTACAATATAAAAGGTATGTGCAACTTAAGCCAAACCTAAGATTAATTATGTTGGGAAAGGCTGGACAATGCAACCTAAATGAAAATGATGGAATGGACTAATCAAGTTCTACAAGTCTAATTTTTTATATGATAAGATCGCTATCAAGATGATTGAGATCAAGATTGGACAAGTATTCTTTGAAATTTTGATAATTAGGAAATTGCAGTTCAGTGTTCTACAAGTGCAGTTTTGGAAGATACAGGTCATTATTTAACAAATGTGGTGAATTACAGAAAATGTGTGTTTATGTTTGCTAAATGCAATGTAGAATCTTAGCTACAATTTTTTGGTTAACAAATGGAACTCAATTTTCAATACTAGGTTTATTTTGATCAAATGCAATTAATCGTGAGTTGATTTGAAATTTTTGGTTTCAAATGGCTTTCATTTTGGTAAATTTTTGAAATATGATTGAAGATGTTCTAAAAACATAGAAAACACTAAAAATAGATTTTTTTGGTTGTTGACTTGTGAAATTTTGAAATGCGCATATGTATGTTTGAGGGTTATTCACCCCAATTTCCACTAGTATAAGCACACATCAAAAATAATCAAGCACTTCCTATCCCTAAGGTCAATAGCCAATGGCGTGACACTCATGCCCACAACTTGGAATATCCTTCAACAAAAGTGTAGGTGCCCCCTAACACTTTTTCTTTGTGAGAGAGGATGGATAGGAGCCTCTTGGAATGGAAGGATAACCCAAATCACCCTCTTCCTGGAAAGCTACAAGTAAAACAAGTAGCTTATACTACACCCAGGATTTTTGTCTCATCTCAAGGGAGCCATATGGTGATTAACTTTCAAGGTGAGGTGCTACACCCTTCAACTAAGATTGACGCCAATATAATTCAATCAATAAGGGTGGCTACTAAGAAGGTGTCTAGTCACAACTCAGGGACTTACCACCTCGCGAGCATCCAACAAGCCACTTGATGCAAGAGTACCTAGGGGTACTAGCAATCTTGCATCACCAAAAAAAAATTATTTTAATTTGGTTTATTTTCAATAAGGGCTTAGGGGTTAGGAGAATAATATTTTAATTTGCAACAATGAAAATTTCATTGGTGTGAAAATGTAAATGTAAATTTGATGGGAAATAGGTTCTAGTAAAGTGGCAAAAGCATCTTATAGACGAACATTCCATTTGGGCATCCATTTTGAAATGAGGTCAAAAAGTCTTGTCTTATTATGGTTTGCATGTACATGTTTCATAAAATGTCATAAAGTGGGCTGCAAAGAATCTTGCATGAATTTGCATGTCTGAGGTCGTATCTATGAGAACTAGTCTTAGTAAAACATCTATAACTTTCTCATATAATAATGAAATTAAGAATTTCAAAATGATCCAAAAAGCTGGGAACAAGTTACATCAAACCCAAAAACTATTTGAGGAAATTATGAAAAATGATAGAGCATTGATAGGCAGAAAGTGAAGGGTTTTCTTGGTGGTTTAGTGGAGGTTGTTTTGAGAAACCAATAGTGGTTTCTTCTAACACATTTTCTATATATTGATGTTGCTCATTTGGTAAAGTTGGATTTAGAGGAGTTGCAAGTTTACATAACTAGATGTTGCTAGATTGAGCATAAGATTGAAGACTCCATTGTTGTATATTTTTGTAATCAAAATCCCATGTTGTAAGGGAAGCTTGTGAGCTTCAACATATTATAATTCCATTTCATGTTTGTTGCAATTAAATATATCGTTTTCTTTTTGCATATGTTGTACAAATTTGATTTGTGTTATGAGTTTTTAGATTTGTAAGGTGAGTCCTCTTACATCACCACTAAAGGCTTTAACCAAATTTACTAGGGGAACTTATACACAAAGGTACCTCCCCGTTTTGATCAATAGTGCATGACAAAGGCTAATGGTAGTTTGGACTTGAATTTCAGCTAATCCTTTTATATAGTGGCACAAGGGAAAATTTTCTTTCAGCCACCTTTGAGTTCTCTATTAGGATGTGTCTCTTAGGCAGGCCCAACTACAAAAGAAAATGAAGATGTAATGATTTCTCTTCACCCAAGATCACACAAAGCGCAAGGGGAGAGGATACTCTCACTACACCCTATGGGATCTACTACAAATAGTGTGCAAGTGCACTAGACACAGTAGACAATCATTCATTAATTAGTCCAAATTGAAATGTGCCTACTTAAGAAGACAACAAAACGTAAGTTATGGTTCTTTTTAGCCTAATGAGAGTAAATGCAAATGTGTGGTTCTTTTTAAGCCCAATGAGTGTAAAATGCAAGATTATAGTTTGTTTTAATCCCAATGAATGTGAAATATAATTTGTGGTTCATTTTTAGCAAAATGAAGTAAAAGATGAAATTTTTGGTTTATTTTAAATCCCATGAATGTGAAATGCAAGTTTATAGTCCATTTTAAGCCCATGAAGTGAAGATGCAAATTTGTGGTAAACCAAAAATAAACAAAACCCTGCAAAAGATGAGTTAGTCTCCTCCAAAATAAATGTCATACATTGTGGTGTAGGGGCACCAACACCTTGTGATGAAATAAAATTTAATTTGAAGGTTCAATAGGTGGATGGAAGGTCTTTTGGTTGTCAAGCAACGAGGAAGTTGCAAAATATGTTGCAATGTAAAAGATTGTAGATGGTGTGTCCTAATGAAAAATGAGGTCTAGGTGAGTGTAGTATTGAAAAGTCATGTTTTGATTTCTAATAAGGTCTAAAAGATCATTTAATATGTATTTGAAGTAGGTTGGTGTCTTAGGAGGTTAATTCAGTGGGGTTGAGTAACATTTGTAATTAGGACACAATTTAGGGGTTGTTAGTGTTTGAAAAGTGGTTGAAGGTAGTTATAGACATTGGGGGAGTTGAGTTTGGATGAAAAGAAATTCAAATATGATGTAAACATTGGAATGAAGGTTAATGAAATAGATTGAAGCCAAATTCAATAAGAATTCTTCCTGTTTCAAGCAATTTTTTGTGTTTTATAGTATTTTCTTTCTTTGTACGGACCTGTACAGGTCTTCCATGGTCTGATCTCTCTTGTGAGCATGGAATAATGTTTTTATTTTCAATTTCCTTTGGTTTGAAGGTTTAATCCATTTTCAATTGTGTGGAAATCATAGAAACAATGACTGCCCTGTTTTAATTGTGCAAGGGTTTGAAGGTCTTAAACTAGTGGTTTTCATCAATCCACCAACTATAATGGACCTGTAACTCAATGGATTGGTGTGTAACATGTTTGAATAAATTTTAATTTCCTTTAGGAGTCTATTGGAGCATGAAATTAGCTAGTGGAATGATGCCCCTGGCTGTATAGTGATGTTTTGTGTGAAATTCAAGCAACCTAGGTAGGGTTTTGGTGAACTAATGAGTGTTTTGGCCTTGTGAACATTTTTTGGGCCTAGGAAGATGTTTTGAGAGGTGTTTGGAGTGTTGATTTGATTGGGGAAGAATTGGAGTTGTGTTTTCCACCAAAACCCTTGGTTTTTGCATATTTTAGGAGGGTTTAAGTTTGAGGGTTTAAATGTGCAAGTGGGATCATGAGATCTAGAAAATCCATTGTTTTGTATCATTTCTTAGGACTTTTTTTGGGTTTGGGGGTCTGGTGAGGAGATTAAAGGGTGGTCTCTTTGAAAAAGTGGCCTAATTAGAGGCCTAAAACAGTGAAAAGTCCATTTTTGAGGCATTCAGTCCAAAGTAGTGGTACTTGGTTTTCCAATATGTTATGTAACCCTGAAAGGGGTATCTAAATCCATATTTAGTTCTCTAAGTTTTTTGGATAAGTTTGATGAAAAGTCACAAAAACTCGTCTTCCACTACTACAAAGAAAGCTTGTGTAAATGGGGGTGAATATGAGGAGTTCAAAGAACCTGCCTTAGTAATTGTACAAAGTTGATTCTTGTGTCATTTTATGTTGTTTGATAACCTCTGAAGAGGTCTTGTGGAGTTTTGATGCTCTTTTGCAAGTTTGAGTGGGTTTGGGTCCCTTGGCTCTACATCACAGTGGTATCAGAGCGAGGAAGTAGATCTCTTAAAGATTGAAGGAGAAGCATTTGAAGGAGAAAGGAAATCATGGCTATCAAAGGTTTGAATGAGAAGGAGATATAGATGAGGAATGAAATTTTAAAGATCAGGTGCAAGTGCAAAGGTAAGGTATGCAAGGTTATGGTTGATTCAAGTAGTTTGGATAACTTGGTAGCTCTTGAAATGGTTGAAAATTTTAAATTAGAAAGGTTTCCACATGATTCACCTTATTATGTTTCATTGATGAATGGTGAGAACACATTTTTGGTTAAGGAGAAATCATGGGTTGAATTTCAAATAGGTGAATACAAGGAAAAAATATTATGTGATATTGTACCATTAAACTCTTGTCATCTAATGTTTGGGAAACCATGGTGTTGGAAAAGATTTGATGTGTACTATCGCAGGGATAATAGTTACCAGATTAAAAAGGATGGGAATATTTATAATTTGATTTCATTGGTGGAAGAAGATAATGGCCAAGAAAAGGAAACAAGGGTGCTACTGCAAGAAAGACAAAAATTCCTAGGATACAAAAAAGACAGAAACAAGGAAGAGGCAGCCATTACAAGTGGAGAGGTCCCTAAGACACCAAGGGTAGCAGCAGATTCAAAATTGGAAAATGTAAAGGATGGTTTGGAAGAAAAGGTCAAGAGTGAAGAGGCCTTGAGGATGCAAGGCAGGCTTGAGAGTTGTGTGGAAGGAAAAGAGCAAGTGAAAGTTTGTTCATTAAAGACTAAAAATGATGCAAGGCAGACCTCCATGAAAGATACATGGATAGGTGAGATTGAGATTGAGTTTTGTGATAAGAAAGTTATTGGGATAAAGAGTGTAGAGAGGGAAAAAGATGTGAGTGCAAGTGATTTGCAAGGATGGCAAAGAAAGGGAATTGAGGAAGGGATATGTGGTTCATTGAGTGGACAAGAGCACAAGGTGCAACAGGTGGTTGAAGGGAAGGATGGAAGACCCATTGATAAAAGGGCCTTAAAAACTGAGATTCAAGTGAATGATGAAGGCACAAAGGATGGCAGTGAAGAGAAGTGTCACAAGAGGCTTGAAGAGCATGGGAAGATTAAGATAGGGATAGTTTGGTGTCCTATGAAGTTGATTGAGGACAAAAGTCAGTCTAATACTAAAAATATAGTGAGAATGGATGCTGGAAATACAGTGGTAAAGGTGGGCAGTGAGGTGAAGGTAATGAGAAATAATCCCAAGGGATATGGCAAGTGATGGAGAGTAGATTGGTTGAGGTAAACCAATGTGAAAGCATGATGATAGGAGGAAGTGAAAAATAGTTAAGTTGGGTTTCTGAGGTTAGTAGGACAAGGGTCCTTAAGGAAGAACATATGAGGAATGGTATGGACAGTCAAAGGGATGAGTTGCATAGCCCAATGATGGGGCAGGAAGGTAATGAATTGGAAAGGATAGTGCAGGTTAAGAACACAGTGGTGAAGGGAGATAAAGGTCTACTACAAGGCCTTAATGTGGATAAAAGGTTCATGATAGTCAGTCAGTTGGAAGGGAAAGAAATAATGCAAGGAGGTAAGGAAAGGTTTGCTTCAATATGGAAGGGGAAGTGAGTGAAGAAGAATGGCATGGGACAGTGCAAGGAACTATGAAGGAGGTTGTGGAGTTTAAGCAAAAGAAAGTGCAGGTTGCAGTCACCATGAAGGGTGAAGAAGAGGAGAAGATGAGAAAAGAGACTAAGTATGAGCAAGTGCAAAGCTAGGGAATGGCTAGAGATAAATAATATGTGTGGTTTCCTAAGGAGATAGAGTGGGGAGTCAAGTCTGAGATTGGGGCAATAAGTTGTCCTAGGTGGATGAATTTAGTGGTAGGACAATGGTATGCCATCATGACAGGGGTTCCAAGCATGGTGAACCTAAGAATGAGTGTGAAGAGGAACGTTAAGAGATAGTATGAGGGAAGTCATTTGTTGCTTCTTGTTTTTGTTGATTCTATTACTAGGAGCTAAGCCTAGGGTAAAGATGAAAGAGGACAGTCTAGATGTGAGTTGTTTTACATTGAATGAAGAGAAAAGTAAGAATATATGGATGGAGACAAATAAAATAAAAGTGATCCAAATTGACAAAGAAAGCATACAAATAGGTGACAAGGCAGGCATGAAGATTGGAGAGATGGACAAGTACAAGCCCAAGGTCAAGATGAAACAGTTGCATGGACAAAGAAGAGTTTATAACCATGTTTGTTTTGTAGGTTCAAAGGTTTCGAGGGACTAGGAACATTTTCAAGTTGGGGTGTATGGTGTAGGGGCACCAACACCTTCTGATGAAATAAAATTTAATTTGAAGGTTCAATAGGTGGATGGAAGGTCTTTTGGTTGTCAAGCAATGAGGAAGTTGCAAAATATGTTGCAATGTAAAAGATTGTAGATCAAGTGTCCTAATGAAAAATGAGGTCTAGGTGGGTGTAGTATTGAAAATTCATGTTTTTATTTCTAATAAGGTCTAAAAGACCATTTAATATGTATTTGAAGTAGGTTGGTGTCTTAGGAGGTTAATTCAGTGGGGTTGAGTAACATTTGTAATTAGGAGGCAGTTTAGGGGTTGTTAGTATTTGAAAAGTGGTTGAAGGTAGTTATAGACATTAGGGGAGTTGAGTTTGGATGAAAATAAATTCAAATATGATGTAAACACTTGAATGGAGGTTAATGAAATAGATTGAAGCCATATTCAATAAGAATTTTTCCTGTTTCAAGTAATTTTATGTGTTTTACAGTATTTTCTTTCTTTGTACGGACCCGTACAGGTCTTCCATGGTCTGATATCTCTTGTGAGCATGGAATAATGTTTTTATTTACAATTTCCTTTAGTTTGAAGGTTTAATCCATTTTCAGTTGTGTGGAAATCATAGAAACAATGACTGCCCTGTTTTAACTGTGCAAGGGTTTGAGGGTCTTAAACTAGTGGTTTTCACCAATCCACCCACTATAATGGACCTATAACTCAGTGGATTGGTGTGTAACATGTTTTAATAAATGTTAATTTCCTTTAGGAGTCTATTGGAGCATGAAATTGGTTGGTGGAATGATGCCCCTAGCTGTATAGTGATGTTTTGTGTGAAATTCAAGCAACCTAGGTAAGGTTTTGGTGAACTAATGTGTGTTTTGGCCTTGTGAACATTTTTTGGGCCTGGGAAGATTTTTTGAGAGGTGTTTGGAGTTTTTATTTGATTTGGGAAGAATTGGAGTTTTGTTTTCCACCAAAACCCTTAGTTTTTGCATATTTTAGGATGGTTTTAAGTTTGAGGGTTTAAATGTGCAAGTGGAATCATGAGATATAGAAAATCCATTGTTTTGTATCATTTCTCAAGACTTTTTTTGGGTTTGGGGGTCTAGTGAGGAGATTAAAGGGTGGTCTCTTTGGAAAAGTGGCCTAATTAGAGGCCTAAAATAGTGAAAAGTCCATTTTTGAGGCATTCAATCCAAAGTAGTGGTACTTGGTTTTCCAATATGTTATGTAACCCTAAAAGGGGTATCTAAATCCATATTTATTTTTCTAAGAGTTTTGGAGAAGTTTTATGAAAAGTCACAAAAACCCGTCTTCTACTACTACAAGGAAAGCTTGTGTAAATGGGGGTGAATATGAGGAGTTCAAAGAACCTGCCTTAGTAATTGTACAAAGTTGATTCTTGTGTCATTTTATGTTGGTTGATAACCTCTGAAGAGGTCTTGTGGAGTTTTGATGCTTTTTTGCAAGTTTGAGTGGGTTTGGGTCCCTTGGCTCTGCATCACACTGCCAGCAAAGGATTAGAAACACAAAAATCCTAACCTAATATAAACCAAAATGAAAAAAAGAAAGAAATTTTGGAGAACTAGAAATAATACCTAACAAATAATTGTGGTTTTCTGCTAAATAGTTACGGCTCACGAATGTGGCTCATAGGTTGGAAATTGTGTCTTATAAAATTATGACTATGAGGTATCGTATAACAAATGTGATTCAAATTTTCATTAGTTAGCCAATAGTTATCTCGCTATTTTTCACAGATGTGGCTCATGAATCTATGAAACAAAAAAAAAACATGCAGATTTTGTACAAAATTTTGTAAGTTTCACGTCGGGTTCACCAATGTAAGAAAGGGAAAATCTGAAAACCAAGTAGCTAAGACCTAGAAGCAACCACTCTACTTAAATACAAGCCTAGATCCCCAATACCATACAAGAAATCACAAGCAATAATGGAGAACAAATGAAAGTATAAAATAAAGAAAACTCCCCATATTGAATTTGATTCCCTTTCTTGCTTCTCCTTCAAACTACTTTTGCAATGTTGCTGTCAGATTTTGGAGTACCTACAAGTGACAATGATAAGTAAGATTGTTGGAGAAATGTTGTTGTAAATCCAAAATGGAGGATTCATGCACCAGAAAATAGTGGGCTAAGGATGGCTATGAATAGAAGGTCAAGATTCTTTGAAGACTAGAAGAAATCAATGGTCCAAATTTGAAATGAGAAAGTGGAGGGAAGGTAGTGGAGGAATTAAATAATAAAATTATTTAATTCATGAGTGGAATATTTGACCCTGTTATTTAATTTGATAAAATATGTGGAGGAATAAATAATAAAAAATGATTATTTATTAATGAGAGAAAGGAAAGATGAGGGTTTGGCGTGTGCATGCAGATTTAGTCTAGTTTTATTCTCTTCATTTTCCCTTCATTTTATTTTTTTGATTTTTGTTTCCTTTCTTCTTTGGATTTGTGGGTTTGGATTTGGATGGGTGTTCTCTCATGGCACCCTTAGGGGGTCCCGAAGATCCCTCTCATTTTTCTTTCAAATTTGTTGCTATGAATGGGGATTCATCTTCATCAGGGCATGGAGATGATGTTAGTTTCCTGGTGCAGGCTGCAAAGGAATCAAGGATCAATCATTCTTCAGAATCAAAATCAAAACCAATTGATTTCTTGGAAAGGAGTGAGGATTGCTAGATTGTGGTTACCAATCCTGAAGTTGTTGCAAATTATGTCATGTATTTAGTAGAACATGCTTTAATTTGCAAGCTCATGGGGGTTCGTATTTCGTTGTCATTTTTTGAGGCATGGGCTCGAAGAAACTGAAACCTAGAGGGAGATATGGAGATTATCCTTGGCGTGAATGGTTATTCTTTTGTTGTATTCTCCAGGTTTGTAGATCAACATATGGTTTTCGAAGGTGGCCCCTATTTTCATAATCAAGCTAGACTCCTTATTAAACCATGGCATTTGGGGTTTGATCTCTTTGAGGAGATCTCGTCAAAGATCCTAGTGTGGGATTGATTGCCTCGGCTTCGAATGGTGTTCTGGTGGAAAGATGTTATGCATTCTATTGTTGCAACTTTAGGGAAACCCTTGGGCCCCTCTCATCAAACCCTTGATCATAGGGTGACCTCCTTTGCTCAACTTTGTGTGGAAATTAATATAAACATTTTGTTTCAAGAGTCTGTGGAGATTAAATTGGGAGGCATGAGTTGGATTCAGCAGGTGGATTATGAGGCTCTACCTTTCCATTATAGATTGTGTCACAAGTATGGACACTTGCAAAGGAGTTTCCCTAAATCAAGAGGTAATGCTCAAAAATATTATCCTGAGTGACAAGTTTTTGATTCTAACTCAAAGGGAAAATCCCTAGTTGAAAGTAAGGGAAATGATTCAAAGGGGTTTATTCCTATGAAAGGTCCATCCAAGGCTAGGGAAACCCAACAAAACAAGGCTATGTAGAAAGGAGGTTTTGGTAATAGGTTCAATGTCCTCAAAAATTTTGAGGACCTGAATTCAATGGAACATGATCTTTCTCTTGGAGGTCAAGAAGCACAAGGTTTGGACCCATCTTCCCATATTTCCCAAATTCCTATTCATGGAATAGATTCATAGTCTAGTCTTTAAAGGAGGGAAGAACAAAGTCTTCAACTCCAGTTGAGACATAAGGGGATAATCAAGAGCTTGGTGGAGTTCTTGGGGTTGTCATGGTGGCTGATTCTCTATGTGAGAACCATCTAACATTGGATGACAATGAGGTAGATACTTATATGGCTACAAAATTTGGAACAAAGGAAGATGACAAAAATAAAAATATTCCCTAGTTGGTAATAAATTAAAAAAGTTTAAAGAAGGGAGTGGTGGACAAGGTAGGAAAGGTGGGTAGAAAAAAGGATATGGAAAAGATGAATATTATGGGTGAGTCCTTAATGGAATCGGGTATTGTTAAGACCTTGAACTCTCACTTTGCTTCATCCCTCAAATTATTGTGCTCTCATGGAATGCAAGTGGTTTGGGTAGCATCCTTAGAAAAAAGGCTACTCATGTTTTGATTTGTGATCACAATCCCGATATTATTTTCATCTAGGAGACTAAAATTTCTATGGATGAAATGAGTAATGTTTCTTCTAAAGCTTGGAGGAGAGGTCTATGCTAGTGTGTTGGAGCACAAGGATTGATTTGGGGTGTTGCTTGCCTCTGAAACCCCTGCAAGATAACTCCTCTTTGGTGGGTAGCTTACAAGAATTCCCTCTCTGTGCTGGCATCCTGTTTTGATTCTAGAGAGGTTTCTCTTTTTTCAATCGTGCATGCACCTAATGATCTGCCAAGTAAGATATTGTTATGGTTTCATATCAAATTTTCTAGGTCTCTAGCTCCTAGTTTTCCTTGGATTCTTGCAAGGGATTTTGACTCTATTTTTTTCCTGGAGGAAAAATCTAGGGGGTTGGATTGCTTGGGTCCTACTTTATCTTTGATGTGTGATAATATCTCTTTTCTCAAGTTGGTGGATGTGAATCCTATTAATGGTACTTTCACCTAGCATAATAGAAGGTGTGGGGAGGGTTCCATTTCTGAGAGGCTTGATGGATTCCTAGTCTTAGACCATTGACTTGGGGATTGTTGGGATTCTTCTTCTGAGATATTGGGCTGGAAGGGATCAGATCATTGGCTTATCAAATTCTCATCCCTATGGTTTTCTTTTTCTAGAAACCATCCTTTCAAATTCTAGCTCATGTGGTTTAATTATTCTAGTTTATACTAGTTGATTGAGAGATGGTGGTTTGAAGGGAAGCCTACTTTTGGGAGTGTCATGTTTTCCTTTTACAAGAGGCTTCATTTTGTTAAGTACAAGTTTAAAAGATGGAATAGAACTTCTTATGGAAATATTTTCATTGAGAAAAGCAGGTTCAAGCTCAATTGGACATCATCACTTTCAAAATTAAGGAAGAAGGCATGACTGTGGATTTTCTCCAGAAAGAGTCTAAACTTTCCAGAGATCTTGCTGAATGGGAGTTATGAGAGGATATTTTTTGGAAATAGAATTCTTGTATTGATTGGCTTTAGGAAAGGGACAAGAATATTTCTTTCTTTCATCTCTTTCAAGGAGAGAAGGTGTTAGAACTATGAAAATTTGAAATTTCACAATCAATTGCATTCATGAGTTTCCAAAATAAGTCCTCACATTAAGCATAAAATTCCTTCCTCATGGTGTCATGCTCATATTTTGTCATATGATCCATTAGAATTCATATAGTCCTTGATATTTCATTGTATTACCCATATCGGCAAGACAGGGTGAAGGTCTCCCCGACCTATATTTTTCACTAATGTATACTTGTTGCAGATTATCGGTAGGACACATCTTTTGTTTCAGCAACAAAAAGATCATTTCAGCAAGATAATTCTATCGGGATGAGTCATAGCGAACTCATATATGTCTCACCAACCAGCGTGTGGAATGATGTATCGGCAAAACAAAAGACTATCAGAGTAATGTCTTACCGAAAGCATGGGGTCTTGTCGATAAAGCACAAAAGGATTCCATCAGATGACTATCGGGAGGAAGCTACATAGTCTTGCCAGCTCAAATGTCACACCGATAAAGATATGCATTAGCAAGAGGAAGTTTCATATCAGCAAGAATGATTTCACTAGGGTGAGGTCTCACCGAATGGGTTGTGTCCCACCGACCAGTGCATGAGAAAGAACACATTGGCAGGAGATTCATTGTTGGAGTGAAGTCATAGCGAATTCTTTGTGTCTCACCGACTAGCAAGGAATGACCAAGCACTTCGACCAAACAAAGGGTATTCAGAATGAGGTCTCGGCAAGTACCTCCAGTCTTGCTGACATGCGCAGGGGAATCCTATCAAAGGTTGTCAGGGTAAGGTTATACAGTCTTGCCGACCCATTTTGTCACACCGAAATTTTGTTGCATCGATGTAAGAATGATATTGTCACAGTGACCCATATGTCACATTGATGAGGATATGCATATCAGTAAGACTAAAGTGCATCGGAGTAAGGTCTTACCAAAGGTGTTTGGTCTTTCTGACATAGCGGAGGGATTATATCAAAGAATTGTCGAGAGGAAGTCATGTAGTCCTACCGACCTATAAGTCATGCCGATAGAACACTTCGGGGAGAGTCTCACCGAATAGAATATATTGGAGAAACGGGTTCGGTGAGACAATTTCCATCGGTATGAGTCTTTTCAAAGATTCATAGTCTTTTCGATGAAATTTATTTCATCGGTAAGACCAATTTCATCAGTGAGAAACTTGAGGGTCACGCCAAGATGTGGTTTCATCAGTGAAAAGGTGGTTACATTTCAATGACCAAAAAATTATCACGAGGTGCATCTCGGTATGACAAATATGATCTATGGGATGTCTCCCCGACAACATAATGTTATAGCGAAACACAAAGGATGCAGGATGAATGTCAGTGAGACATTGAGGATCGGTGTGACTACGGGATGTCTCAGCGAATGTCTCAAAGATTGTTAATTGAAGTTCGAATACAGTTGCCCACTGACATGGAATGTGAAATTATGTGTCTCTTCATATGCAAATGTATAAATGTTCATTTCTGATTGTAAATGGAAAATTAGATGGAAAATAGACAATAGGTAGATTAGAAATGGATCTAGTAGAACAACATTCTCAGAACAGAGACTATGATGTATTATTTCAAAATGGAGATATCAATGAAAATCAGTTGATGGGCTGCTTATTTCTGGTGTCAATTGTCTGTTGTGCTTATCGAAAGTATTACTAAGTTGTCTCCAAGATTGATGCTTTCTGGTTGTTTAAATTAGTATAAAAAATTTATATTCAATTTGTTAGTGCACATTTGTTGAATCTATGTGGTTAATTGATTGGTTCTTTCAAGAAAAGATTAAATCATTTTGGTTGATCACAGTAATAAAGGAAATTCATCTAGATTATTAATAAGAGCTTAGCAATCATAGTCTTGCATGTTTATACAAGTTATAAACAAAACATATGCCAACAATGAGTGTTTTCCATAAAGAGGTTGCTCATTGCTATTTCATTTGACTCCACATACCCAATAAGGCACTAGGCTCTGCATTTCACCATTTAGATTCATTCATTTTCTTTACATCTGTTAACTGAGCATATTAGGTTTTAGTTTTAATATTGTATACAATTTATACCAAATTTAGTTTTATTTTTCCACTCACATCTGCCATTGTGGAAAAATCACTGCAAGAGAGAAGATAAAAAGCCAAGTCTGCTTCATTAATATAGGTACACCCGCCTAGGTCTAGAAGCACCTAAAGAGTAGAAGGTTCAAGCCATTCAACCTTGTTTGTTACCCTAAAATGTATCAAGAGATTGGCAACCTCTTGAGGTACCCTTTACCTACATTTTTGAGAGCTAACAAATTGGTGACTCTGCTGGGGAATAACTCAGAATTTGCACCTTGATCATAGAGTTAGAAAATCCTAAATAGACTCCGCTGGGAATAACAAGTAACAATATTTTATCACTTTCAAGAAAGTGAGTGGCGACTTTGATAAAAACATTACAACATGAATGGAAGAAGATCTCAATATAGTGGAGGTCATACTGGAGCTCCTGCTGGCAGCAGTAAGTGGACACAAAAAGATGCTAGGGTTGACAAGGGTAAAAGGATAAGTGAGGACATGTGCATGATGAACAAAGACAAATCATCAATACCACATGGTGAAACATATGACCATTTTGATACATGGAGAGATAATTCAAGTCTAGAACCTTGTACCTCAGAAGATCAAAGAAATCCTTTTTGTGACCCTCAGAAACAGCAAAGTGGCATGCTAAATTTGAAGTTGAACGACTTAGAATTCAACATGAATATGACCAAAAAATGGAGGGTAACCAAAATGGACCCACTGATCAAGAAACTCCTCAAGAAGATTATGAATCCTTAACTTATGAAGAATTAAAAGCACAGTTTGAATCTAAAAGAAAGGAGAGAGAAGAACATGAGAAGGCCCAAATGATACAAGCAATGAAAGAATTCAAATTGTAGAAAGTTCAGAACATTACTCAGGTAGTTGGTTGCTCCCCAATGTATGTACCACCTCATAAGCAGGGTAATTATGGTGTAGGGCCTTCTGATCCACTAGGGGTCCCTCACCATCAAGTAGGGAATCAATATATACAACCAAATCACCCACCTCATATTCCCACACAATATACAAATATACAACCACCTCATGGTCAGCATCATGTGCCACATCATAACATACAATACAATAACCCAATGTACCAATATCAGTACCCACCTAACCCTCCCCCTCATCAATATACAACAATGATTAGACAATTTGATTTGACAGGGTTTCAATTATACCCTTATCTTATGGATGGCAGTTGGAGAAATTTGGTGCCTAAGTTTACAAGGAGTAATGCAATTACTGTCGAGGATCATTTAAGGAGTTTCAATGCCTTCATTCAAGATTTGGATGCACCTTATGAAGATTTACATATGAGGATATTCATGATGTCGCTTATTGAATAAGCTAGGGATTGGTGCAACAGCCTAACAACAACCTCTATTGATTCTCTCCAAATATTTCAAGACCGATTCCTCGAGCAATATGGAAATCTAAGTGCACCAGATGTTTCTCTTCATGAAATGATGTGAATTCAAAAAAGTTGGAATGATTCAATTTTTTATTTCAACCGGAAATTCAATAAACTGCAGAATAGAATACCTCCTAGATCAAAGTTGCCAGACTTTGTAGCATTGAGTGTTTACCTGAATGCCTTTGATCCTAAAATAGGATATGAACTAAGAAATAGGTTACAAAGAGATTTGGCTGAAGCTCAAAAGATATCATTAACAATTGAAAACAATAGGAAGCATGTTGGGATAATCAATAAAAGAGACAACCCTAGGGCTCCTCAACAAACCAATAATTACCAATACAAATAGGAGAACACATACATAAATGAAAGACCTAGGTTACATGACATGCCCTATAACACAAACTAGAAAGATGGGAAACCTATAACAGAAAGGCCTAGAAACAAAGAGACTCCTGATCCATTAAGGAAGAAGGGAACCCATATGGTGAATAACAATTATTTCTATGAAGTTTGTGATAAGCCACATTCACCAGATTATTGTGTAGTAGCCCAAAGAATGCAAGAAGAGGGAATGTTGATGGGAAACGATGGAGATCATACAATATATCTAACTTCAAATACTTTTCACTGTGTTGAGGAGAGGTACTCATCTTCAGAGGAAGATGGATATGAGTACGATGTTTCAAATCAAAGGTACAATGTCCACATGGCTGAACAATAGATTCTTTCTGACTCTGAGGATGATTATGCAGAACCACATTCTAATGAGATGCCTACTCAGGGCAGCATGAGGAAACTTACTAAAGAGGAGATAGAGAGATTAACTGTTGCTGCAGTTGAAGAAGCAAAGAGTAAGTACTGGTTGAGAAATAGGACAGTAAATGAGAAGGAAGGTGTCCCTAGGGGAATCTTTATGAAGGATAAAAAAGTGACACAAGGAGCTTCAAAGAAAATAGAAAACAAACAAAATGATAAAAAGCAAACAGAAGCCTATCCAAAAGGAGGAAGTAAAGGAATTACATAAAGAAATACAAAAAATTGATCAGCCAAGTAAAAAAGAAAAAGAAGAGAACAAAGGAGAAACATCAGAACAAAAGAAAATGATTAAAGCTGAGGGTTCTTCTTTTGACTTCACTCAGGCTTTATCTCAGGTAAAAATTTCTATGCCACTACTTGAGATGATGAAAATTAAGGAATGCAGAGACAGTGTTGTTCAATTAATAACAAATGGAAATGAAAAAAATATAAATTCTGAAAGTAAGATGGCTGCTAAAAATAAGCAAGAGAAAATAAATATCCCATAAGTGTGCCTTAGTAATTCAGTGTTAAATCCTCCACCAGTTGATCCTTTTTTCACTACATTACTAATAAATAACAAATTGTTGAGGAACTGCATGATAGAATCTAGTGCTACCATGAATATTATGCCAATAGGAGTTATTAAACAACTTGGTATGTGGGTGGATACTACTGAAGGGAAGTGCTATGCAATGGATAACAGACCTATTCCTGTGGTGGGTATACTGAAAGATGTTGAAGTCAAGTTAGTTGCTTATCCTCAGGTGGCATATAATATTGATATAACAGTAATTGACACCCCTCCTCAGTTTGGGATGCTTCTATCAAGACAGTGGACAACCATGGTTGGTGGAAATGTCTAGTTTGATCTCTCTTATGCAACAATTCTGGTAAGTGTTCAGGAAGTGAAGTTATACAGGGAGCCAAGGATGAACCCGGTTGTTGACTGTGTACCACAAGATCAAATCAATTTTTTTTTTATGTTGATTTTGGGAGTTTTAAAATAGAATCAGCCCAACCATAGTTAGTCAATACTGACCTAATTGAAAAGCATGTGGTGCAAAACTACAATGAAGTGTGGAAAATGTATTTCGATGGAGCATGCAGCCAAGAAGGTAATGGAGTTTGGATTGTGTTTGTTTCACCTAAAGGTATTACATTTAAGTATTCATTCCTATTAACATTTGAATGTACATACAATGTGACAGAAAATGAAGCTTTAATAATAGGTTTGAATATAGCTGTGAAACATAAAATCAAGTTGTTGGCTGTCCTAGGGGATTCTAAGTTGGTTGTTTCACAAATTAAGTCCAAGTATGCAGCAAAACATAAAAGACTGAAACAATACAAGAACATTGTATGAGACACAATTGAGTTGTTCGATGCGTTCTCAATTGAGTGGATTGATAGCTCAAAGAACATAATGGCTGATTTTTTAGTAAATGTGGCACTGAAAAGAGATGACATTACATTGGCTGGAGTATCACAAATTGAGTTCAAGACAAGGCTTGTTGTGCCTGATAACATATATAGTTGCAAGGTCTTTAATGATGATACTAACCTTTTGAAATTTCTCCACTGTATAGATCAGTATGAAGCCCAAGAAATTGACTTCAATGCCTTTGTTGAAGAAGTGGATGGGAAGCAAACAGTATTTGGAAAGGAGATATTACAGCTTAAAACAAATAAGCTTCCTAGGGGCTTAGTGGCATTGGAGAGGATGTATGACGGAAATTATCGATCCCTCATAAAGCAAGCATCAGTAAATAGGGGGGATATTGAAGAGATTAACTTGGGGACTAAGATGACACCAAGAAAGGTGTACATAGGGAAGAAGATAATCCCTACAATTAGAAGAATGTTGATAGAGTTGCTGAGAAAATATAAACATGTGTTTGCTTGGTCTTATGAAGATCTAAAAGCATACAGGGAAGATCTGTTTCAGCATGAAATACCATTGAAGCCAGATGCTAGGCCATTCAAACAAAATCAAAGATCCATAAATCCAACTTTGGAGCCTAAAATGCAAGAAGAATTGGCAAAGCTCGGAGATGGGGGAATCATTAAATTAATCAAACATTCAACGTGGGTCTCAAACTTGGTCCTTGTGAGAAATAAAAATGGAGATATCAGGCTATGTGTAGATTTCAGAAATCTAAACATAGCATCCCTCAAAGATAATTATCCTCTACCCAATATGGAGGCTATATTGCATAAGGTAACAGGGTGCAAACTATTGTCTATGATGGATGGGTTTTTAGGATATAACCAAGTCAAGGTCAAGGAATCTGAGCAATATAAGATGGCATTTACAACTCCTTGGGGGACATATGTTTATCTGAGAATGCCATTTGGTCTCACCAATATAGGGGCAACCTTCCAAAGAGCTATGGATGTGGAATTTGCAGATTTGATCAATGTTATCATGGTGGTGTATCAGGATGACCTAACTACTTATTCAAAGAAGGCTAAAGATCATGTTCAACATCTGGAGAAGATATTTATTAAAGCCTTAGAGTATGGTATCAACTTGAACCCTAAGAAGTGTCATTTTGTAGTCACAGAAGGTAAGCTCTTGGGACATATTGTTTCAAAAGAAGGGATTAAGATAGATCTTGAGAGGGTTGAGGCCATTGATAAAATTCATGTCCCTAAAAATGTTAAGGCTATATAGTCATTCTTTGGACAAATTAATTTTGTTAGGAGATTTGTTTCTAACTTTGTTGAGATCATTAAACCCATATCAAAGATGTTGAAGAAAGGAAAAAAGGTAGAGTGGACCGTAGAATCCTTGGAAGCTTTTGTATCCATAAAAAGGGCCATCAAGGAGGCTCTTGTCCTTAAGTCTCAGGATTTTGCAAAACCTTTTCAAATATTTTCATTCACCTCAATGCACACTATTGTTGCTGTTATGTTACAGAAGAATGAGGATGGTTATGAACAGCCTGTTTCTTTCTTTAGTAATTCATTACAGGGGTCTGAATTAAAATATGACATAATGGAAAAGCAGGCATTTGCATTAGTGAAAGCTATAAAAACTTTCAGACCATATCTTGTTGGAGCAAAGGTGGTTGCTTATGTTCCTCATGCAGCTATTAAAGATATTCTAACATAGTCTAAAGTAACACGAAAAAGATGCAGATGGATTAACAAAATCCAAGATTTTGACATGGAGATACAAATTACTAAACTGGTAAGAGGTCAGGGCTTGGCTAGGTTGATGGCAGAAGCGAATATTGAAGCAAATCAAATTTGCAGTGTAGAAGAAGAGACTGCAATTGCGAGCATTGAGTATACTTCATGGTATACATTTATCATGTACTATCTTAAATACATGAAGTGTCCAGAGGAATTGAGTGATAGCCAGAAAAGAACTTTGAAGTTGCAGGCATCTAAGTATGTCTTCATGGATGGAGATCTATTTTGGAAGAATAGGGATGGTATATTATTGTTATGTTTGGATGAATCACAATCCAGGCATGTCTTAAGTGAAATGCATGAAGGGGTTTGTGGAGGACATTACTCAACAAAGACAACTACGCATAAAATTCTCAGTGCAGGTTATTACTGGCCAAATTTTTTTAATGACTCTTTTACATATGTAAGAAAATGTGAGGCTTTCCAGAAATTCTCTGGAAAACTGAAGTATCAGGGAGCTTTGCCACTTTGACCCTTGTAAGTTGATGCCCCTTTTCATCAATGTGGAATTGATTTCATTGGAGAGGTACAAGAAAAATCAAGTGGTGGACATAGGTGGATACTAGTGGCCATTGATTATTTTACCAAATGGGTTGAAGCAATCCCAACTAAACGGGCTACAAGTAGAGTTGTGACAAATTTTCTAATGGACAACATCATTACCAGATTTGGTACACCAATAAGATTGATCACTGACAATGGGATGTGTTTCAAATCAGATGAATTCAGAAATTTGTGTAGCCAATATGGCATTACCATTTCTTATGGATCCCCTTACCATCCAAATGCTAATGGTCAAGCAAATTCTAGCAATAAGAGTCTTCTGAAGATTATAAGGAGGATGTTAGGTTAGAACAAGAAAGCTTGGGATTCAAAATTAAAACTGGTTGTTTGGGCTGATAGGATTATGGTAAAAAAGGCAATTGGAAAATCTCCATTTGAATTGGTGTATGGGACACAAGCCAGGATGCCTTTGCAAAATTTGTTACCAGTCTACAATTTTGTCCTTCAGGAAGATTTGGACATTCCAGAACCTATGGAGGAAAGAATGGAGCAACTAGCTGAACTTGATGAAATAAGGAGAGTTGCCCAAAACCAAAACATGAAGTTACAGACATAGATGAAGTATCTTTTTGATAAAAAGGTGAAGGATAGAAAATTTGGAGAAAGTGATTTGGTATTGATGTGGAATGCAAGGTGCCAGGAGAAGGGAAAGCATGGGAAATTTGAGGCTTTGTGGTTGGGACCTTTTATCATTGTTGTAAAGAAAGGTGAAGATTCGTACTATCTACAGAATATGGCTGGTGAAGATCAGGAATTGCCTGTACATGGGAAATTTCTAAAACAATACAGAGGATCAAGGATTTCCAGTGCATGGAAAATTCTTAACAATCCTATCAAAATTCTATCTTCGATGCATAGTAGTCTAGGAAATAAAAGGAACAGGACTTGCTAGTACATGGACAATCCTGATTTTCCTTCTTTCAAAATATTTTTTTCCATCTACAGTAGTGTAGGGTCACTTTTATTTCCATTCATTCTATCTTGTTCACTTGATTCATCATCTTGAGTCTGGTCTACTCACCCATAAATCTATATCCTACCAATGATCTCACAATCATTCATCCCTAGACGAAGCCACTGTTAGAACTGTCAAAATTTGAAATTTCAAAATCAATTGCATTCATGAGTTTCCAAAATAAGTCCTCATCATAAGCATAAAATTCCTTCCTCATGGTGTCATGCTCATATTTTTTCATATGATCCATTAGAATTCATCTAGTCCTTGATATTTCATTATATTACCCATATCGGCAAGACAGGGTGAAGGTCTCCCCGACCTATATTTTTCACTAATGTATACTTGTTGCAGATTATCGGCAGGACACATCTTTTGTTTTAGCGACAGAAAGATCATTTTGGCAAGAGAATTCTATCGGGATGAGTCATAGCGAACTCATATATGTCTCACTGACCAGCGCATGGAATGATGTATTGGTGAAACAAAAGACTATCGAAGTTATGTCTTATCAAAAGCATCAGGTCTTGTCGATAAAGCGCAAAAGGATTCCATCAGATGGCTATCGGGAGGAAGCTACATAGTCTTGCTGACTCAAATGTCACACCGATAAAGATATGCATCAACAAGAGGAAGTTTCATATCGGAAAGAATGATTTCACCAGGGTGAGGTCTCACCAAATGGGTTGTGTCTCACCAACCAGTGCATGAGAAAGAACACATTGGCAGGCGATTCATTGTCAAAGTGAAGTCATAGAGAATTCTTTGTGTCTGACCGACTAGCGTGGAATGACCAAGCACTTCGGCCAAACAAAGGGTATTTAGAATGAGGTCTCGGCGAGTACCTCCGGTCTCGCTGACATGCGCAGGGGAGTCCTATCAAAGGTTGTCAGGGTAAGGTTATACAGTCTTTCTGACCCATTTTGTCACGCTGACATTTTGTTGCATCGATGTGAGAATGATATTGTCACAGCGACCCATATGTCACACTAATGAGGATATGCATATTGGTAAGACTAAAGTGCATCGGAGTAAGGTCTTACCGAAGGTGTTTGGTCTTGCCAACACAACAGAGGGATTATATCAAAGAACTGTCAGGAGGAAGTCATGTAGTCCTGCCGACCTATAAGTCATGCCAATAGAACACTTTGGGGAGAGTCTCACCAAATAGAATATATTGGAGAAACGGGTTCAGCGAGACAATTGGCATCAATATGAGTCTTTTCGAAGATTCATAGTCTTTTCGATGAAATTTATTTCATCGGTAAGATCAATTTCATCAGTGAGAAACTTGAGGGTCACGCTGAGATGTGGTTTCATCAGGGAAAAGGTGGTTACTTTTCAGCGACCAAAAAATTATCATGGGGTGCATCTCGGTATGAAAAATATGATCTATGGGATGTCTCCCTGACAATAGAATGTTATAGCAAAACACAAAGGATGAAAGATGAATGTCAGTGTGACTACAGGATGTCTTGGAAAATGTTTCAAAGATTGTTAATTGAAGTTCGAATACAGTTTCCCACCGACATGGAATGCAAAATGATGTGTCTCTTCAAATGCAAATGTATAAATGTTCATTTCCGATTGTAAATGGAAAATTAGATGGAAAATAGACAGTAGGTAGATTAGAAATGGATCCAGTAGAAAAAAATTCTCAGAACAGAGACTATGATGTATGATTTCAAAATGGAGATATCAATGAAAATCAATTGATGTGGCTACTTATTTTTGGTGTCAATTGTCTATTGTGCTTATCGAAAGTATTACTAAGTTGTCTCCAAGATTGATGCTTTCTAGTTGTTTAAATTGGTATAACAAGTTTATATTCAATTTTTTAGTGCACATTTGTTGTATCTATGTGGTTAATTGATTGGTTATTTCAAGAAAAGATTAAATCCTTTTGGTTGATCACAGTAATCAGGGAAATTCATCTAGATTATTAAGAAGAGCTTAGCAATCACAGTCTTGCATGTTTATACAAGTTATAAACAAAACATATGCCAACAATTTGAGTGTTTTCCATAAAGAGGTTGCTCATTGCTATTTCATTTGACTCCACATACCCAATAAGGCACTATTCTTTGCATTTCACCATTTGGATTCATTCATTTTCTTTACATCTGTTAATTGAGCATATTAGGTTTTAGTTTTAATATTGTATACAATTTATACCAAATTTAGTTTTATTCGTCCACTCACATCTACCATCGTGGAAAAATCACTGCAAGAGAGAAGATCAAAATCCAAGTCTACTTCATTCATATAGGTACACCTGCCTAGGTATAGCAGCACCTGAAGAGTAGAAAGTTCAAGCCATTCAACCTTGTCTTTTACCCTAAAATGTATCAAGAGATTGGCAGCTGTTGAGGTACCCTTTACCTGCATTTTTGAGAGCTAACAGAAGGTATGGTAATTTAGTTACGTCTATTATTTCAAGGAAAGGGGATCTTCTCTCTTCTTATCAAGCCATTTGTGAGGAAGTTGTTAGTTTCTTTGCCTCCCTTTTCACTAAGGAAAATCATATGGTAGTGATAGAGGACATGGTCCTTGATTGTATTCCTTTGGTTGTTTATAGGGAAATGAATAACTTCCTTCTAAAGACTATATCCCTAGAAGAGGTAGAGAGCATTGTTTTCCAAATGAAGAAAGGAAAAGCTCCTGGTCCTGATGGCTTTTTGATAGAGTTTTTTTTAGGAGTTCTGGTATATCCTAAAATTTTATTTGCTGGAGGTGGTTAGAGAGTCTCAAGCTAATAATCAGATGTTCAAATCCTTTAATTCAACCTTCCTAACTCTGATTCCTAAAAAAAAGGAGCCAACTCCTTTGACTCTTTTAGGCCTATTTTTTTATGTAATGTGGCTTTTAAGATTATTACTAAGTTGATTGTGGAAAGGTTGAAATTTTTTTTGGCTTGTTTGATCTCTTTGGAGCAAGGGAGTTTTGTTAAAGGTCATTAGATTATGGATGGGATTGTGGTGGCAATGGAAGTTGTGCATTCCATATCCTCTTTTAAGGAGAAAGCAATGTTTAAAAAAATTGATATGTCTAAGGTCTATGACAAAGTACAATGGTCATTTCTTTAGTGTATGCTTGTGGCCTTCGGGTTTCATCCTAATTGGATTTCTTGGGTAATGAGTTGTGTGACCATGTCCTCTTTCTCCATTTTGATTAATGGAATGCCTTCCTCCCCTTTTTCTACTTCAAGCGGACAAGCAAGGTGATCCTTTATCTCCATATTGATTCATTCTTTTGGTGGAGGGTCTTGGTAGGTTTCTAAGGCATCACAAGGATAGTGATCTTATCAATGGTTGGAGTTGTAACTAGGGTTTAGAATCCCAAACTCACCTCTAGTTTTTTTATGATACTGCTCTGATGGGACTAGAAAGAATTGAGGAGACTACTAATTTCAGGAAGGCTCTAGATATTTATGTGGTTGCGTTTGGGCAAAGGATTAATGAGGGGAAGTCTAATATCATTTTTTTCAACACCCCCAAGCTAATCCAAAATAGAATTGCTCACATTCTTCATTTTCAAATTGGTGGCCTACCTCTAGACTATTTGGGTATCCCCCTCTATATTGCCAATATGAATAAGAGGAACTGGTAGCACATCTTGGACAATTTTTTATCAAAGTTTAATCATTGCACTTTTCAATGGCTATCCTTTGTTGGCAAGTTGAATCTTTGAAAAAAAAAATTACAGGCTCTCCCTTTGTACAAGTTCATGGCCAACTATCTACTCCAAATGGTTTTCTTAAGGAATGTGATGATCTCTATAGGAAATTATTATGGGTATGGAATATTTAGCAGTGTAAGTGGAGCTTGGTGAGTTGGTACCAGGTGTGTAAACCCAAGGAGTATGGGGGTTTGGGTCTTAGGCAGTTGGAGCACAATAGTTTGTTTCTTGTGGGGAAACTATATTGGAGGTGGTGCAATTTGTCTAATCATCTATGGGCTTGCATTCTATACTTCAAATACCTTGGTGGTGTGGTTGATGAGGATATTCCTCGTATGGAATTAGCTAGAAAGGGTTCTTTGATCTAGAATACTTTAAAATGGGGTTCTACCCTCATAAAGGAGGGGCTCTTTTGGATCATTAATAAAGGTAATCTTGCTCATTTTTGGTTGGATTATTGGGATGGTCATTTTCCTATAATCTTGTCTCACCTTCATCTTCAAGCTTTAAATGATTCTTTTGTGGGGGATGGCAAGTCAAATTTGGATAGCTTCAAGGTCTCTTCCTCTTTGGGGACCTCTATGGTGTATCAACGACATCACTCTAATTCTTGGCTTGATGGGGATTCTCTTGAGGAGTGAAATTCCTTGAAATCAATCATTTTCAAGCGACCTTGTAGTTCTTTGGAGGTGATGGATGGGTTTTCTTGGGGTAATGGTCCCAATGGGAGGTAAACATTGGCTCAAGGTTACACTTCTTTTCTTGGTTGACATGATCACTTAGAGGAGAGTCCCTGGTGTAAACGTATATGGAACAAGAATTGTTGGCCCAAGTGTAATCTGTTTATGTAACTTTTGAGTTTGAACAAATGCCTTACTTGGGAGAACATCAAGAAAAGGGGATTCGGTGGTCCTTCAATTTTCTTTCTTTATGGAAATAGTGAGGAAAGCTCTAGCCATATTTTCTTCATGTGCTCTTTCTCGACTGAAATCTAGAACTTTTGGTGGAATTCATGGAGGAGATTGTTGGCTTAAGCCTTGTCTCTATATGATCTTTGGATGAACTTGGACCTTCCTTTGACTTATGCATCCTTCCTAGTGGATGCTTGGGATTTGGGTCCTTAATTATCTGGTAGATTTGGCAAGAGAGAAATAGGTGGATTTTTCAAGATCACGGGTAGGTTTCCCTTCATATTTGGTTTAAAATTAAGAATATGCTCAAAGACACTATAGAGGAAAAGTTTGACTTGGATGATCCTTTGACCTCAAGTGATTCTAGGTTCTTTTCCCTTTTGGGGCTTTTGAGGGCCTCTATGGCTTATCCTAGATGTGGATCTTTGATGAAGGTGTCTAATAAGGTGAACTGCATGGGTAAGTGGGTTTCTCATCCAACTAGTGTTTACAAAATAAAAATAGATGGATCTACTCATGGTAATCCTATGACTTTTGGAATTGGTGGAGTGGGATGGGATAGCAGGGGTCATGCCTAATTTTTCTTCTCTATTTATATGGGGGTGCACTCCAATAATCAAATGGAGGTTTGGGCTATTCTTAAGGTGTTGGAGAAAGCTTGCAAGATGGGTTGGAGGAAGGTGATCTATGAGATGGATTCAATGATTCTTGTTTCTCTTCTAAACAACTAGGATTTCCAAAATTGTTCCCGAAGGTTAGGGGTTATTTCTAGAAAAATTCTCAATCTAGCCTCAAATTTTGTTTCTATTTCCTTTGTGTATATTCCAAGGGAGTGGAAAAAAGTGGCTAATTTTATAACAAAATGGTCTTTTGATGAGATGGTGGGATGGTCTATTTGGAGATGGGGTCAACTTGACCAAAAAAAGTGTCAACAACTAGATCATTTTTTTCATGAAGATCAAAATGATTAGGTGTGTTGGGTTGGTCTAGTTATATGCTCTATAGTGTTGGCAGGATGGCTAGAGTGTGGCCTTTTGGAGATTTGGGATCTCTTCATTGGTCTTGAATTTGATAGTTATCTAAAGATCTGGGGCCTTAGGTCCCCTTTTATGTAAACTCTGATTTTCTTTCAATAAAAATTTTCACCCTTGTTTTTTAAAAATGAGAGAAAGGAAAGATGAATATTTAATTTAAAATTATTGTGCAACCATTAAATTACATATAGAGGCAATTGAAAAAGGGATTAAATAATTAAATAAAATTAATTATTTAATAGTTGAAGAGTGGTAAGAGAGTTAAATAATTAATAAATAATTATTTAACTATAGGTGAATGACGAAGAGAAAATAATTGAATAAATAATAATTTATTTAATTATAGAAAAAAAGAGAATGTCAGTTACACAATTAAAAAGTAATTTATTTAATTGATCAAAAAGCAGAATAAAGTAAGGGAATGTGAATTAATTAAATAAATAAATTTTAATTATTTAATTAATAGAGGAATGTGGTAAAATAATTAAATAATTAAAACTACTTAATTATGTGGGGAGACAAGAGATTGAAGTAGAAAAATGTTGTTCGCAGACCCAAGACATTTTTCACTATCTACAAGTTTTAATCTAAATGGGGCCATGGATTTATAGGAAATATATAGTAAGGGTAACCATCTAATAGAAGTGCTAAATGGTATGACAATATTTGAAAGGGGTGATGACACAAATTATGCTATAAGATGTGTGGTAATATGGTCAACATAAAGTAAAGAGAAGAAGCAATTTGCTTGCAAGAAATATGTGATTATTATAAGGAACAATTATGTTATGGTTATAAACACAACCAACTTAAATTAATGTAGGAAGTGAGATTCTTGGTGAATAGTGTGTGATTGTTTGGAGAAGGGAATATATTGGATATAATGCTAATATAGAAGATAGAATATATATAATAATTGATCTTGTTGAGAATATAATGAGTAATTTCTAGAAACCAATGTGGAGAATGATGCCAATAACTAAAACTAAGAATGTAATAGGGAAAGTTTCTATGTTTGATAATTTTTAGTATTTTAGATGATGTGTATCAAGCTAGCCAACATCAAGAGGTAAGGAAAATGATTTTCTCTATAGGAATCAAGTGAATTTTATAAGTGATGAAAACTAGAGAGATTATGAGTAGCCAAGAGTAGAGAAAGTGTTTTTATTATTGAGAATCAATAGGGATAATGATCAAAGTAATACCTAAAGAAGGAGAATCATTAGAGGATTATGATATCTAGATTATTCTTATAAAACGATCAACAAAAATGGTGAAGGAATAACTTTCCATGTAATGTGTCCCTAGAATACAATATACACAAAGAACTAATAGTCCTAAATTTGTAGTTAAAAATAGATTTGCAAGAATGTGACAAGATTTTAGTATTGAATATAGGATTTTTGATTTGGTTTTTAAATAAGTGAATATGTTACATGATTTATAAAGCTCCCATTTGAGCAAGGTCACTAAGTTCTTGTTTCATTATTGACACACATTGATAGACGAACCTACCTAATGAATTAGTAGGATAATAAAAATTATAAATTTAAATGGAATAACATAATTTATATCTAGGATATTTTATAAATGTGTTTATGATCTATTATAGATCTTAGGAAGTGAATGCATTAACATAAAATGGGAATACCTCTTTAAAAAGTAATTGGAGGTGAAGAATGATAAGAATAAAACTGATATAAGGAGTACAATAAATAAATGACTTACTTAGAGGAGTTAGTCATTGAACAATTGAGCAAGAGAGGATTTCCTTAGAAGGAGATGATTTTAATTATTATGGCTTGATCTAGGTTGTGTTGATAAATGTTTTAGTAGAACCAACTTAAAGTAGAATTATAGCCACTCTACTTCTCTTGAAAAGATAAGAGATCCCCATATGACTTAGCTCTAAGGTTCCTTTTAGTCAATTCTTGACCAAATTGGAGTAACTAAGTGGTCTATGTGATTTATTTAACAAGGGTCCTTTACTAGTAAAATCAAATCTGCATAAGTATTTACAATCATAGAGTTCAAATTTTCTAAAAAAGGGTTAAATATTTTAGAGCTCATGAGAGAAACTATATATCTAACCTACCCAAATTAACTTTGGACTTACCCTAGAACTACCAAACTAAAAAAAAAAAAATAGGGCCAGGGTTTAGAAAGAAGAAAGATAAAATAAGTGAAAAATGATAAGTTAATCTTAATTCCTTAGCTTTGAAAGACTTGATAAAATTAAAAAATATATATTATAATATCTAGTATTCACATAATCATTTACAACACCAGTGTAGAGTCTAAGGAAAAAGCACAATATAATGATATTTTAGAACAACCATATTGCATGCACACATTCTATACACAACTCAATTAGAATCTCATTAAAAGAGATTTCACCAATTTATTCACTATTAAAGAAAATAAAAAAACCCACTATTGTGGTTTAGAGAATTCAAAAATAGCAAGTAAGATCCTTATATTATTTTGAAAGAATGAGAAAATTATAATTTTTAGTAGGGTCCCGTACTAAAAATTCAACAATTTTCTAGTAATAAAATGTTTAACAACCGTTACAAATTCCACAAGAGGGCTATAAATAACCAACCTTGGGTGCCAAAAATGACTGTGACCTTAGTAGGATTACTCAAACTCACTATGATCCTTAGGTCCCAAAGTTGCAATTCCAATGTAGGTTACTAAAAATAAATATTATATTTTTCAAATAGACCTATGGGGTAAACACAGTCCTAGGAAGGGTGGTTCATTTATTACATGAGAGAAAATATAAATTCCCATCTCACATGATTATTTTAAAGAAGCCTTAATTATTGTGCTAGAAACTATGCCTAGAATCTCTTCAAAATTTCTAAATGAGGTTGGATTTGGTGGAGGTTGTATATTGAATTATAATCTTGTAAATTAGTGTCTTTATGGATTCCATATCCTCCTTTATCTCTAGAATACTATCTTGAAATATGTTCAGGTTTCCTTTAATTGTCATTAATTCATCAATGAGTTCTTTAATTAGTAGATTCCTAGTATTCCCAATGAGTTATTTAACTATGGCCTTAGCTAAACAATGTATTGTTGAAATTCTCTTAGAAGGTACATGGTAAGGCCTAAAAAATCAATCTTAGCCATGGATACAATGGAAACACCCTTTCTAATGGAAAACTTGAACTTACACTCTTTAATCATCTTTATTCTATTTTCGGTGGCTTAATACCCCTCCATTGGTGATTCAAGACTCCCATATTCTATTACTTTCTTATTGTACAATCTTGTTAGTGGGTTCCTCACCATCCTTTTTAGTATAGCTAGATTATCCTCTAATGTTATTGTTAGAGTTATCATACATTAGCTAATAATTAATTAATCTTTAATTTATTATTAATTTAATTTATTCTCACACACTTTAGCTAAACTTAGGAATGCTTTATTAGTTGAGTTAATATTAGATCATTATGTCACATCTCATGTGATGTTGACATTTGTCATGATCTGATCCCTTTCTCATTTAGGTCTTTTCACTTATAAGCATTAAACCCTTATTGTAATTATTCGCAAAGAATATCTAGAGCTTTCATATCTTCTTGAAAGCTTCTTCTGTAACTTTTCCTTATTGATGAATATAGCAATTCTTGTTTGTAGATCTCTTGCATGGAAGGTGTCTTTGTTTGTTGTTTGATCTTGTGGCTCATGGTTTTGTATTTTTTCACAATTCTAACATGGTATCAGAGCTCTTTGCAATGGTGCAGGTGGTTTCCATATTTGATTTTTGGTTTTTTCCATAAATCATTCTTCTTAGCAGTTTTCCTTTTTGGACTTTAAGGGCTCACATTGCATGTATTTACAATCTCTAAACACACTAAGATAAAGTTCTTCAGCTTTGTATGTGTAGTATTTGGATTATTTCACATCACTTTGTATCTTGTTGTACTCACACTATGATATAAAGTTCCATGGGGGTTGATGTTTGCCTTTGTTTTCCTTCATACCTTTCTCATGCGTATGTGACTTTCATTTTCACATCCTTTCTATCTACTTGTTCTTTCACGATTGCACCTTCATATGTTCTTGGTTCCTCTTCATGCACTATTTTCAAGCATTCAATTTCAGTGTACCTATTATACCTCTCCCTTGTCAGCATTATGGGGGGATTTCTATTGTCGGTGTTAATGCTTCTTTGGTTTCACATTGGAGTGAGCTATGTATTCAGTATTTGTTCCTATGTACTAGGCGGATGCAGCAGCTGGTTACCCATGCATTTCAGTGAGATGGAGCACTTACCATATGGACACTCTTGCATTCCTTCTTTCAACATTTCAGTAGTCATTCTACGACAATATTTGTAGCTTCTTCATGCTTCAATGGTGTTTTCCATGTTCATCCTTTGTTCCTATCTTTTGGGACAATTTCTTCTTGATTGGAGGCTTCTTCATCCTTCACTCTTGTTTGGAGGCTTCTTAGTCCTTCACTTGTATTTCTCTCTTTTGGAGAGGATTTTTTCCCACGAGGTTTTCTCCTTTTCTCCTATTGTGAGAGATCTTTTACACTTGTACATGGGTACCTCATCTGGCCTTAGTTGTTGGGACCCATCTTTTCTTTCATGCATTTTGTCCTTAGTTTTTTAGCTTCTCCCTAAGTTCATCTTAAGGGGGGTGTTGGAGTAATAGGTTGTTTACTTGATTAATTTAATCACATTGATTAATTAATTAAGTCACCTTTACTATATTTCACTTAAGCTAAACTTAGGAATCTTTATTTATGCATTATTAAATTATTCATGTTGTCTCATTCATTATAATATTGAAACTTGTCACATGCTAATTTAATCCTCATCCTAGGGTTTTTACTTTAGGGTTTTGATCTCCTTTCTTAAGGGTTGATCTCTTTGTAATTATTATCTTCACGGAAATGCATCTTTTGCTTCATGTTTGCAAAGCACCATTCTTGTGTCTCTTGATCTCCTTTGGTGACAAGTTATTTGCTTGTAGGTGTTCATCTGCACCTTCATATGCTCTTGGTTCCTCTTCATGCACTAATTTTAGGCATTCAATTTTAGTGTACATGTCATACCTCTCCCTTGTTAGCATTATGGGGGGGTTTCTACTGTTGGTGCTTATGCTTCCTTGGTTTCACCTTGGACTGAGCTATGTATATAGTATTTTTTCCTATGTACTAGGTAGATGGAGTGGCTGGTTACCCATGCATTTCAATGAGATGGAGTATTTACCATATGGACACTCTTGCATTCCTATTTTTGGAGGCGACCTTCCTTTTTTTTACTTGATCAAATTTTCAGACTATTGGTACTAGTGCCATATGTATCTTTCATTTCTTTATGTATGCCTTGGTTTTCCATCGAATTCGAGTAGTGCCATTGGGGGCACTCATACAGATTATTTTCTTCTTGATATTGATCACAACAAAGGTTATTCTTTCATCATTTCAGTAGTCCTTCGATAGTTTTTTCAACTTCTTCATGCTTCTAGATGTTCCTTTGTTCCTATCTTTTGGGAACACCTTGTCTTGTTTGGAGGCTTCTTCAATCCTTCACTTGGATTTCATCTTTTCTTGGAGTAGAGTTTTTCCCATGAGGTTTTCTCTATTTCTCCATATTATAGATATCTTATGTTTGTACATTTATCTACTCCCTAAGTTCATCTTAAGGGAGGTGTTAGAGTTATCATGCATTATCTAATAATTAATTAATCTTTAATTGATTATTAGTCTAATTTATTCTCACACACTTTAGCTAAACTTAGGAATGCTTTATTAGTCAAGTTAATATTATATCATTATGTCACATCTCATGTGATGTTGACACTTGTCATGATTTGATCCATTTCTCATTTAAGGCTTTTCTCTTATAAGAATTCAGCCCTTATTGTAATTATTCATGGAGAATATCTAGGGATTTCATATCTTCTTGAAAGCTTCTTCTATAACTTTTCCTTGTTGATGAATATAGCAATTCTTGTTTGTAGATCTCTTGCATGGAAGGTGTCTTTGTTTGTTGTTTGATCTTGTGGCTCATGGTTTTTTGCTTGTTTCACAATTCTAATAGTGATGATATTTTCATCTATATTTTCTTCAAACTTTGTCAAAGAACTTACTTCATCACTCATAGTGTGATAACATTGGATTTCTTCTCAAATAAATTTAGTACTTTTTTCCTCCAAGGAATTCTTCCATGATATGGTGACACTTATTGCTCTACCTATGTCTTGAACATGTTTCCCCTTATCTAAAAATTTTAGAGTGGGAGTAATAGGGGAATCAAAATCAATAGGACCTACTAAGTCATTGATGTATACCTTGAGCTCACTCACTTGAGCTTATAGTTCTACCTTTTTCTCACATCTTTGTCAATTTAATTGAGTATGTTAGCTAATTAATCGTTGATGGATTTCCTCTATGCCTTTTAGTCTAATGACCTAGGTTTATGATTTTTATCTATTAATCTTGAGGTTGCATTTCTCCCTCATAATTATCTACCAATGGAGTTATTAGTTGTGTAGTCCTTATTTTTCATACATCAAGATGGTAGATAAATTTGTGGCTCTCTTCTTTATAGGTTAGGTTTGGAGAATAACTATTACCTTTGAAAAATATTATTAAGAGTGTTGGTATATGGTTTCCTTCCCTTGGAAAATGGAGATCTTCCCTATAGACATCCTTGAATCACTAGTATATGGACCCACACTTGGGTTGGGTAGATTATGTTTCCTAGGATGATATGGAGGCTTGGATTGCTTGATTTCAATAGAAGAGGGTGGAGAAGGAACTAATATTTTACTCATAATATGGGGTCTATCCTCAAATGAAGAAACAATATCTTGTATTCAACCCGCATCAATGAACTCTATAGCTTCCTACTCCTAATTTTCTTTCATTTTATTTTCAAAAAGTGTCTACTAAGGAGAAGAGTGAACTAGGCTAAGTAAAGTAGAGTAAGGGAAAGGTGAAGGAATGGTTCTTTGAGTGGGAGGATGGGGTGATACATCAATAATTTATATATATCCTCCTTGAGTTGCAATAGTGGCCCTAGTCCTATCCCTTCACTATAGAGGTTATTGTTCCTCCTCTTCATCACTTGCCACTATTATGTGCACACCCGATTCTTTTCCTTTTCTTCTCATCTTGATTTTTTTGGGTAGAATTTTATAATTATATTTTTTATTTTCATCCTACAAGATCTTGAGCTGACTTGGGCTTCTTAGGATGAGGATTATCCATAAATTAAGGGTGATTCAATCACTCCCTAGTCCTCTTGATGACTCTTTTTTCCTATTCTCAATAGAGAGATCCTATTAGGTTTGATCAATCCACTTTGGGTATGGTTTGATTATATATTTTATTTTTATTTTATGAAGGTTCCAACACCTCTCCATCTTCATGCATTTTCTTAGGTACCTTTTGCAATATAAACCCTGTAACTAGAGGGAGAGACATTTTGTAATTGTCTCTAATTCTTACCTCATACTCACCAAGTTAGTCTATCTAAAAGTATTCATATAATGGAACATGCAAAAATAATGATGCCATCAATGGACCAATCTTTCCAATATGATAAAATTTCTCCCTAGCCTCATATAGATGCATAGTTAGATGTTTAATTTTTAACTATGTTTTTTTTAGCATTCTAAATTCTTGAGGAGTTATCTCCAAATTTGATGGGGAATAGATTCTAGATTTTTTCTTGTTGTAAATTAGCCTATAGATCTCCACCACCTACCTAAATATCATTAATAAAATTATTGTGTTACTCAAGTACATAGGAAGTCTATAGGGAGGTTTATAAAATTCAACTACCATAATATAGGAGAAGGTTTTTAATTGAATGAACTAACTCCCCAAACTAGCTATAACCTTTATTGCTTCCAAGGATAGGCTATTGGCATAGTTTTTCTCTAAACATAATTATTACATATGCAAATGCATCAGAAATCACTTACCAATAACATTATGGATTGTGGAAACTTGATATCACTAATCATTAATCCTATTATACTATTTTTATCTTTCTTTCAACTCTAGTTGAAGGTAATGATTATAGAACTTTGTCCCCCCATATGTATAGTTCCCACATTATTGACCCTAGGGAATATTTCTTAATGATCTAATAGGTATACCAAGCATGAGGTCATATGAAATTTTCTAGTTTTCCTTACCTCTTACAATTTTTCATGTAGGGTGTCATTGATGGGATGGCCTGATCTATCATCTTACCATCATAGATATATAGAATAAAGGAGACCATCCATGGATGGAATTAATTTTCATTGGGAATCTAAAATAAAATATTCATGAAGGTGGTCATATCCTTTATATCCTCCTATAATTAACTCTTGTGATTAATCTTGGCTATTTTGACTACTAATTTTCTTTTGTGCAATAAGAGGTTGGAATTAACAAGGTTGTTTTCTATGCAATGTTTCCCTCATAATATCTTAAAGAATACATATTATTTTTTTAATATCCATATGTGGGGAGTTTGAATACTCTCTTAATCACATTTGAATAGATGTCTAATATTTTTTGGCTTTTAGGGCCAAATACTTTCCTTTGTCTTTGATCATAATCCTTAGTATAGGCCAAATATAGTTCAAGATACTATAGAGAAAATAGGAAGGCAATAGCTTGAACGAATCCTAAATTTTCCATTCACTGAGCCATCAAGGTTGTGTCTCCCTCAACACTCTTTGCAAGAATTTGTAAATAGTCACATGTCCAAGATCAATGTCTCTAATATTTGTCCATGGGGAGAACATATTTGATGCAAGGTAATATCATTTATAATTGTGCATCGTCTCTTTTTGTGGGGCTTGTTCTCCTCTCATGAGTACTATCAATCACATAGAATTTTTATTAATATTCTAATCAAGAAATTCATTATATAATCAAATCTAAGACCTTAACTTATTTCAATAAACACCTTTATACTTGAGTATTATGCCAAAATAAAATGAGGGGTAACAAAGGCCCATGAAAGCATAACCAACATCAAAAAAATTCCTAATACGGATCAATAATAATTATGGAATTTCAATGGATAAGCCTTCCAAGGAGTGGAAAATTTTATGAGTTAGGAATGCTTTCCAATGAGTATTCTAGGGAGGGGTAGTTTAATGTCATAAAAATATATTCCTGAAACTTAAAATATACCAACGTTATACTTTGAGGTGATTTCTAATTTTTCACTTGGATAAGGGAACTCTAAAATCAAACCCTGAAAAGGATACTATACTAAGACATATTAGGATCATACTTTAGAAGAAACACTAGCTAGGAACTCAAATAAGGAAGCTTTGAAACTTTTACTTTGACAAGGGATACACTATTGAAAGAATAACAAGATCAGGATTTGGGAATAACTTTAACTTGGTACTTTGATAGGGAAACTTTGAAATATAACTCCAAAAAGTAATTAATACTAGAACATGTTAAGGTTGGACTTTAGAGTGACCACTAACTATGTACTAGGATTGGAGGATTTAGAAACTGTGATTATGAAAGAACATAAATCTGTCTAAGTGTAGAAACCTATTAGATCCATGTACACTTGAAATGACACTACCATCAAGGTTTTTTGGACATGATTTCAAGAAAGCTAGGATGAAAAAATATAAAATACAGATGGAATGATTACACCATTAGGACATCATTAAGGGAAAAAAAGGTTCCCAAATTTGACAAATAGACTTTTCAAAGGGGGAAGATGGGAAAACCACAAGAGTAAACAATGAATATCCCAAGATGCACAAAAAAAAACATGGGATAATAAATAGACTAACCCACCAACAAGGGAAAAAAATGAAAAGGACAAACACACAAATGTAAACAAATACCAATACATGAGAAAAGAAAAACATACAAAACACTAGCAAAACCAAAAGGAGCAACTAATAAAGGAATAAAAGCCCTACCTACTAAATATGATTTAATGTCATGGGAAGAATGGAAACCACAAGTTGACATGCAAAAACAACACACATTTCAACTCACATACCTAGCTACCAGTGAATTCTCCCATCAAATCACAAACAATATAAGAGGGTTTCACATTGTTAAAGAAAAAGAGAAAGTAGAAAACAAAAAAATGGAAGACAAAGTAAAGGAAAAAAGAGGAAAGACACATGTGGGAATATTTCCATTAATGCAAAGCCATATGCGTAGGTTGAAGTGATATCACACCTTTTGCATCAATATTTCAAATATGTTCTTGCAAGCATGTGAAGATGAATAATTCTAACAAGATGACCAAAAGGAATATTATGGTTTTGGGATGTGTTGGAAAGTATTCCTAACCTAATAACTCCAAAATTTTGACAAAAATGGAAATGTCCCTAACAAACCATGAAAAAAATAAAAAGGAAGAAGGAAAAAATAAAAAAGGAAGGAAATAAGAAAATAAGAGGACATAAAGGATAGAAAGGAGAAGAGAAGAAATGGGTACCCCACATTTTCCTTTCGAAAAATGGGATATGTTTTCTAAGACACGAATGATGGAAACTGTGCCATAGAAAAAAGTACCCTTTTCTTGACATGAGAATAATTCATGATTAATTGGACTTAATGAGGTCTTAATCTAGTGTTGTGAGGCATTTTATGTGTCCACACTAGGTCTTGGACCCTTGCAAATTGAATAACATGCATTTAACGACATCTTGTAAAGGTGTTGTAAGATACTTTCACTCTTTTCTAGACTTAATGAACCTATTTATCCCTAATTCAACATTATAAAATGTGTTTAATAATATTATTACATCAATCTAGAAGGATTTTTAAATAGACTTAATGATAAACTAGTGTTGTAATGTGTCTTGCACATTCACATTGGTTCTTGTTCCTTCCTAGGCTATGTGGACCTCATTTTAGTGTTGTAAAGTGTATTTAATCACACTTTCATATTTATTTTTGTGTCCTAATCCCTATTTGACATTTACATCTTCACTAATAGTCCCCTATTAACCCATATTGTGCATCCTGAGGCTTAAATTGATAAAATACTCGACAAAGTTGCAATTTTGACCTTATTTCCTTATCTCTTGGCATATGAACTATCAAATTGGCCCCTATGGGACCCATTCACCATGCATGGATTAGTCCCATGCAGGTGGGACCCATTTTCCATGTGTGGCGAATGAGTCCCATTTGGCTCAATTTTGATCTTTGAGCGGGAAAAAAGTGAAATTTGAGTTTAATATTGCTTCATGTTGGCCTGTGATGAGGTATTAACGGGTAAAATAGGTGAATTTCCTATAAAATCACCTCTTTAAACTCATTTTTACATCCATGAACTTAATTCACATCCATTCTTCATTATTCATCCACCAATATTTAATCTCAAGTTAAGCAACTTAGGGTTTTATCATTGCAAGACATTAAGAAAGTTCATAAAGACATTCAAGGGTTGAATCTTCCTCCATTGCTACAGAAATCCAAGATAAACATCACAGAAATGTAATATATTTCATTATTTCATGTTTCATTCTATTCTTTCATCATTTTGGTTTAATTACCTAAAAGGGGTTTGACCAAGGAAAATCCCCATGCCCTAACATTCAACATTTCTTCTTCTCTTCTTGTTTGTTTACAGATTTAAGACTCTTGGAAGCTTGGAAATAATTGAAGATCAATTTATAAAGTTTCTTAAGTACTCTCCTCATTCAACAAGTCAAAATATCAACAAAAACTCATTTTCAAACCCGTAAATTAGAGTTTCAGAAGTGGACACCTGTAGGAAGTCAAAGTGCAAATCGAAAGCTTTAGAATCCACCTTTGAAAATATAGAAATTCAAAAGTGGACTCATTCACCATGGATGGTGAATGAGTCCCATTTCCAGGTCAGTTTTGTTTTTTTTTTCATTTTCTAATACCCTTTTGATAGAAATAGGTTTCGGCTTAGTTTACCATAACTAGGACTGATTCGCCCAAAATGGTGAATGAGTCCCACCAGGCCTGAAAACTAGCATCAGTAGCATTTCAAATGTTATTTCCAGCTTCCTTGAACAACATCTTAGGTGCACACTTTCAATTTAGTTCATTTATGTTATGTTTTGCATTCATTTCTAGTTCATTGTTGCATTACACAATGTGTTTTCAAACATTTCATATTTCATCATTTTTTCATGTTTAATCAATCAATTTCATTACTTTATTGCATTTAGTTCATCTCATTTAGTTATATAAACATCATACATAACATAATTTGAATGAACCCTTTAGCATTTTTGGCCCTACCTCTCTCCTTTTAGGTGAAAACCCCTATAAGAGATAGAAAGGATTAAGGCACCAAAAATCTATGGTTCATTTTGGTGAACCTTCTTTTTGAAAATCTTATTTTCTGATTTGGAGTCCATTTTCATCCTAATTCTAGCTTGCATTGAAGTTGAATTAGAGCTGCATTGGTTAATTTACATATTGATTTCAAATTTTTGTATTAGAAAAAAGTGCATTTAGCTTGCATTTTTGCATAAAATTTCCTTAAAAATATCTGAAATCCTACATCTCCATCTTAGGCCTGCATCTTACAACATTAAACACATCAAAAACACTTCCAAATTTTTGAAAATCTTGCAAAAAAACTACTACTGGGACTCATTCACCACGCTGGGCGAATCAGTCCTTGTCTAGATTTTTGACTGTCTAATACTGTATCAAAAACCTCATTGCTGTGCTTCCCAAGCCTCCTATAATCATATAGTATAAGTCTATAAAGTTTTTGGAACATTTTTTTTATGCATTTATCTCAAAAACAGTATTTTAGCTCACTCATTCTTTAAATCACTTCATTTGCACACATCCTTACATCTAAAAATGCTTTCATTTCTATAATTTTGCATAACATTGATAAAAGTACTTTTCACTTTGGCATATACAATGTTTCTATTCTTCAAACTTTGCATAAGTTTGTTAAAAGTGCTTTCCATTCTTGCATGTACATTGTTTTCATTTTCCAAAGCTTTCATATATTGGATAAGAATATTTTGTGTCTTTGCATATACATTGTTCATCTTGTTGAAACATTGCATGAAATGGTTACGTGTACTTTTCATTCTTATTCAAACAATGCTTCTACCTTACATATGTAGAAATGTTAAGAAACATTTACTATCCCCTCCCTATGAGAATGTTTTTGTGAAAGAGACTATGACTTGGTCCATTCCTAACAATCATACTTGTTCTTCTCATAATATCTCTCCTCTCACTGATGAAGATATTTTAGTAGAAGAATCAATTAATGACAGTTTTGAGAATCCTATTTGTTTCTCTCCTTTTACCTCTCTTAGTGTACAACACATTCAAAAACATCATACAACCTTAGATGATCATAACAACAACATTTGTTCTTCCTCTAGTATCTCTCCTAGTTGTGAAGTAGATACTTTGATGTTAGACAACACAATCAATGAGGGTCATGAATATCTTAGTTGTCCCCCTTCACCTAGGGAAACCCCTCTTGATAAACAATCTTCAACCATTGATCATTCCCCTAATTGTGATGAAGTCCTTTTAGAAGAACCAACCTATGAATGTCAACAACATTTGGCTTGTTCTCCTAAAAACCCTCCTCCTAGGGAGAATATCATGGTGCACAAACATATGAATGTATTGACACATATCCTTCAACCACTAAACCTTCCTTATATGAGGATACTCAAGTGGCATTAGAATCCCCTTCACCAACACATCATGCCCATAAAGATAAAATTCTTGAAGTTATGATGACACAAGTTGGATCTCCTTTAATTAGTGAGATTCCTAAGTCACCTTCCATTAGTGCAAAACACAAAAAGTTCAGAGATTTCTTGAAATCTATGATGAAATCTACTCATAACAATGTTTTCCAGCCACTAATTTGTAACTTAGTGACTCAAACACCTAGGGGACCACACAAAAATCCTACACCATTACCTTTTCCTCAAAAAGTGCCTAGTGTTGAAGATCTTAAAATGACTCCAACTAATATATCTTTATGGGATCTCATTCAACTTTCACCAACAATCAAACTTATCTTCCATGAAATGTTGGAAATACAAAAGGAAGAGATCCAATATTACATAAAACCAAATCATGTAACATCCTCCCCGCGTCCCATACAAGACACCCTGTCATAAATCACATTCCCTAAACATGAATTACCCCCACTTGAGATTCAACACAAAAATAATCCCTTGATGATAAAGGTGATCATTAATGAAACTCTAATTAGGCACACTCTCATCAACAATGGATCATAAATTAATGTTTGTAGCATGTACCTCCTACACAAGCTTGGCATGGAAAAAACACTCATTCAACTTAATGGTGTTCATATTCGTGGCTTTGACAATGTTCATAGGCAACCACTTGGGATGATCACATTACCTATTGAGGTCGGCCCTGTAGTGTTGCCTACCTCTATTCATATCATGCAAGGATCCCTCCCATACAATCTTCTCCTAGGGATACCATGGATTCATGCTATGAAAGGAGTCCCATCTACCCTTCACCATGTCATGAAGTTTGAATATAATAAAAAAATATACATGATTGATGTAGATGAGAAAAGCTATGTGTCAACTGATCACAACACTTCCAACTCCCCTAATCCTTTCATTCCTAGATCAAAGCACAAACCTATACAAGTTGGTCCTAACTCTTCACCTAAAACAAAACTCTTTTGTGATCATTGGGGACATTAGATTCTACACCTCCTTTCCATAACATTTCCAAAATCTCACCCTCATGTTCCAAAGAGTCATATACAAATGATTCAAGTTTCACACCTACCTTTAAGGGTGGGTGTGCAATATCTCACTTTCAACCCAAACAACCTTGTGTTCCATTCACTCAACCGAGTTATACCAAATCATCCCATGGTGGTGATGGGGGAAATATAACTCCCATACCTCATGAAGCAACCACACATAACATTAACAAGGATTTGTGTTCTTGTAAAAACACCACCCCTCACCAACACACAACCCCTTTATCCTACTTGGAAGATTGTTATGGTTCCAATATTCCTCATATACATGGATGCAATGAACAAACAAACAAAACTAACATATCATACTCTTTCAAGAAATATCTAGGGGTATCTCCCTTGTTTCCACTTTGATCAAATACTTTGCACAACAATAACATTCACTATCTAAGGGAGTGTGGTGCTCTTCCTTGGGTTGGAGCACTTAATTCCTTTACTTGAAACTCACTTTCATCCATTCTAGGCTCACCTTTGTCTTGCACTAAGTGGGGGAAAGGGGTTCAATATCCTTGTCCTCATATGTCACTTGTCTTTGTCTTTGACTAGTTGTTAACCTTTCATGAACATATAAGAGAAAGCTTGAGATGTGGATGACATGTCTTAAGATTGACTCGCATGTGGCATACTCCCCTTTTTATGACATAATTTATTGGAAACATATGACTTGGCATAGGGCTTTCCGAGTAAGCTCTCATTTCCTCTTCTTCTACTTTAAATCAATTGCTCATAGTATGGGTGCTCGCAACTACTTTAAAGTGGGGAAAAACATCACCACTCACATTTCATTGCACCATTTCTTTCTTCTTCTGATGCGTCCTTTTCTTGGTGGAGTCATTGGGTTTGATTCTCTCCAAAAGCATAATACTTCTTTTGACTTATCCTCTCTTGGATACATTAAGCATGATGTTTCCTAAGATGAGACCTTGCACGAATAAAGAAAAATCCCTTTGAACAATCCTTACACTATTTTGCATTAATAATTTCTATGAGTGCCAAGCATACGAATTTTTGCTTACTTCATAGAGCTCGAAATGATATCATCTTCTTTGTGGTTCCTTATTAAATTTATTAGAAGGTATAACTTTGGTATGGTTGAGTGGGAAGCCCATCTAGTGGCACAACTTTCCCCATAGCCACCTTTGTGTTTGTGAGTGCATACCAAGTAGCGTATGTATTTCACCTTTTGGTATTTCTCACCCCGCAAACAACTAGAAGTTTTGTGGGCCCAAAGTGATTATACTTTTGGATTTTCCTCACCCGGAGAGTGAGTACACATTTCATTTCCGAACAAACAAGCCTAGATCTGATTTAGAATTAGTTGGACAAACAATCGAAGCTTTATCCACCTCACTTTCATTCATCTTAGTTCTTTCCATTGCATGATTTTGTATCTTGATGGCTTGACTTAGGATCTTGGATCCTAGGGGATTGATTTCCTTCTTGATATTTTTCATTCTTTTTCATTTGCATTTGTACACTCGAATCTCTCTTGAATGTCTACTTTAGTGTGAGTTTGAACCAAGTTTATCCTCTCACTAAAGTGGGGGCTAAATGTGTCATAGAAAAAAGTACCCTTTGCTTGACATGAGAATAATTCATAATTAATTGGACTTAATGAGGTCTTAATCTAGCATTGTGAGGCATTTTATGCATCCACACTAGGTCTTGGACCCTTGCAAATTGAATAACATGCATTTAACGACATCTTGTAAAGGTGTTGTAAGATACTTTCACTCTTTTCTAGACTTAATGAACCTATTTCTCCCTAATTCAACATTATAAAAATTGTTTAATAATATTATTACATCAATCTAGAAGGATTTTGAAATAGACTTAATGATAAACTAGTGATGTAATGTGTCTTGCACATTCACCTTGGTTCTCGTGCCTTCCTAGGCTATGTGGACCTCATTTTAGTGTTGTAAAGTGTATTTAATCAAACTTTCACATTGATTTTTGTGTCCCAAGCCCTATTTTACATTTACATCATCACTAATAGTCCCCTATTAACCCATATTGTGCATCTTGAGGCTTAAATCAATCAAATACCTGACAAAGTTGCAATTTTGACCTTATTTCCTTATCTCTTGGCATCTGAGCTGTCAAATTAGCCCCTGTGGGACCCATTCGCCATGCATGGAAAATCAATCCCATCTAGTTGGGACCCATTCACCATGTGTGGAAAATGAGTCCCATTTGGCTCAATTTTGACCTTTAAGCAGAAAAAAAGTGAAATTTGAGTTTAATATTGCTTCATGTCAGCCTATGATGAGGTATTAATGGGTAAAATAGGTGAATTTCCTATAAAATCACCTCTTTAAAGTAATTTTTACATCCATGAACTTAATTCACATCCATTCTTCATTATTCATCCACTAATCTTTCATCTCAAGTTAAGCAACTTAGGGTTTTATCATTGCAAGACATTAAGAAAGCTCATAAAGACATTCAAGGGCTGAATCTTCCTCCATTGCTGCAAAAATCCAAGATCAACATCATGGCAAGGTAATATATTCCATTATTGCATGTTTCATTCTATTCTTTCATCATTTTGGTTTAATTACCTAAAAGGGGTTTGACCAAGGCAAACCCCCATGCCTTGACATTCAACATTACTTCTTCTCTTCTTGTTTGTTTATAGATTTAAGACTCTTGGAAGCTTGGAAATCATTGAAGATCAAGTTATAAAGTTGCTTAAGTCTTCTCCTCATTCAACAAGTCAAATATCAACAAAAACTCATTTTCAGACCCATAAATCATAGTTTCAAAAGCGGACACCTATAGGAAGTCAAAGTACAGATCAGAAGCTTTGGAAAGTACCTTTGAAAATCCAAAAATTAAAAGGTGGACTCATTCACCATGGGTGGTGAATGACTCCCATTTCTAGGTCATTTTTGTGTTTTTTTGCATTTTTTGATACCCTTTTGACAGAAACAGGTTTCATCTCAATTTACCAGAATTGGGACTGATTCACCCAAAATGGTGATGATTCCCACCATGCCTAAAAACCATCATCATCAGCAGCATTTCAAATTTCATTTCCAGCCTCCTTTAACATCTCAGGTGCACACTTTCAGTTTGGTTAATTTATGTTATGTTTTTCATTCATTTCTAGTTCATTGTTGCATTACACAATGTGTTTTTAAACATTTCATAATTCATTAGTTTTGCATGTTTAATCAATCAATTTCATTACTTTATTGCATTTAGTTCATCTCATTTAGTCATATAAACATCATACATAACATAATTTGAATGAACCCTTTAGCATTTTTTACCCTATCTCTCTCCTTTTAGGTGAAAAACCCTAGAAGGGCTAGAAAGGATTAGGTTGCCAAAAATCTACAGTTCAGAAACCAAATAGAAAAAAATTCTTGAGGATTTTATCACCATTAAGCTCCAAAAGACTTAGTTTCTAAGATTTCCCTACCACAACCACTACCAAGGGATAAATTCTACAAAAAAATAGGACATCATGAGGTACCTATTAAAAAATACTAAAATACTATGGTGTGTGTAATTTATTTATTCTCTGAATGTCAAGTCTTAGGTCAAAATGGGGTTGGATCCACATCAAGCTATATATGAATTAATTATTAGATTATGTAGACACCCCAATTCTGACATTATTTCCTTATTTCTTCCTAAATTAATTAAATATCATATTAATTAATTAATTTACCCCTCCTAGTCCTTAATTAATTAAATATTTATTATTTAATTAATTATGCCACCTTCTTCTTAAAATTAATTAAATATCTTATTATTTAATTAATTATATCACTTGGTATCCTAAGGTTCCTCTCCAATTAATTAAATATTTTAACTATTTAATTGATCCCGCCATTATTCCCATTCTTCTAATCCTACTTAATTTAATTAATCTATGATTAATTAACCTCATCCATCTCCTAACCATTATTAGCCCATCCTCCAACATTTAACTCCACTCAAGTTAAATAAACCTTTGGTTTATTAACTCAACCCAACCCATTAAATTAATTAATCTATGATTAATTGATTTAACCATCATTACTAATCCCCATTATCATTTTCTTCTAATTTTAACATCACTCACCTCTTCCCAATCTTGCCACATGGTGACAAGTGTCCTAGCCTACCATCTACCTTCCTCTCACATGTGTGAGGTCCCACCTACCACCACTATCTCTTACACCATTTTACACAAATTAAATACCTCTCTTCCCAAGGTGTGCTCACACATGTGTGAGCACACCTTAACTCTTCTCCCTTTCCCTCTTGTGACACATGTCACAATGCTCTTGATTGTCAACACCCCTCAATCTCTACCCTTGATTAGGTCAATCAATCCTAGCCCTCCATTCCTCTCAACTCACATCTATAAATCCAAGTCCACTCTCCCATTTTCACCATCTTGATTTGATCTTAGACATATTATGATGGTATTTTGAGTGAGAAATTCACATATCCTTTGAGAGAAAATCCATCAAGACTTATGTGCATCTTGGGCTCTTTCCATGGAGAGGAAGGTATAGCTTTGTTTGTTCTTTTGTTATGCTTGTGTTTGAATATCATTTGTATTGCTTACATTGGTTGTTTTACCTCTCACATTTTGGCACGCCCAATGGGACCCACATCCCTTCTAACATTTTTTTGGAGTTTTTGTGAAGTTTGAAGTGTTCAGGTCTCAGCCTCTATGAAATCATGCCCTCGTTTCAACTAGCAATGCTTGTGTCATGACCTTCAGAACCTCTCTTTTTTTTTGTGGTGCCTACATCCTATTATGCTATGCCTACATCTGATGTTATGGAACTTCCATCATGACCTGAGATGCCTATGAGCCCGATTGTTGCACTTCTATTTGGCCAACATAGTTTCAAATCTTCACTAACAACTTTTGTTTTTGCAAGGTTGCTTGTTGGTTTGGTTGAATAGTTTGCATAGATTTTAGATTCTAACTTGGTGGTAGTCTCTATTTCTAGCATTCTTTCCTTTTTTTGTAAAAACTACAACTACACATTAAGAAAAGATAAAAAAATTACTATCTAAAAAGAACCAAAAAAAATTGCCTAGGTTAAACAACTACCCTAGTTTCACATCACACATTTCATTTTTGGGGCTTAAAATTTAAACTTAAGCATAAGATGAACTCACACTTGCATTCACAAACTTAATTATTAGCTATTCATTTCATCTTTTTTAAGTCCCTATTTTGCTATGCTTGTGTAGAAAATAGTGGTGCTTCTGTGTCGGCCTGTAGTGCATGTGCTTTGCATTTTGGTGCCTCCATTGAGACTCGTTGTACTTGTGTAGTTAATAGTTGTGCCTTCGCAAATACTTGCCACACTTTTGTTTCATAGAGCGACACTTCTATTTCAGAGAAAAAATCATAACACAATTAGTGTTTTACCATAGTTTCAGTTTATTTAGTTAATCATTTAACAAGCATCACATTGGGCTACATTAAACAATCAAATTTCATTGCATTCCCATAACAATTTTCTATTAACTTAGGGTCAATGTAGGATCATGGGGGTCCAAATTATGCCCCTAAGTGGCAATGAAAATTCAAAGAAACAAAGTTACACAATTTGACATAAAAATTTGAATAGGTTATTAACATAATTTGAAAAACATGGAAAAATGGAATTTGTAGCAAATTGAATCTAGTTTCTTCTACTAGTCCTTTTTTGGAAAAAAATAAATCTATTGGGTGAAAATTTAAAATTTCAATGTAGTAATACTAAATTTTTAGGAAAAAATAAAAAGCAGGTGTTTATCCGACCACCCTAATGGGGAGAATTTTTTTTTTTTTTTTAATCTTTCAAAATAAGTAGAGGACACATACCCAGATGTGACATATTTTTGTAATTTTTTGGCAATTAAATATTTAGTTATGAATTTTCTAGTTGAAATTATTAAAAACCATTTGTCCAGCCACCCTAAGTTGGTCAAAAAAATATGAAATTTATTTATTTAAAAAACTATAATTTGTGAAGCATAGTGTGTGATGCATCTTTCAAATTTAAAAATTGTTTAATCATTTAAAAGTTATAGATGTTTTTCAATCAACCTATCAATTAAAACTTTACACATGGTGCATGTAGAAAATCAATAATAATTACTTATTAAATTCAAAATAAAGCATATCTTATATTGGTAGAATGTTGTCAATTTGTTTAACAAACCCTTCACATTTCATCAAAATCGAATGAAAAAAAGTCGTTAGCATGAAGGGTGAAGTTTGAAAAACTCTTGCAACCCTTGTAAACACATTGGGGATGTTGAATTTTTAGGTTGGTCACCCCAAGCCAAATACTGAAGCAATATTGAACCAAAATGAATATTCGTTAATATTAGATATCCGATAGAAATAGATATCCATTTTTTAATAGGAAAATTGGATATCCATTAGTCAATGGATATTTGTTACTTAAGGTTGCACAACAAATATTTGTTATTAATGCCTAAGAAATAGATACACTTTTATTAAAACCAAAAATATTAATATATTTTTATATTATTATATATAATATATGTTTATATATAGTATATAATATAATATTATACATAATAATATGATATATAATATTAATATATATATAATAATAATATTAATATTAATATATTATATATAATAATATAATATATAATATTAATATATTATATATAATAATATAGTATATCATGTTAATGTATTATATACAATATTAATATTTATAATATTATACATTAATATATTTTATGTAGTATTATAATATTATATAAATAATATAATATCGAAGGGTCCTCCCTAGGCTCCCATCGTGAATGCTCCTTCCTCACACTCTAGCAATGATGCTAGTCCTAACAACATTTCTCACTTTGAGGAATTATTAAATGGCTCATTAGAAGATGAAAAAATATTGAACATTGTAAATGAAGTTCTTCAAAAAGTGGGTGAAGATCTTATCGAGGAAATTGCAAATGAGATCCTCGATAAGGAGGATTCTACAAAGGTTGATCTCCCCATTTCACAATATGATTCAAAAGGTAAAATGTCAGAACATGCTTCTTCCAAGATTCGAGATAATGTTGTCCCCTCTCCCTTGGATAACACTCTATCTCCACCAATTTCACAATCTGATGTTGAACCTAAAATCTTGGTTTTCCCTAAAAATAAATGGGGAAGGAAACCTAATAGTGACAAGACTAAAATGGAAATTGTAGCGGGTATTCAAACAATGCCTGAAAATAATCTTAGATATGCTTCTAAAAAACTTCGAGGAATGGATGATTCAGAATCTCTTCCTCAAAATTATCAGCTTGATTTGGCTATCAAGGATATTACCTTGGAAAAGAATTAGAAGAAGAGGATAAACATTATCTCTCCTTGAGAAAAATGAGAGTTTTATCTTGGAATTTTAGGCGCTTAAATGCCCCTAACAAATGACACATTATTAAGTGTCAAATTCTAAGAACCTCTTCTGATTTAGTTCTTGTTCAAGAATCCAAATTATTTGTTCAATCAGTTATTAATGTTTTTAAGTCTTGGATGAATTGGGATTTGTTTGCATTCTTGACTCAAGGAGCTTTGGGGGGACTGATAATATTATTGAACAAGGGTTATGCAAAATTTGAGATCCTAGAGTCTAAAGAGAGTTGGATTAAAGCATCAATTAGATGCTTGAAAACAAACAATCGATGCTACCTTTTCAATGTATATGGTCCTTGCTCCACAAGTGGCAAGAAACAACTATGGCTTCAACTCTCTGCCACTATAGTTTCTATAAAGAAAGAGCTCTTCATTTTCATAGGGGATTTCAATGCTATCCATAATCCCTCTAAAAAAATGGGTGGCATCATCCTTCCTATAAAATTTATGGACGACTTTAACAATTTAATACTTCTCAATAGGCTTTACAACTGCTCCCCAAAAAATGGAAATTTTACATGGACAAATAAGTGCAAATATTTCTCCCAAATTGTGGAGATACTGGATCATTTTTTGTTACCAAAAAATTGGTTAAGTACATCCTAGGATTTCTCATCATGGATCCATATACCTGGTGGATCAGACCAATTCCCCATTTCCTTATCCATTTTTTATGAGAATTCATTAAGGAAGGGATGCTTTAAATCTAAAGCAATTTGTTTTAGAGATTAAAATTTTATTCCACTTCTGAAAACATGGTGTATCCATAGTCCTTTCATTGAAGGATATAGAATGTATCAACTCTATAGAAAATTGAAATATGTTAAAACTAAAATCAAGGAATGGAATTTCAATCACTTCAAAAATATCTTTACTAAAAAGAGTAAGGTGGAGCAAGAACTATCAATGATCTATGAAATAGTAATTTAAAATGGTATGGATTGCTACCTTGTTTGAAAAGGAGAAAAAGCTCAAAGTGGATTTGGAAGAAATCCTTGCAAGAGAGGAATGCTATTGGAGACAAAAATTAATAGAATTTTGGTTAAAGGAAGGAGATAAAAACTCAAAGTTCTTCCATGCCTCTGCAAAAATTAGAAGGCAATCAACTAGGATTGTTTTTATACAATCATCTTCTAGGGATTTACTTGAATAAAAAAAAGACATTGATGAGGAAGCCATTCGGTTTTATAAAATCTTCTTGCATCTAGAAAGAAATCGAAGCCTCTATTTGATAATGTGATTATAAAAAACTTTCCCATATTGGTTAAAGAACACAGCATATTTCTAATGTCAGAATTTACATGAGAAGTAATAAAAAATTTAGTCTTCTCTATGGCTGCAAAAAAGGCTCCATGCCAAAATGGTTTCATAGCTTTATTTTTTCAAAAATGATAGGATTTTGTTTGTAAGGACATAGTTATTTCCTTGGAAGAATCAAGAAGTAATAGAAATTTTTTAAGAGAAATCAATAACACCCTAATGGCCCTTATTCCTAAAAAATCTGACCCTATTTCTTTCAAATATTTTTGTTCAATTGCATTGTGCAATACTGTTTGTAAAATATTTACCAAAGCAATAGCAACCAGACTAGCAAAATTGCTTCCCCTTATCATTTCTAATGAACAAAGTGGATTTGTTCCTGGAAAGGAAACCCCAGAAGGTGCTATTTGGGCTCATGAAGCTCTTCATTGAATCATGGGTGATAATTCCTAAGTTGTTTTAAAATTAGATATGGAAAAATCCTATGATAGGGTTGATTGGGCCTTTTTAATAGTGGTAATGAAAAAAATTGATTTTTCTTATAGTTGGTGCAAGTGGATTTCTTCCTACCTCTCAGGGGCTAATTTTTCAATCCTAATAAATGGTTCCCCATTTAGACTCTTCTCTTCGACTCAAGGGGTTAGAAAAGGAAATCCCCTCTCCCCTTCACTTTTTATTTTAATGACAGAAGGTTTAAGAAGATCAATAATTGCTTCTTGCTCCTTTAGGATGTGGAAAGGTATTTCTATAAGGAATTTTCCAATACCTATTTCCCATTCAATTTTTGTAGATGATACACTTTTATTTGGCCAGACTGGCATGGATGAATCAAAACAGATAAAATAGGTGTTATCTGATTATTGTAATTTCTTAGGTCAATCATTCAACAAGGAAAAATACAAAATACTCTTTATCAATGTTAATCCATTGATTAAAACCCAACTATTAAAATTTTGGGGCTTCCAATACGATTCTATCCCTTGTAAGTACTTGGGTATCCCTTTCTTCTCGAGAAAGGAAAAACATGATTTCTAGGATAAATTGATTTCATCTACCTCCAATAGAATTATGCTTTGGAGATAAAAATGGCTTTCCATTGTAGGAAAATTGGTGATGCTCAAAGCTATGATTCATTCCCTTCCAATCTATCTAATGTTGGTGCTAAAACTCCCACAGGGTAAGGGTTTGGACTTACAAAAGGTCTCCAAAGATTTTTTGTGGGCTGAAAATGTCACCCAAAAGAAAAAATTTCCTTTGGTAGCTTGGGACTCCCTTTGCAAATCCAAAATGGATGGTGGGGAAAGGTTGAGAGATCTCTTCCTGCAAAATAGGGCTCTTGGAGCTAAGTTGACTTGAAAAATATATTCCAATCCAAACACCAAATGGTGTCAAATTATGAGACATAAATATTTGGACTCTCTAGATAGAGAAAGAATCTTCACACAAATAAATCTACCCCTTGGCTCAAAAATTTGGAATTTCGTCTCTTCTTGAAAATTTGTCCTCCTTCCTCATCTTTCCTAGTTGATCAACAATGGGGGAAAATCTCTTTTCTAGGAAGATTCCTATAATGGTTTCAAGCCTCTCAAACTTTCTGGCTCTTTGGGAAAATAAGGTAAAAGACTATTTTGTTTTCAACCCAGGGGATCCTCTTCGATCAGTATAATAGAAATATTTTAGCTTCCTCTTTGTTCCTATTCACCTAAAGGATTCACTCAGCCGTGAACTAAAAAAAGATAGAATTTTCTATCAAATTTTTAGGATGAAATCATTTGGATTAAGGACAAGTTAGGAAAATATAATGTGAATGATGGTTACACATCTCTAACTTCTTTTCTTTCTACATCTTGGTTTGTTAGACTTTGTTGGGGACCTGATGTCCTCCCTAAAGTGGGAGCATTTTCTTGGATTTCCTTAAAATATGGGATCTTGTCTGGAATGAGATTGGATGAGCTAGGAATAACTCCCTTAAATTCCCATGCGTTATGTGTGGAAAGGATTATGAATCAACTGATCATCTCCTAATTGGCTATGATTTTTATTATCAATTTTGGTCTTGGTTAATGTCAAAGCTTGGTTGGGTATCCCCTTTACAAAATTTGATTCTCAAGCACTTCTTAAGTTGGCCTATGTTACACCCAAACTCAAAACTCTCCTGCATATGGGAAATTTTCCCCTCCATTATCATCTAGAACATTTGGCTAGAGATAAATAGTCGTACTTTCAAGAAAATCACTTTAGATCTGAAACAAGTCATCCAAAAAATTGAGATATCCATCTCAAATGTAACAACATCAATCCTATATAGAATGGAACCTTCCAAAAAATTGTTCTCTTCTTGAGACTCCATTATTGATGAAGCCTTATGTGGACTTCATATATTTTTCAATATTAACACTTGATACTTTATATTTGGCTTAGAAACTTGTGATATTATCTTTTATTTACCTCAAATATGAACTTAATTATGCATAAGAACTTTGAATATAAATGCTTATTTTTGTTAAATGCATGATTAAAATGGTATTTAATGTGTGACTGTTTCATGATTATATGTGTTGAATGTGTAACTGGAAGAGCAATTTACTTATCAAAATCAAATGTTAACCGTTTCAATTCAAAATAAGATTGGTAGCTAACCTTTTATAGCTCAGCATCATCGACCAAGTTACCTATCAACTAAGTAGTAATTCCAACTAAGTACATGTTCTAGCTCCTGAGTTCTATCGGCATCAGTTGAAGATAGTTGCAAGATCTTCATGACTATTCCCCTGCCCTTCAAGATATCTTTAATAGATTGGAGCTTGTTTAGTTTCCCACTTTTTCCATGTTTTCAAATAAGGGATGGATATATGTATCCGATCTCATGATTAGTTTGACATTAGATGATCTTAGTTTTTTTCAATTTCTCACTGTTTTCAATTACCAATTGAATAATTTGTAATTCACCCCTCTTTGGGCACATTTGATGAAAATAAAAAATAAGTTGATCCAAATTTCATGTTGGATCCCTCTAGAGGAAGAGTAGGGCTCACTCTACTAAAGGAAGGTGATCCTATTTAATTTATAGTTGATCTTCATTCATTTAAAATTTCATCTTTTCTTCTTAGAATGGTTTGCAAGTTGAATGTTAGAATAAATCCCAAATTTAACATTACAATCTTAGATCGATTATTGTGTTAATTAAATAGATAAAGTTCTTTATTTTGTAGCTTATTAGATTGTAGATCAAAAATTTAACTTAGCATCAATAGATTATTATGTTCTTAATGGAATATGAGTAGAGTAGGAATTATTACTTGTTAGATTGAACAAATGAGGATTGGTGTAGGTTGTTTTTAAAGTTAGATTTAAACTCTAGATCTTGAATTGAGTAAATGTTAGATTCTTGTTTTCCTACAATTAGATTAAGTTAATTGAGTAAATGTTGAATTCTTGTTTTCCTATAATTAGATTAAGTTAATCATCCAATCCTCACCATTTGATTTAGCTTGGAGTATGAACTATCCCTATACATCTTCTATTTTGAAGTAATTCAATTTAAGACTTTAGAATAAGTTAAGTCAAAAATAGATTAGAGTAATAGCATAGAGTAGCATATAGCCACTTTCAATAAGGAAGGAACCACTCTGCACTACTCCTGACAAAGTAGAATTACTACAAAACCCCCCCAAAACCAATAGAACTGATCCAACTCTTATCACAGATAGCTTTAGACACCCATGGGTTGACAAATTAAAAGATAAATGATTAGGGAATTGTGATAGAAATGACCCCTACCAATCATTTTTGGCAACGTTGTTAGGGAAGATATGGCCTTATAAAGAAAATTCAAGCCTTAGTTTTGGTAAGAGATTCATTAAGGAAGATAGTTTAGATTGTGGATGACATAAGCTAGAGACCCTCTAGGAAGGTTTCTTCCATGAAATATTGATTTTGATCAAGAACAAAAAGTTCAACAACATCAGATTGAAAATCAACAAGTAAATTAGGAACATTATCAAGAAGGAATGGGTGACCAACCAAGAAATGATGCCCCACCAAATAATAGGACCTTTTCCTATCCTATTAATTTCAACAGACATGATGATGAGCCTCCTATGAAAAACATTTCATCTTCAATTTTACCTACCTTTAGGGGAAAAAATTCTAAGGATCCTAATCAATTTCTCTTTGAGTTTAAGTTTTTATGCTAAACTTATGACTATATAGCTAATAGGGTATGTGCAAGATCATCATGGAAAAAATAGGCCCTTAAGTGGAAAAAAATTCAGAAAAAATCAGAGTTAGGCAACTTGACATAAAAATTTGAATAAGTTATCTATATTATTTCAAAAATATGTAAGAGTAAAATCTGTAGCAAATTGAATTTAGTTTCTAAACTACTAGGTTTTTTTTTTTTAAACAATCTATTTGGTGAAAATTTGAAATTTCAATGCAGTAGTACTTAAATTTCAAGGAAAAATAAGAAGTAGGTGTCTGTCTAACCACCCTAACCACAATAAAATGATAATATTTTTTATAAGATTTTAAATATAAGTAGAGGACTCGTATCCCATGTGATGCATATTTTTTGTAATTTTTTTCCAAGTAAATAATTAATTATATTTTTTATTACAACTTTTAAAAAATATAAAACTTACATGTCTAACCACCTTAACTTGGTCAAAACTTCATGAAATTCAATTTTTTTAATCCTATATTATGTGAAGCATAAAATGTGACTCATATTTTGGATTCAAAAAATGTGATTACATTTGAAAGCTATAGATGTTTTTCAATCAGCCTATCAATCAAGACTTTAGTCATAATTCAAATAGAAAATGAATAATAATTATTTATTAAATTCAAAGTAAAGCATAATTTATATTGGTGGAAAGCTGAGAATCTTCTTTAAAAACCCTTTTTGTTTCATCAATTTTGGGTAAAAAAAATGTCGTCAGCCACATTCCCTACACATACCCATCATATCGCCACTTTTTGGCCCATCATGATCCTGCACATACCTGATAACCAAAAGTTGAAACTATTTCCTTCTACCTTGAAAGAATCAGCCTTATGCTGGTTCATGGGTTTAGGTGCAGGAATAGTCTCAACTTGGCTAGAAATGGAAATTTTGTTCTTGGATAAATATCAAGATTACTATCAAGTAAGAGATAGGAAAGAGGAGTTGTTTTGAATAAAACAATAAGAAGATGAAAGCCTGGAAGATCGTACTAATCTAGATTTCAGTTTGTGCATAACAGGTGTGGTAATAGTCTGGTTAATGAGATTAGTAAGACAAATTTTCTTAAAGGGATTGATGATGAGTCTAGAGAGTCTTTAAATCTTATGGGAAAAGGAGACATCAATAAGCTTTCTTTGGAAGATATTAATGAGATATGCAGAAACTACTCTAGGACTAGAGTAGGGACTAGAGGTTCCCGACAAAACAAAGCTCTCACTCCTGATTGTCTCAAGTAATGGAAGTAATTACAAATTTGAAAACTAATTTACTCCTTCATCTCAACATGCAAGGAAATAAGAAGACTAATGAGCCTTTATCCATTTGTTGTTCCAAATGTAGGGGAAAACATCTTTTGAGAGAGTGTTCATTAAATCAAATTGATCTTTGTGAAATCTATCAGAAACATCATGCAACAAGTTCTTGTAGCCCCTTACTTGGAATTAAGAATCATTTGAAGAAACAACTTGCAGTAGAGAAATAACTCAATTATGTTGGGCAGAGATCTCAGAATACAGGGTATAATTCTAATCAAGGGAAATATGGTCCTAGAGCTAATTAGAATCAAAACCCTTGGAAAAATCCAAATAAATGGACTCCTCCCTACCAACCACAACCACCGCCTACATTTTGGGGTCAACCCAAATGGATGAATCCTCAATGGAATCAACCACAATGGCAATCAAATCAGTCATAGTGGCAGTTGAACCAACCACCTTGGAAATAAAATAAAACACAATTTCAACCATGGAAAAATCAAGGGGCCAGGCATCCTTGGGCACAGTCACCTCCATTAGTCACTGGTCCTAATCCTCGTAGTGAAAAAGTAAACTAACCTCAGTTTTTGGTTCAACCTATTTCAAATCTAAAGAACAATCATACTGATTCCAACCCAGCTATTTCAAATGTGATATATTCCAATGATATTCAATTAAGGAACCGTAATGTCCCATCTATACCAAATGTTAAAGATCAAGAGGATGAGAAAGAGGAAAAGGAATATCCAAAGGAAAACTAGAACTCTGATGATGTACAAAAGGTTAAATAGGCACCTTATCCCAACCGTTCGAAAATAGAACAAGTAGCTCCAGACATCCCCCAACCAAATTATATGAATTTGGTAGATTCTCAACTTCTCCATGAATTGAAAAAGATCAATATATAGATACCATTATTACAAGCCATTAAAAGGCATACCAGAAATAAATCAGTTGGTTAAATATTTTTGTATGAAAATGCTAGGTAGGAAGAAGAAATTACCTCCTATAATAAAGATAGGGACTAAAATCACTGATGTTTTTTCAGGTAGATTAACTACCTCAAATATATAATGATCTTGGTAATCCTATGATAACTTTGAGTATTGGAGGAATTGAGATAATCAATGTACTCATTGATTTAGGAGCAACTATCAATGTCATCACATCAAACATTGTCAAAATGTTGGGTATGACAAGTGTTCATCCCACAACAACTATTATATAGTTGGTAGATCAATCTACTATTAAACCTGAAGGTGTTATTGAAGACATCATGGTTACTATGGTTACTTTGGTAGAACATGTCAAGGAATATGAAGAACAAGATCTTAATTTTGAAAAGATCAGTTAAGAAAAAAAGAAGAATTGTTAAGGAATGTTACATCAAAAAAATTCACACACATGTCCCTTAAACACACTTGTTGGAGATCCACTTAATTCTAAGAATAAGACCAAAGAAATAACAGTAGCAGGGGGTAAGCCTCTTTTCATTAATTCATCCTTATCTTCTTCACAAGAAAATGAATTGAAGAAAATCTTGGAAAATCATACTAAAGCATTTGCTTGGGAATATAAAGAAATGAGAGGAATTCACCCTTCTATTTTTACTCATCATATTTATATTAAAGATGTTAAACCAATAAGGAAAGGTCAAAGAAGGATCAATCCTGCCCTTCAAGATATTGTAAAATAAGAAATAGAAAATTTGTTGAAAGTAAGGTTTATTTATCTAATATCTGATAGTCAATGTGTTTCCCCATTATTTATTGTTCCCAAGAAAAATTGAAAATGGCATGTATGTGTGGACTACAAAGAATTAAACAAATCCACTATAAAATATCATTTTCCTTTGCCATTTATTGATCAAATACTTGATAACCTAGCTGGAAGTAGTTATTTATCTTTCTTAGATGGCTTTAGTGGGTACAATCAAATCCAAGTGGCTCCTAAAGACCAGGATAAGACTACATTTACATGTCCTTTGAGAATGCATGCTTATATTGTTCTACCATTTGGACTATGTAATGCACCAACAACTTTTTAGAGAGTTGTTTTGGCTATTTTTGTAGATTTGACTACCTTATGTGTGGAAGTATATATGGATGACTTAACAGTTCATGCACAAACATTTGAAGAAGCAGTCAAAAGTTTAAATAATGTTTTACAAAGATGTAAGGATCTTAGGTTATCTTTGAATCATGAAAAGAGTTCCCTCATGATGACATAAGGGATTGTTCTGGGACATCACATTTCAAAAGAGGGGATAAAATTTGACCCCAAGAAAGTAGAAATCATTCAAAGGATAGAGATTCCTAAAATTCAAACTGAAGTTCATAGTTTTCTTGGGCATGATGGTTACTACAGAAGATTCATTGAAGGGTTTAGTAAAATTTTTGAACCTTTATTCACATTGCTCAATAAGGATGTGGAGTTCTTATCAACAAGTGATTGTAAAAAATAATTTGATATAATTAAACATGCTTTAACTACTACTCCAATTATCAAAGTACCTATTTGGGGAGTTCCATTTCATATACATGTTGATGCATCTAATTTTTCTATTGGTGCAGTCTTAGGATAGAAAGATGAGAATGAAGTAATGCATGCTATCTACTATATTAGTAAAAATATGAATCCTACTAAAAGGAATTACACAACAACTATAAAAAAAATTCTAGCAGTAATATATGCAATTAATAAATTCAAGCACTATATTAATAGTTACAAGATATTCATTCACACAGACCATGCTGCTATTAAATATCTGATGAATAAAGCTATAGGGGGTGGAAAAATTATAAGATGGCTATTATTATTGCAAGAATTTTATGTGACAACTATAGATAAGCCTGGTAAAGATAATTTTGTTGTTGATTTCCTTTCAAGAATTGTTTTGCAGGGTGATCAAGAGCCAATAGATGACACCTTCCCTAATGAGCACTTGTTTGCAATATCAATTCATCCACCTTGGTTTGTTGATCTTGCAAATTATCTTGTAATAGGGAAGTTTCCAAATCATTTTAACCCTAAGAAGAAAAGGAAATTGATTCTTGAAAGTTCTAGATTCCAATGGATAAATGGACTTTTATTTAAGATGTGTCTTGATCATGTTCTTCATAGGTGTGTTGTTGAAATATATTTTTATGATGTTATACATGCTTTCCACCATGAGCCAGAAGGAGGACATTATTTAGTAGTTAGAATTGTCCATAAGATCTTAGGAACTAATTATTTTTGGTCATCTATAACAAAGGATGTTTCATTATTTGTTAAGCATTGTGATGAGTGCCAACACATGGGAAGACCTAAACCAACAATGGAGATTCCATTACAACCTTAGATAGCTCTAAAACCATTCGAGAAATGGGGAATTGATTTTATAGGAACTGTTGATCCACCTTCTAAAGGACAACATTATATTCTGATTTGTATTGATTATGTCACAAAGTGGGCTAAAGTGAAAGATTTTCCAACAGTAAGAGAAGATAAAGTAGCTGATTTTTTGTACAAACATATTTTTTAAAGATTCAGAGCACCAAGGGAGATAGTATCAAACCAAGGACCTCAGTTTTTGTTTGTTATGATGGAAGATTTTATGAAAAGATATCATATGACACATCGTAAATCCACACCATACCATCCATAGGAAAATGCACAAGTAGAAGCTACTAACCAGGAATTAGAAAATATCTTGACAAAAATTGTTTCATTAAGAAAAACATATTAGGTAGAAAGGTTAGATGAATCAATCTAGGCTTATTATACAACCTGGAAAACAACCACTAGATACTCTCCATATGATTTAGGATATGGGAAAACTCCAGTTATGCCTATTGAGTTTGAGTTGCAAACATTAAAGACATCATTGGAATTTGGCATTGATTTACCTAAGGTAGAGAAAAATAGGATTCTATAGCTGAATTGATTAGATGAAATGAGAATGGAAGCTCTTCAGCATACATAAATGATACAAAAGCAAAGAAAAGAATGACATGATGAGCATATTGTGATCAAACAATTCAAGAAAGGAGATTGGGCATTACTATTTGATTCCAGATTCTAGGAGTTTAAAGGGAAATTCAATACAAGATGGTTAGGACCTTATGAGATTGATCAAATTTTTGAAAATGGAGTTGTTTAGTTGGTACCAATAGATGGAGAAAGAAGAATTATGCTAGTTAATGGCCATCGTCTGAAGATATATCACAAGCCAACATCAAAAGAATAATTTTTATCTAAGTTACAACATAGAATTGAATATTTTATTGTGGAGGATATCTCTTCCATGGAAGAATGTACTTCCTTATAATCCTTTTTAAGAAAGTAAGAATAAAGAAGGTAAATTGAAAACTAGAAATGGTGGTTTACCATCCAAAAAATGATTCAAAAAAAAAAATTCTAACCTTCTTGTCTCTTGCAGGTATAGCTTTGAATAGATTATAATTTCTCCTTACTAAACCAGAGAGCTCTTGATAGCTCCTGATAGCTCCTGATCAAATTAGACATGAATTTTTTTGTGAAAGCATTAACTAACGAACAAGTTAATTCAACTCTTGATAGCTCTTGATTACTCCTAACCAGTTGTTCTCAGTGTGAAAATAAGTTCAATAGAAAGACTCCTGATTGCTTTGAGTTATTAGATGATCAATTAATGATTGATACAATCCACAGTATTTGGGAGTGATAAAATGGATTCATGTGTCATTGGAAGCTTTCAACTTTATTATTTTGCTAACTAGTTTGTTGACTGTGTAGGTACATATTTATTTAATATTTAATATTTTAATGGTTTAATATTATAACATGTGGATGAATTGGGCTCCCACAAGGGTTGAGTTCAGCATGTTATTATTAACCATGATCAAGTACATCATTCAAATTTGAAGATATTTGACAGATGTTGATCCTTGTTGGAAGAAGTGAAGATTTTTTCAATAAACTCAGTCGTCGGATGAACCCCAGGTCAAATCAATATCATTTCATACTAATGGGGTAAGTATTTATATGATGCATTTATTTTTTGAAAGTTTAAATGCATTTAATTATTTTTCATAGATTTGTTTAAAAGGTCATATCATGCAGTTAAAATCCAAGTGTAATTTATTGAGTAGATGTTGTGAGGTGACATTAGTTGTTAAGTAATGATTATGAGGTGATGTATTTAGAAGTAGTAAATGTAATTTCACCACCTTTCACCAATAGAATCTTTAAAAAAATATAGTTGGCAAGATATCTCATGCGTGTGAAATACACTCTGGTTTAAGTTGAATTTAATGTCAAGTAAAAGACATTTAATACCAAGGAAATAACTACAAGTTATTTTGAATTTAGCAAACAGAGAGAAAAAGACCCATTGTCATTCTTACAAAATTGTTTTCTGCATTTTCTCTTAACTAAAAATTGTTCTTAAATTTCTCAAAGTTTGGTGTGGTGAAAATGGGATACAAGAAAATTGTTGACCCAAAAGAAGCAATTTTGAATAATGAAACAAGCAAATGGTTATAGAAAGTGGGATGAATCAACCTCATACTCAAATTTGAAGGGTATGAATGGAATATCATTCAGGAATTTGTAAGGAATTTCCACCTCAATTTCATTGTTGTGAGAGGAGAGACTATTCCAATATCCACAATTATAATTAGTGCATTGTCTGGAATCTCAGATGAAGGTGAAATGGTTAAGCCAGGACAATTTGATTTAAAATAGCTTCTGCAAATGTTTCATGTTAACACAAAACCTCTTCCTGCTTTTCAAATACACAGAGGCAAAAACAAAGGGTATTGAAAGAGGGAGTCTTCAGGAGCCCTGGTCTTCAATAGTGCACTGCTTGATGAAATATTTCACCTATGAGGGTCAATATGCTTTAGTGTTGGTGCCAAATTTGTGCCTATTGATTCATGTTTGTCATGGTCAATAAAAACCTAAGGTAAGGGTAAATTTACCCGCGTTCTTATTCTCACAAGTAAGTGATATGGCGATGAGGTGCAAGGAGAAAGAAAGTAGAATAACACATCATGGTTTAATGCATTTTATTGTTAAACACCATTTCTTGCAAAAACCTAATGAGGAAAAACAATGGATACATTTTTTGTTGAATACTTAGGGAAAGAGTTTAGGAAAACATAAAACCCCTATGACTAGAACCTGGAAATTGAAAAGGGGAAAAGTTCAAAAGAAACTAGGGAAAAATTTATAGAAAGGCATGAAAAACAAGACCCTAAGGAATCAAGGCCTTCCAAGAAAAGGAAATCCAAAGAAACTAGAACCTCAAAGGAGACTGAAACTAAAAAGGAAAGCCCTAAAAGGGAAAAGGAAACTAGGAAGGAAAGAAATTTGAAAAAGAGAAAGTAGACAAAAAAAATAGAAAAACCTGAGGAAAGAAAGAAATTAAAAAGGGGGAAGAAAAGAAAAGCTCCTAAATCTACTACTATAGTTAAAATTGAAGAAGCTGAAGCAGAGGAGGCTATAAAATAAAAAGAAGATTCTTAATCTTGAAAGAACAATCCCCCAAGGTTATTTTCTAGTTCCCCTATTAGGGAATCATTTATTCCAAGCCCTAGTGTGTTGGCAAGAGACACTGCAAATGCTTTTTGGTTTTGTCATTGATGTCAAAGGGGGAGAGTTGTACAGTGAAAAATGTATATTCATCTTAGGGGGAGTTGCATTTCTAAGCTGAGATTGAAAATTCTTTTTGAAGTTTTGAAGTGGCAGTGTAATTCATGTTGGTACTGATCTGATACTTAGTCATTTTTCACTAAGTGTTGCCATCAATGCCAAAGGGGGAGATTGTTGGCAAGAGACACTGTAATTTTTTTTGGTGTTGTCATTGATGGAAACCCTAGTTGGTGATTAGATCTGTATGTCATTATTTGCTCATACTGACAGAAAGATTGAAGACATTCAAGGAAGAACAGAGCATCTTATAGTTTTGTGTTCATTGATTCACATGCTAATTTTCTGTTGTTATTTTGAGTTGTGGATCTTGAATGGGAGGTTGATCAATGTATTTCTTATGTTATCTAAAAATATCAGTGCCTCGTATCAAGTTATGTGCAAGTCTGGAGATCCAATTGGATATCTTTTTGTTCATCAATGTTTGGGGCCGACCTAGTTGATATAACATGTCGCAGATATTTGAGGAGTGTTTACTCAAATGTTTTTGTGTTCAAGCATTTTGATTTGGGTCTGAGCTAAGTTGTGGCCGATCCTTATGGATTTTTATTGAATATTATTCATGATTTGAGTCGTCAGTTGTAAATATTATTAAGTTTTATTGAAGCTGACTTGTTGCAATTAAATTCTTAGTCATGGATATATATAAATGATCAATTATATCATTTTGGTGTGTGAATAAGGTGTTTCGATGTGTGTTGAAAATATTAGAAGGGTGATTGAGTGATTATTCATAGTTTCACTTGTTCATGAAAGATTTTGTGATGTGAGTTAGAGCAGAGTAGAGCAGAAGTGCAGAATCAGTCAAAAGGATAGAAGATCGACTACTAATCCTAACAAGAACTGTAATCAAGCATTTGTAGATGCTACTCTCTTAGTTCATTCTTTTGGATCTAATCCAAATCTTTGTAAGGTAGTGTGCCTAAATGCAAGTGCATTCCCACATTGTAAACTTCCTTTTGAGTGTACTTAGATCATTTTGTGGATTGGCCATCCACCATGGTTTTTCCCCTAATAGGTTTTCCACATAAAAATTCTTGTGTTATGGTGTTGTGGTTGTTTGCTTTTTGTTCATGCATATTTCTTTTGGTTGAATTTTTTAAGTGGGTTAAAGATTAGAATAATAAATTTAATTTTTGCAGAACACTGATTCACCCCCCTCTCAATGTTGCTTGTTTCCAACATTGTGTTCATGGAGGAAGCCCTTCTATTTCTCCAAAATCTCCTTTAGAGGAAGAGTAAATTGAAGTTTAGATTCCTATTGTTTTTAGTTTGTCAACTTAGTTTACTAAAGAAATGGAAGAGGTATTTTTCCATAGGGAGGGGAAGCAGCCTTTAGAATAGCAAGAGGAAATTGATAAAAAATTAAACCAAAGGCAAGAAGAAGAGAGACAAGTTGAATTTTCACTTAGGTTATCCAAATTAGAAAAGGAAATATAAGATTACAAAATGAAAAACATGGTACCAGAAATGAAACTAAGAAAAAAAGAAGAGGAGATATAAAAATCTAGAACTGAAATGGAAAAACTTAAGTCGCAAGTCCAACAAGACACAAGTCAACTGCTCAAAAAACTAGAAAATGTAGAAGGAGAATTAGCTAGAATGACTGAGCAGTGCAAAAAAAAATACAATGAGATTTAGGGGTTAAGAGAGGAAATGGAAAGAAGGCATCAAACAACTTCTAAAATAGCAGAAAAAAAACAAACTATGTCTACATATTCTAAGTTACTTTGTTTACCTCCGCCAGAGGATAAACCTAGGGAAGAGCCCACAAGACTGAAATATCTCTCACTTCCTGCTATGAAGTATAAACAATTGAATAAATAGCTTTAGGATAGAATAGAGGAAATTACTCAAGAAAGAGAAGAAGCTAAAAATAGACTAATTAAAGCTGTTGATATTCCATTTTCACTTGCAACAACTAGGAATCCTTCAGGAATGTATGGTTTATTCCTGAGGGAAATGTTTTTAAAGTGTAAATTGAATCAACTAATTTTGAAAAGGAATTTAGACTTCTGGACTAATAATGCTTTCCTTCAGTCATATTTTAACAGTCATCCTAATGTTCAAAATCAAATGTGTGAATTCTTCCAACATGATTTTCTCATGGGTGATGTAAGTGACTCCCTTCTTAAAATTTATGCTAGAGAATTACAAATTAGATCTTCTTTTTCTTTACTACAACATCCAGTGGAATGGACAGGAAGAATGGGATAGTACAAAGATTCCTAGAAGAAGTATCGACTACCCATGAGGGGAGAGAAACTGAATTCAATTGAGTATATAAAGAAGTTCAGATTAGTAGCTAGACTCAATGATGTTGCACCTATTTATAGGACTAACTTATTGAAGAGTATAACATGTTTTCAAGAAGTGGAAGGAACATTAGCACCAATAGCTCTCCAAGCATACATTGAGAGATTTAATTCAATTCGAGATCCATTGAAGAGAATAGAACCAGTCAACCCAAATAACATTAGGTGGAGCTTAACCAAGGTAAGGCATATAATCGGTTTGATGCATGAATAGAAGGAAATGTAGATTGGCATGAGATTCAGGATTCCTATTATCATCATGCCCATACCTAAAATCAATGCACTAGACATAATACTAGATGAAGTTTTGAAAAATTGGTATGAAAAGTTGGAGTAGAATGATGGATTTTTCAACAAATACAAATCAACAACTGAATACAAATAAGGAGTCTTCGACTGTGCTTTATGGCTAGAAATTGTCAACAAAAACATTTTGGATACCATCAATCTATAACCATGAGGACATGGTTATGAACAAGAGGGGAAGAATGATGAAGCCTTCTAAGGACTTCATATATTTTGCAATATTAACACTTGATACTTTATATTTGGCTTAGAAACTTGTGATATTATCTTTTATTTACCTCAAATATGAACTTAATTATGCATAAGAACTTAGAATATAATTTTTTTGTATGAATGCTTATTTTTGTTAAATGCATGATTAAAATGGTATTTAATGTGTGACTATTTCATGATGATATGTATTGAATGTGTAACTAGAAGAGGAATTTACTTATCAAAATAAAATGTTAATGGTTTACATTCAAAATAAGATTGGTGGCTAACCTTTTACAGCTCAACATCATCAACCAAGTTACCTGTCAACTAAACAGAAGTTCTAACTAAGTGCATGTTCTAGCTCTTGAGTTCTATCAACGTCAATTGAAGATAGTTACAAGATCTTCATGATTGTTCCCCTGCTCTACAAGATATCTTTAATAGATTGGAGCTTGTTTAGTTTCCTACTTTTTCCATGTTTTCAAATAAGGGATGGATATATGTATCCGATCTCATGATTAGTTTGACATTAGATGATCTTAGTTTTTTTCAAGTTCTCACTATTTTCAATTACCTGTTGAACAATTTGTAATTCGCCCCTCTTTGGGAAAATTTGCTGAAAATAAAAGGAAGTTGATCCAAATTCTGTGTTGGATCCCTCTAGAGGTAGAGTAGGGCCTACTCTACTGAAGTAAGGTGATCCCATTTAATATATAGTTGATCTTCATTCATTTAAAATTTCATCTTTTGTTCTTAGAATGGTTTGTAAGTTGAATGTTAGAATAAATCCCAAATTTAACATTACAAGCTTAGATCGATTACTGTGTTAATTAATTGCATTCTTAGATCAATTAATGTGTTAATTAAATAGATAAAGTTATTCAGTTTATAGCTAATTAGATTGCAGATCAGACAATTAACTTAGCATTGATAGATGATTATGTTCTTAATGGAATATGAGCAGAGCAAGAACTATTACTTGTTAGATTGAACAAATGAGGATTAGTGTAGGTTGTTTTTAAAGTTATATTTAAACTCTAGATCTTGAATTGAGTAAATTTTAGATTCTTGTTTTCCTACAATTAGATTTAGTTAATCATCCAGTCCTAACCATTCAATTTAGCTTGGAGTATGAACTATCCCTATACATCTTATATTCTGAAGTAATTCAGTTTAAAACTTTAGAATAAGTTAAGACAAATAGATTAGAGGAATATCATAGAGTAGTGTAGAGTCACTTCCGATAAGGAAGGAACCACTCTGACCCACTCTTGACAAAGCAAAATTACTACAAAACCCCCCCAAAACCAACAAAACTGATCCAAATCTTACCACAGATAGCTTTAGACACCCCTGGGTTGACAAATAAAGAGATAAGTGATTAGGGAATTGTGGCAACAATGACCCCTACCCAACAATTATCAAGAATTGGATGCTTCTAAATCTTCCCAAACCTAGGGTTGTACAAAATAGAGCTCCTATAGTGGACACAAAATTGGTAAAATGGTGTCCTCCTCCTTTGGGCTTCATCAAAATAAACTTCGATGGGGCCTCTAGGGGCAACCTGAGAAAATATGGGGCTACAACCATACTAAGAGATTGGTAGGGTTCTTGCGTTGGGGTAGTATGTGCTCAACTCAAAGCTTAACTAACAATATGGTTGAGTTTAATGCTCTCAAAATTGGTCTAGAGTTGGTAATCAAATCATTCATTCCCCAAATATTTATTGAAGGTGACTCTATGGTTGTTTTCTCGGCTATCACAAATCAAAACTTGAAATCATGGAATTTGAACTACATTCTAAAGCACATCCAAGACTTATTAAAAAACTTCTCCTCTTTTCAAATTAGAAACTATTATAGGGAAGTGAATACCATGGAAAATTTGTTGGCTAACAAAGTTATTGATGAACATATTATTTACAATAAATTCAAAAAACAAGATTATAGGATATTATTTTCATAATTGACCTTTTATTTTCCATATTTTGCAAAATGGTTAATTTTTGGCTCTTTCTCAAGCTTTACAGGTTCTCATGATTCTCTTTCTTTAATGTGGGAATTATATATGTAAGGTATCAATGAATAATTTTTTGGTTGTATCAAGGCTAAGTGACAATACATTACAGATATTAAAAGATTAATGTTTTAGGTAATATAAGGTTATTTCCTTGGTCACGATATCCATTTTCACTTGGGAATCACATAATGCTCGAGTTGTCACTATGGTTTTATTGCTAAATTATTTATTGGGGCCCTCTTCTGCATTAATCACCCGTGAGGAAATGCTCCTCACAGATGGTTAATGGGGAATAGGGTGGTGGCAGACATTTATGCCTAAGACTACACACTTTCATTGGTAAAAAAATTTTGGATATTTGACGATCAACATGACATTCAGTTTTCCTAGACATCTTGATGTAGGAGCATCCATGGTTGATAGGCTATCCTACATCAACCAAAAGGAATTTGAATTTGAATTTGGATTTGAATTTTAGTGAGGTTGTGAGATGAATTTTAATTTCATGTGAGGGATGTTGAATTTCATTTCATCTTGGTTAATTTTATGTTTATTCAAGCTCATTTTGAAATGGTCAAAATTGGCATAGTGCAAATAATGCAAAATTGCAATTTTAATACAATTTGAATTCAAAAATGCCAAGAAAAGCATGATAGTCATTGGGATATGAAATAAAGGTGTTTTAAAATAATTATTTAGAATCCCTAAATAATAGGATTTGTGGAGGTGGGTGCCCAAGTTTTCTTTTTCTGGGATTTTCTTTTTTCAGGAGCTAGTGGAGGAGCGGTCAAATGTAAATCCCAACTTTTATGGAATTGGGAAATCAATTGGATTTAATTTTTTAACATTATTTAATGTTTTAATTTATGTTTGTGGTGTAGCTACATGATAGGAGTCATTCTAATTTGTGTAAATGGGAATTTGAAGGAAATGAAATGAAATTTCATTCTAACACGAGTTAGGAAGGCATTTTTCTTCTTGTAGCTTTCAGTTTTCAGGAGGAGAAGTTGAAAAAGAGTTGGAGAGAGGTTGTAGCATACCATGGAGGTTGATTTTTGTTGTATGTTTTAGGTGTGAGGAGCTATTTTCAGCAGAAAATATATTGTAATTTCATGGTTAGAACTTGTTGAGTGTTGTGAGTGTTTGTTGCAAGTTGCATAACTAAAGATTGTGAGACATAAGTCTACTTGTTGAAGGGAGAAAATACATTAGTTTAGTTCTCAGTTTTGGGGGTTTGAAATTGTTTTTATTTCAGGTTTGGGTTGATTTATAACAACAAATAGAGTTCCAATTCTTTCAATGAGAAGTTATAGGAGTTACAGGTGGAATAGAGGTGTTGGAGAGTGCAGAGATTTGTGGGAGCTCACATAGTTTGAGCATGAGAATATTTTTCAATATATTTCATTGTCTTATGTGATATTTCTATGGGGTTTATTGTTTTTTATCAGTCCTTTGTGACTGAAAATAAGTTGTAATAATATTTTTCTTTCAAGGAGCGCAATGGTTGCAAGTTGCAAACCATGATTGTGTTGGATTGTTTACAATTTCTATTTTGTTTGAAGAATCAATTGTGAGAGGGTTTTAAGAGGGTTGTTACAGGTATTAAATGGACATATGTTGTTGTTCATTAGTCCTTTGTTGACTAAAAAATTCTTGTAATCCTTTTTTTTTACATTGCAATATCAAGTTTGCAAGTGCAAACCAAGTTTTCTTGTTTTATGAGCAATACTTCCAACTATTTAATGTAATTCCTATATGGATTTTAAAGAGGGACTAAGTGGTTTTTGAAGGGTGTTGTAGCATTTTTTTAATTTCTTCAATGGTATTAGAGCTGGTTGTTCCTAGGTGTGCAGGACGAAGCACCGATGTGAGGCAATTTGCACCAAGACCTGTGGGTAGAGAGTAAAGTAGTTGCAAAGAGAGTGTGGAAAAGTGTTTGAAAAAATGTCTTGGAAGCCAGGAGAAGGTTTTGTGATGAAGAAAAAGTTTATAGAGACACAAATAGAGAATAAAGAGCCCATACAAAGGATTAATTTATTTCGAACAAGGTGTAAGGTGAGTGGGAAATGTTGCAAAGTCATTGTGGACAATCGTAGCACCAATAATGTTGTATCCGAAGAAATGGTAGAAAAGATGAAATTGAAAAGAATCAAGCATCCTAGCCCATACTATATTTATTGGTTACAAGGAGAATGCCAAATATGGGTAAGTGAGCAATGTGTGGTTGATTTTCAAATTAGTAGATATAAGGATGTGATTGTATGTGATATAGTACCTATGGATATATGCCATGTTTTGTTGGGTAGACCATGGTTGTATGATCGAAGAGCCCTACATGATGGTAGGAAGAATACATATAGAATCATAAAGGATGGGGAAGAATATGTTTTGAATCCTTCATAGGATAGGCAAGAGGAAGTGGCAAAAGAAGTTATAGCAGATAATAAGGATCGAAAGGAAAATAAAACGGGAAGGGTTGAATCTTATTGTTCTTTTGGTACTGATATGTTTGTAAGTGAAACTTTGTGTACATGGAAGAAAGATGAAAAGGAAAGTGTGGAAATCCTTGTTCAAAAGAATAAAGAGGGAAAAGAAAAGGAAAGTGCAGAAATGATTAAGGATGGCAAGTGTCCTTTGGAGGACTTGAAAGTAATGGAAAATGAAAGTGAAATTGAGAGTGAAGGAGAAAAAGTTATGGTAGCAGAAAATGGTGAAGAAAAGGTTGAAGAGAAAGAGGTAATGCATAATATTTTTCATTTTTATGATGAATATGAGAGTGGATCTTGTGTAGATAGAAAGATTGTAGTGGTAGAAAAGGAATGACAAGTGTTGACAGAAGGTGGAGTGAAGATTACAACAAAAGGTAATGAGGTGAGATCAAATATTGATGAATTCCTTAACGAGGTTGAGAATTATATTGCAGCAAGTAATGAGAAGGTAAAACCTTTTATTTTTTAATTATTTTCATGATCATTTGGATGATTTCTAGTGAATTCAAATGAAATGGTTCAGTTAGAGATTGCTAGTGAAGTGTGGAATGCAGAGCATTTGAATGGTCTTGTAGAGTTTGGTGCAGGTACAGTTTGGTGGAGGTGGTTGGTCAATGGTGGGTCAAATCCCACAAGAGAAGAGAGGAAAATGTGGAATTATGATGAATATGGTAAATGGTGGATACAAGTCCACAAGAGGAGAGAAGAATGAAATGCAAGGTTGTTGGAGGAGGATGGTGAATGTTCTGACAAGATATTGGAAGAGGAGGAAGAAGAGATTATCAGAGGTACCAGGATCAGTGTTGGAGTTTTCTACAGATTTCTTGTAATCTGAAAGGGTGGTACTACCACTCAACTCCATTTTTTGAATCCATATTCACAAAAATTTCTTACCATGGGTGCCTAATGCAAGAGAATCCATGGTTGACAGGCTATCCTGCATCAACCAAAAGGAATTTGAATTTGAATTTTGGTGAGGTTGTGAGATGAATTTGGATTTCAAGTGAGGGATGTTGAATTTCATTTGATATTGGTTAATTTTATGTTTATTCAAGATCATTTTGAAATGGTTAAAATTGGTATAGTGCAAATAATGAAAAATTGCAATTTTAATGCAATTTGAATTCAAAAATGCCAAGAAAAGCATGATAGGCATTAGGATATGAAATAAAGGTTTTTTAAAACAATTATTTAGAATCCCTAAAAAATAGGATTTGTGGAGGTGGGTGCCCAAGTCTTCTTTTTCTAGAATTTTCTTTTTCAGGAGCTAGTGGAGGAACGGTCAAATGTAATTCCCAACTTTTGTGGAATGAAGAAATCAATTGGATTTAATTTTTTAACATTATTTATGTTTTAATTTTTATTTTTTGTGAAACTACGTGATAGGGGTCATTCTAATTTGGGGATAGGGGAATTTGAACAAAATAAAATGAAATTTCATTCCGATACGAACTAGTTAGGAATGTATTTTTTCTTCCTATAGCTTTCAGTTTTCAGGAGGAGAAGTTGAAAGGGAGTTGGAGAGAGGTTGTAGCATCCCATGGAGGTTTCTTTTTGTTGTATGTTTCAAGTGTGAGGAGCTATTTGTAGTAGAAAATAGATTGGAAGTTCATGGTTAGAACTTGTTGAGTGTTGTGAGTGTTTGTTGCAAGTTGCATAACTGAAGATTGTGAGACATAACTCTACTTGTTGAAGGGAGAAAATACATGAGTTTAGTTCTCATTTTTGGGGGTTTGAAATGTTGTTTATTATAGGTTTGTATTGATTGATAACAAAAAATAGAGTGCCAAGTCTTTCAGTGAGAAGTTACAGGAGTTGTAGGTGGAATAGAGGTGTTGGAGAGTGCATAGATTTGTGGGAGCTCACATAGTTTGAGCATGAGAATGTTTTTCAATGTTTTTCATTGGCTTATGTGATATTTCTATGGGGTTTTATTACTATTTATCAGTCCTCTATGACTGTAAATAAGTTGTAATAAGATTTTCTTTGAAGAATAGAAATGGTTGCAAGTTGCAAACCAAGATTGTGTTAGATTGTTTGCAATTTCTACGTTGTTGAGAGGGTTTTAAGAGGGTTATTGTAGGTACTAAATGGACATATGTTGCTATCCAACAGTCCTTTGTTGACTGAAAATGTTTCGTAATCCTTTGTTTTTACATTGCAATATCAAGTTTGCAAGTGAAAACCAAGTTTTCTTGTTTTATGAGCAATACTTCCAACTATTTGATGTAATGCCTACGTGGATTTTAAAGAGGTATTGAAATGGTTTTCAAAGGGTGTTGTAGCCTTTTTTGTTTATTTCATCACATCATATAGCTATTTTTGTATCTAATGGATACCCTCTTCTATTTCTGGTGATTGTCAACGTACTTTGGAGACATATTCTTGTGGTTTGTCTTTGAGGAGCCAATTTTGGCGTTGTCTCCATTGGGGGAACTGAATTCTAAAGAATATTGTTTTTTTTTTATTTCTATAATTCAATCTTATGATAGATGTCCAACTAGCTCAAACTTTAGTGTATTTCTATCTCCTTCCTTATAGCTTGCTTTTCTCGCACAGTTCTTTTATGGCACATTAATGCAACATGTGTGTTCACTTATTGCAAGGTTATTAACAATTTTGGCATTTTTAATTCTGGTGCCATCTCTAGGGGTGCAATTTCTAATCACCTTTTCCTTCATCTCATGGCTGGTTGGCTCTTATGATATTTGTAAATGTTACTAAAAATTGTGTCTCACCTAATTGACACTGATTCCTCAAACAAAAATTTTTACAAGGCATCCTTTGGTTAGAGCTCAGTATGGTGACATTTGGCTTTTCTTTTTTTGGCAATTGGTACCTCATTTTTTCTTCCATTAATCGTTACAAGAACTCGCACCTCCAATTAGTACAATGGTATTCCAACACATTAACTTCAAATATGTGTATTTGTTCTTGGTTTATGAACTATTTAATGGGATCATTCGGCTTTATGAATTGTTTCTTGGGTTATTTTCTATGTGGAAAATTAACTATTTTCAAGTTGTGTCAATGGAGAGTTATTTTAGAGTGCTCGTTCCTGCCAAAGTACATAAAAATAAGGAATAGATCTCCATTCAAAATTGAGAAGGTGTGGAGAACTTTTGGGATTGAATGCAATCAAGTTGTTGATGCCATTTTCACTTTTGTGGGTTGGGATTTGTTAGACATTCATGTCATGGCTTTACCATATGAAATTGCTTCAATATTTGTATCAAACCTGATGGATTTTTTGTGGTGCGTGGAGATGGTTAAATATTTGGTAGGAACTTCTTGCCCCATATTTTTCCTCTCTCATCCCTACAACCTATTCTTAAAAGCTACAATATTCTCCATGGAACTTATGAGATTGGAGGTATTCTTTGTCGCCAATACCTACTTGTCGAGAAGTATCTCTCAAGACTATTATGTTCTATGGCACATAGGCTAATCAATGATTGTCCAAGTGAATTTGATTGTAAATTAAGCAAGATGCGAGGTTCATTAGGTAACCCAATTTGTGATATTTTAAAAAATATTTTTGATGTTGTTAAATTTCTTATTCGACACACTTTGGTCAAACCCCATGATGAGCCCTATTTTCCTCCACCCGTCGACATTGCATCTTCTTTTGAAAGCTGCTCTTGAATTTCTTCTTTCTTTCTTATCATTTTGTTGTCTTATGGTTCTTCCATGTCTCTTTTTGGATCTTTTGCAAGTGGAAGTTTCTCTAATGGTTTTTTCTCTTGGTTTCCATATTTCTTTTTGTTACTCTTTCAGGGTCCCTTGGTGCTTCTCTACAGGTTTCATTGAGCATTATACTTGTTTGTTTTGCTCATGGTTCTAATCATGTTGTTTCAGTTACTATGGATAGCCATTTTTGCATGATGATGTAACTATTACTACATGAATTAGTATATGGCTTCACTATTTAGACTTGTCAATTTGGAATTCGAATGTAATTATCCATTTTTGGGATTGTTCTCTCTCCATTTTTTTTCATGGAGATTTTTGTAAAATATACAGACTATTATATTTTTGCTCTTGAGGAGCATCAACTTGTATCCCACTCTTTTTATTTTAATAAAATGTTTTGTGGCTTGCCATTTTTTTGCTAAAATATACATTTATTATTTATAATATTATAATACTATATTATTTATATTATATATAATATAATATAATATAAAATACACATTATATGATTTATGTATATATTAATATATTAAATTTAATAAATATTTATAGAGAAGGAAACAGGTACCCGTGTTATCAATAATAGGTATCCATTATGTGGGGCTAAAAACAAACCCATCATTTCTTCAAAATATAAATGTGTCTCTACTATGAAAAATGAATATCCGTTCATAGAAATGGATATCTGTTATATGAAACTCAAGAAATCTATTATATATTAAATATTAAATATTATAACTTATATATTATATTATATATTGTGTATTATATGATATTATCTATATAACATATTATTATTATTCTAATATATATTATATTTATATATATTAATTTAATTTAATATATATTATATATTATTATTAAGAAATATAGACAAATAAATGGAGATAGGGAGAGAGAGTTAGGAAAGAAGGGAGGGATAGGTGGAGAGAGGTGGGAGGGAGAGAGAGGGAAGGATGGAGATAGAAATTGGTAGGGTGGGAGGGAGAGAGGAAGGGACAAAAAGAGGGAAGGATCTCAAGATAGCAAGGTAGGATAGGAGGTAGATATGGATTGGTAGTGTGGGAGGTTGAGAGATAGAGAGGGATAGGTGGAGGGAGAGAAAGAGGGAAGGAGGGAGAGAGGGAGGGAGAGAAAGAGGGAAGGAGGGAGAGGATTGGTAAGGTGAGAGGGGGAGAGAGGAGATATGGAATGGTAGGGTGTAAGGAAGACAAAGAGGGATAGGTGGAGGGAGAGAAAGAGGCAAGGAGGGACATAGGGATTGATAATGTGAGAGGGCTAGTGAGGGAAGGAGGGAGAGAGAAAGAAGGAGATAGGGAGTGGTAAGGTGGTAGGAATGGAGAGAAAGAAGTAGATAGATATTGGTAGGGTGGGAGGGGGAGAGAGAGAGAAGGAGATAGGGATTGGTAGGATGGAAGGGAGTGAGGAGGAGATAGAGATTGGTACGGTGGGATGGAGAGAGAAAGGGAAGGAGATATGGGTAGGTAATATGGGAGGGTGAGAGAGGGAAGGAGGGAGATAGGGTATGGTAGGGTGGGAGGGATAGAGAGAGAAGGAAATATGGATTGGTATGGTGGGAGGGAGAGAGAAAGGAGATATGGATTTGGTAGGGTGGGAGGGAGAGAGAGAGAAGGAGATAGTGATTGTAAGGTGAGAGTGTGAGAGAGAGAGGGAGAGAGGGATATAGGGAATGGTAGAGTGGGTGGAATAGAGAGAAAGAAGGAGATAGATATTGGTAGGGTGGAAGGGAGAGAGATAAGGAGATAGGAATTTTTATGGTGGGAGGGAGAGAGATGAGGGAGGGAGAGAGAGAGAGAGAGGGTGGGAAGGTGAGAAATATAGGAGGGAGATAGGGAGTGGTAGGGTGGGAGGGAGGCAGGGAGGGAGTAAAGAGGGAAGGAGGGAGATAGGGAGTGGTAGGGAGGGAGAGAAAGAGGGAATGAGATAGATATGGATTAGTAAGGTGGGAGGGAGGGAGAGAGAGAGAGAGAAGGAGATAGGGAGGGATAGGTCACATGAGAGAAATATGGAAGGAGGGAGATAGGGATTCATAAGGTGAGAGGGTGAGAGAGGGAAGGAGAGACGTAGGGATTGGTAGGGTGAGAGGGGGACAGAGAGAGAGAGGGGGATTTTATAAGGATTGGTAGGGTGGGAGTGAGAGTGAGAAGAAGATAGGGATTGGTAGGGTGGAGGGAGAGAGAGAGAGAAGGAGATAGTGATTGGTACGGTGGGAGGGAGAAATAGAAGGAGATATGAATTATAAGGTGGGAGGGTGAGAGAGGGGAGATAGGGAGTGGTAGGGTAGGAGGAATAGAGAGAAAGGAGATAGAGATTGGTAGCATGGTAGGGGGAGAGAGAGAGAGAGAGAGAAATAGGTAGGGTGGGAGGGAGGGAGAGAAGGAGATAGGGATTGGTAGGGTGGAAGGGGGAGAGAGAGATAGAGGGAATGAGGGATATGGGGAGTGTTAGGTTGGGAGGGAGAGAAAGAGGATAGGAGAGAGATAGCAAGTAGTAGTATGAGAGGAATAGAGAGAAAAAAGGAAACAAAGATTGGTAGGGTGGGAGGAAGAGAGAGAGATAGAGAAGGAGATATGGTTTGGTGGGGTGGGAGGGAGAGAGAGGAGATATGGATTGGCAGGGTGGGAGGGTGAGAGAGAGAGAGAAGGAGATAGGGATTGGTAGGGTGGGAAGGAGGGAGAGAGAGGAGGAGATAGGAATTGTAAGGTGGGAGGTTGAGAGATGGAAGGAGGGAGATAGGGAGTGGTGGGGTGGGAGGAATAGAAAGAAAGAAGGATATAGAGATTGATAGGGTGGGAGGGAGAGAGAGAAGGAGATAGGGATTGGTAGGGTGGGAGAGAAGAGATAGGTATTGGTAGAGTGGGAAGGAGAGAGAGAGAGAGGGGTGGGGATAGGGGGAGGAGGGAGATATTGAGTGGTAGGGTTGGAGGGAGAGGGAGAGAGATAAAAAGGGAAGGAGGGATATAGGGAGTGGTAGGGTTGGAGGAATAGAAATAAATAAGGAGATAGAGATTAGTAGGGTGGGAGGGAGGGAGAGGAGATAGGGATTGGTAGGGTGGGAGGGAGAGAGAGAATGATATGGGGATTGGTAGGGTGGGAGGGAGTGATAGAGAAGGAGATATGAATTGGTAGGGTGGGAGGGTGAGAGAGAGAAGGATATAGGGATTGTAAGGTGGGAGGGTGAGAGAGGGAAGGAGGGCGATAGGGAGTAGTAGGGTGGTTGGAATAGAAAGAAAGAAGGAGATAGAGATTGGTAGGATGGGAGGGAGAGAAAAAGAGAAGGAGATAGGGATTGGTAGAGTTGGAGGGAGAGAGAGAAGAAGGGAGGGAGATAAGGAGATGAGGATTGGTCGGGTGGTATGGAGGGAGAGAGAGAGGGGAGATAGGGATTTTAAGGTGGGAGGATGAGATAGGTAGGGAGGGAGATAGGGAGTGGTATGGTGAGAGGAATAGAGAGAAAGAAGTAGATATAGATTGGTAGGGAGGGAGAGAGAAAGAGGGAGATGATGAGGTGTTAGAGGTTAGGAGGAGCCAGGGGTGGTGTGTGGAAAGAATAGATAATGTGGGATAGAGATTGGTAGGTGATGAGAGAGGGATAGGGGGAGGGAGAGAAAGAGGGAAGGAGAGAGATAGGAGTGGTAGGGTAGGAGGATTAAGGAGAAAGGAGATAGAGATTGGTAAGGTGGGAGGGTGAGAGAGGGAAGGAGATTAGGATTGGTAGGGTGGGAGGGAGAGAGAGAGAGAGAAGGAGATAGGGATTGGTAGGGTGGGAAGAGAGAGAGAGAGAGAAGGATATAAGGATTGGTAGGGTAGAAGGGAGGGAGAGAGAGAGAGAGATAATGAGTGGTAGAGTGGGAGGAATAGAGATAAAGTAGATAAATATTGGTAAGGTGGGAGGGAGAGAGAGAATGATATAGGAATTAATAGGGTGGGACAGAGAGAGAAGATAGGGATTGTTAGGGTGGGAGGATTACATAAAAAGGAGATAGATATTGGTAGGGTGGGAGGGAGAGAGAGGAGACAAGGATTAGTAGGGTGGAAGGGAGAGAGAGGAGATAGGGATTGGTAGGGTTGAAGGGAGAGAGAGAGAAGGGTATAGGGATTGGTAGGGTGGGAGGGAGAGAGAGGAGACAGGAATTAGTAGGATGGAAGGGAGAGAGAGGAGATAGGGATTGGTAGGGTTGAAGGGAGAGAGAGAGAGAAGGATATAGGGATTGGTACGGTGGGAGGGAGAGATAGAGGGATATAGGTATAGTATGGTGGTAGGGTGAGAGATGGAAGGAGGGAGATAAGGAGTGGTAGGGTGGGAGGAATAGAGATAAAGAAGGAGATAGAGATTTGTATTGTGGGATGGATAGAGAGAGATGGAGATATGGATTGGTAGGGTGGGAGAGAGAGAGAGATGAAAATAGAGATTGGTAGGGTGGGATGGAGAGAGAAAGGGAAAAATATGTGGGTAGGTAAGATGGGAAGGTGAGAGAGGAAAGGAAGGAGATAGGAAGTAGTAGTGTGGTAGGGTTGGAGGGAGAGAAAGAGGAGATACATACTAGTAGGGTGGCAAAGACAAAGGAAGGATAGGGAGAGGGACATAAATAGGGAAGGAGGGAGATAGGGAGTTGTAGGGTGGGAGGGAGAGAGGGAAGGAGAAAAAGAGGGGAGGTAGATAGGGTGTGGTAGGATGGGAGGAACAATGAGAAAGGAGATAGAGATTGGTAGGGTGGGAGGGAGAGAGACAAATAGAAGGAGATAGGGATTGGTAGGGTAGGAGGGAAAGAGAGGAGATAGGGATTGGTGTGGGAGGGAGGGAGAGAGATGAGATAGGGATTGTAAGGTGGGAGTTTCTGAGAGGGAAGGAGGGAGATAGGGATTGTTAGGGTGGGAGGAATAGAGAGAAATAAGGAGATAGAGATTGGTAGGGTGGGAGAGAGGATATTAGGATTGGTTGGGTGGGAGGGATAGAGAGGGCAGGGGTGAGATGGTGAGTGGTAGGGTGGGAGGGAAAGAGGGAGTGAGAGAAAGAGGGAAGAAGGGAGATAGGGAGTGGTAGCGTGGGGGGAATAGAGAACAATAAGGAGATAGATATTGTTAGGGTGGGAAAGAGAGAGAAGGAGATATGGTTTGGTAGGGCGGGAGGGAGGGAGATAGGAGATATGAATTGGTAGGGTGGGAGTGAAAGATAGAGAGAATGAGATAGGGATTGCAATGTGGGATGGTGAGAGAGGGAAGGAGATATATAGGGAGTGGTAGGGTGGTGGAATAGAAAGAAAGAAGGAGATAGATATTGGTAGAGTTGGAGGAAGAGAGAGAAAAGGAGATAGGAATTGGTAGGGTGGGAGAGGGGGATAGAGAGAGATTGGTAGGGTGGGAGGGAGAGTGATGAGATAAGGATTGTAATGTGGGAGGGTGAGAGAGGGAAGGAAGGAGATAGGGAGTGTTAGGGTGGGATGAATAGAGAGAAAGGAGATAGAGATTGGTAGGGTAGGAGGGAGAGAGAGGAGAAAGCAATTGTAAGTTGAGAGTGTGAGAGAGGGAAGGAAGGACATAGGGAGTGGTAGGGTGGGATGAATAGAGAGAAATAAGGAGATAGAGATTGTTAGGGTGGGATGGGGAGAGAGAGAGAGAGAGAGAGAGAGAGGAAGGAGATAGGGAATGGTAGGGAGGGGGGAATAGAGATAAAGAAGATTGGTAAGGTGGTAAAGAGAGAGAGATAAGTAGATGGGGATTGGTAGGGTAGGAAGCAGAGATAGAAGGAGATATGGATTGGTAGGGTGGGAGGGAGAGAGAGAGAAGGATATAGGTATTGGTAGGGTGGGAGGTAGAGAGAGAGAGAGAGAGAGAAGGAGATAGGGATTTTAAGAAGGGAGATATAGGGAGTGGTAGGGTGGGATGAATAGAGATAAAGAAGGAGATCGATAGTGGTAGGGTTGGAGGGAGAGAGAGGGGATAGGGATTAGTAGGGTGGGAGGGAGAGAGTGAAAGAGATAGGGATTGGTAGGGTGGGAGGTAGAGAGAGAGAGGAGATAGGGTTTGTTAGGGTGGAAGGAATAGAGAAAAAGGAGATGGAGATTAGTAGGGTGGGAGGGAGAGAGAGTCAAGGAGATAGGGATTGGTAGGGTGGAATAGAGAGAGAGGAGATAGGATTGGTAGGGTGGGAGGGAGACAAAGAAGGAGATAAGGATTGTAAGGTGGGAGGGTGAGAAAGGGAAGGAGGGAGATATGGAGTGGTAGATTGGGAAGAATAGAGAGAAAAAAGGAGATAGAGATTGGTAGAGTGGGAGGGAGAGAGGGAGATAAGGAGATAAGGAGATAGGGATTGTAAGGTGGGAGGGTGAGAGAGGGAATGAGGGAGATAGAGAGTGGTAGGATGGGTGGAATAAAAAGAAAGAAGGATATAGAGATTTGTAGGATCGGAGGGAGAGAAAAAGATAGGGATTGGTAGGGTGGGGGAGAGAGAGAGAGAGAGATTGGTAGGGTGGAAGAGAGAGAGGGATAGTGGGAGGGGGAAAGAGGGAAGGAGGGAGATAGGGAGTGGTATGGTAGGAGGGATAGAGGAGGGGTGAAAGAGGGAAGGAGGGGAGATGGAATAGGGTGGGAGGGAGGAGATAAGGAGATAGGGATTGTAAGGTGGGAGGGTGAGAGAGGGAATGAGGAGATAGGGAGTGGTAGGGTGGGTGGAATAAAAAGAAAGAAGGATATAGAGATTTGTAGGGTGGGAGGATAGAGAGAAAGATAGGGATTGGTAGGGTGGGGGGAGAGAGAGAGAGATAGAGGAAATGTAGGGTGGGAGGGAGAGAGAGAAAGGAGATAGGGATTAGTAGAGTGGGAGGGGAGAGAGAGAGAGAGGAGATATGGATTGGTAGGGTGTGAGGGACAAGAAGAGTGGTAGGGTGGGAGGAATAGAGAGAAAGAGAGAGATTGGTAGGGTGGGAGGGGAGGAGAGAGAGAGAGAGGGAGATGAGGGTTGGTAGGGTGGGAGTGAGAGAGAGAGAAGGGGATAGGTATTGGTATGATGAGAGGGAGAGAGAGATAGATAGAAGGAGATAGGGATTGGTAGGGTGGGATGGCGATAGAGAGAGGAGATAGGGATTGTAAGGTGGGAGGGTGAGAGAGGGAAGGGGGGATATAGGGTGTTTAGGGTATTGAAGGGTTTAGAGTGTATGGTTTATGGTTTAAGATGAGGTTTGAGGGTGTTCTCTCCCTCTCTCTAACTCCACCTACCCCTCCCTTCCTCCCTAAATCTCTTTACCTCTCTCTCTCTCCCTATCTCCATTTCTTTTTCTATATTTTTTAATAATAATACAATATATAATATATATTAAAATACATTAATATGTATAATATAAAATATATTATATATTAATATCATATATAATTATAATTATATATAATATTATAATAAATACCATATTAATATATTATATGAATAAAATATTATATTTTTTATATTAATATAACAAGCTTAAAATAATGGATATCCATTTTTCTAATTTTCCTTAACAAAACGGATATTTTTTTTTCTTAACAAAATGGATATCCATTTTGTGAGAGTGGAAAAATAGATAAAAGTCAATTTTGTCCATTCCAAGAGCCCCCACATTCTCTGCTTTGTTGGGAATATCATGATTTTTGTGCATTACAAACAAGAATTCACTTTTTGAGAACTTCTTTTCACAAAAAAAATTATTCTCTCAATCATATCGTACATGTTTAGTTTGGGAAAATGGGAAGCAATGGTTATCAAAAAGTGAAAAGGAATAGAAATTGTCAAGCGAGAGAAATTAAGACAAGTAGAGAGAAAGATAGAGAAAGGAAGAGGTTGGAAAGAATAGGTACATCAAATTATCTTCAAGGAGAAGGCTCCTCTTTACCTTTTAGTGAAATTCAAAGTGACCATGATATTGAATTTGAAAATATTGAAGAAGAAATTGAAATTGAAAATTTACAACATGAAAATGAAATTTGAAATGTTGAGCACTCGGTTGAAAATATTAATGTTGAACATGAAATGGGTGAAAATGAAACAATGAATGTCAATGCATCTCCTAATTATGCAAGAAGAGAGGATATTTTCAAAGAAGAAAATGAATTCCTAAATCCATCTATTTATAATGAATCAAATGAAAATTCTCAACATTCAAGAACTTGTAAATGGTTACTTGAAATAGATGAGAACATAATAGATAATCTTGATGGAAAAAGTTCATCACGAACGGTTTGGTTGTGGGATACCGATATTTTCAATGAATACATTCTAGTAAGACATTAACCAACAATGTCAACTTTCTATGAAATTGCTAAAGTCTTACAAAATGAGACCATTATTAAATAAATTGAAGATTTGTGTCACTAAAAAGTTACAAAAAAATTGCATTATTGTAAAAAAAAAAATTAATGCTCTAACTTCTATTGGAAAGACTAGTAAGGAAAAGGATAAAAGAGCTTCTCATAGAGTTGTAACAATCTCACTAGTAAGCCATCATTTGAGAAAGGCTCGTTTAATGAGACAAACTTGTATTGATTTAAATCTAAATCGTAAAACATTTTCTAGAGTACTCTCAAGAAGAGGAAGACTCAATAGTCCTCTTCAAAATGATACATGGGATTTTAGTGGGAGGCTTCCACATGTTGATAAGAAGATAACCAATAATGTAAAGAATGAAATTGAAATTTTTTGGCACTCTCAATCTAGAGTATCCCCAAATGTAAAGGATTTTTTTAAGTTAAGAATTGACAATTGAGATCGCACACTGCATCCTAAGCATTTCTTGGAATGTAGCCAAACAATATTGTACAAACAATTTTGTGAAGCACGTTCAAATTTAAAAATCTCACAAAGCGCTTTTAAATCTTGTAAACCGTGTTATTGTGTACCTATTAATATTCATAATAAATGTTGTAAATACCACATCAAGTTTTTAATATATCATGAATTATTATGCTATATTCATTCTATTATGCATACTAATGAAATGTTGCAAGAGTGTCATGCAATGCAACTTCCAAAGTCATCTAGGGACTTGTTAGATTCATTCGTTGTTGTGGAGGCCCCATGCTAACCAACAGTTCTAATCACACTGGCCAATGTGACCTGTTAATGGTAAAACTGGCCACCCTCCGATTTGCTGACATAACCTCCTCCAGTTCTCAACCTCTCCAATAGCTCTAGTGACCTTGGAGAATGCATATGCAAGCCTGTCTCCCAACATGAACTATTGAGTGCTATCTCACTCCAATCTTAGTCTTGCAACATCTACTCAAAGTTGATCTAACTTCACCATCACCACAACCATTTGTGCTCCCTCATCTCCTCCCCTCCTCCATCCAACAGTTTTTACAAATGGTTGACCTCTACCCTAGCTCCATCCCTCTTTGTTGTTGTGACTACTAACTACCCCATGTTGATGGGTGTTTTTGCACACTTTCTCAAAATAGGCAGTGCATAGCTGCACTACCTCTCTTGAAAGGAAACCTCCAACAATAAGTTGTTGAAAATCGCACCAAGGTCTCTCAGGTGTCAAGTCATGACCTGCATGGAATTCCTTAGTTGATGTTTGATGTGATTTTGTTGGTAATCATAGGGCGGATGTACGTAGCTTGATGTGAAGTGGACCTTAAAATATGAAGTTTCTGAGATGGAAGTTAAGGTGCACATTTTTGTAGGTTTGAACAAAAATCTAAAAATTTAATGTTTTCCTTAAGTTTTGGCTTTACAATGTGCAATGAACCTTCGCATAGGTTGTTTCTAAAAAAAAGGAAAAGGAGCACAGAAGAGGGAAGGTTCCTGGATCTGTAACTAACTATGAACAGTGATCATGGAGGTTCTGCTATGGACAACTTCCTTCAAATAGGATTCCACTTAACCAAGAAACCTACAATATCATGCAATTTGTGATATCTTCCAAGGTCTGTAGATATTTTACCGTTCATCCACCACATACATGCATGAAGAAAAGATAAAATTTTAAAATCAGCTTCAAGTTTCATCCCAGGCTAACTTTACAAGACCATTTACCAGCAGCAAATGGAAAAAATTATGGACTGGAAGGCATCAACAAAGCAGAAATTTCTACAATCACATAACAACATTACCAAAATCTATTTAAGAAATTTAAAGCTAACTAGAACAGCACTGTAAATCTAACTAAGGCATTTAACAATGGGAGATTAAATCATGATACATGTGGAGAACTCAGAAAATGCACCAAGTCAATGTATTTTCATGGGAAATTTCTGCAGCATGTCATTACAACAACTAAACTCTCTTGAAAATGAGAGAAGACCCTCCCATTTATAGTGTCCAAAAAGTAGAACGAATGGCCAAGATTTACTCTCATTGTGTGGCCAAGATTTACTACAAATTAGGGTTCTACCTACCCCCTAATATATGACAATTTAAAATACAACTTTGTCCCTATCCCTATTTTGTCCTCTAGTGACAGCATTGTAGCATTTTGTCTTTTTACTAATTTCCTTTTTGTTGTAGCTACTCCTTTAGAAGCTCTTCACTAATGATAGGGTTTCCTTCCTGCTTCTTCAAACCTGCATACTCCATGAATGTCAAAATTACTAGCTAGAGTTTATCAACATCTATGATTTTGGATCACAACACTTGATAACTCCACTCTTTGGATTGCTCAACAAGATTTTCCCAATCCTCCTCATACTTAGCAGTGTGGTCCTAGAACAACTTTGACTGGGTGAAGGCTCAAGCAGAAAAATTTATGAAATATGTGGTTATTTCCTCTGACATCCCATTCTCCATCCTCCTCTGGAAGTGGGGACTTGCTTTACTTGGGTCCATTTGTACAATGAGAATTTCATAGCCTATCATTAGCTTCAAGTATCGAATGCAATCTCCTCTAACTTCCTTGACCCACTCAATATTTGGATCCACCTTATTGATCACCTACTCCAATATTTCTTTTCAGTTCTCAAAGTCCCACTTCCATACATCCATCAGCCAATGATCATCCTTTTTGAACGTGAGATCCTTTTCCCATGTTGTTCTTGGCAGCTTGAGAATAGCTTCAATCTTCAGGTAGGTGGACTCATATCTCACTGGGAAGTCAGTACAAAGTTTTCTTGTTCTCTCAAGAGACTGTTGTAAGTCCAAGAACTTGTTGGCTATCTAAATAGCCTGGGAGATGCCCATATTTCCAACGTATAGAACCTATCGGAACCTGCTTTTTGTAGTTCTATCAAAAATCTTCCTCTTTTCCAGCTTATCAATTTGTTCCTTGGAAAGCAATTGCAGTGCAGCCATGGATGTGGTAGGCATTTCTTCAATTGAAGACCATTGTTGGATGTAATCTATCAGATTAGCTACCTGTGCCTTAAACTCTTCTTTCAAAACCATATCTAGTTGTATCAAACGCACTACTGTGGCAAAAGACTCCTCGAGGTGCTCCACTTTTTGCTCTTTGGTAGTTGTTCCCAAATCAATGGTGGAGACATTATGGCCTATCCTTTCTTTGCCCACCACTGGAATTGCTACTTGCATAGTTCAAGACCTAGAGGCATCCATCATCACCTTGGATCTGACTTTGGGCTTCTTCTATATCTTGGTAGTGCTTTGTGCTTGGACTAAGATAGCCTCTAGTCTTTCTTTTGGATCCTTTCAAGAAGGATTTTTCTTCTCAAGCTACCTTTCTAGCCATTCAGCCATAGCAGATTTTCCCTTAAATGATTCATGATCACCCTCACCCTCCTTTGTTTGGATCTCTATTTATTTATCTCTAAGATCCTTTTCTTCCATTTTAATGTTTTCCCCTTCTTCCTCATTGGATTCTTGGATGAACACAAGGCGTTCGATGGGAGGCTTAGTAGGCAATCGTTCCCTAGGACTTGATGGAAATTTTGGCACCACAACAATGCAAACAAAATATTGCTACTCTGCTTCTCCTGAAAGAGAAAGGCAACACATGGATGCCTTAGCTCCCAGGGTCTTTGTAGTTGGGTCTCAACTGTGCTGATGTTACTCAGTGGTCAATGCAACAGTAATATTCAAGGGTCCTATTGGTGTTGAGCTTCTAGACTGTTCTTAAATCAAGCATGAAAATAAAGACTACTTAAAATAGGGTTTTTAAAGAAACAACAAAAAATAGATCAGGGTTTTGAAACAGAAAGAACAATAGCTCATCCAACCTTAACCAGACTTGTTAACTTCAAGGAATTTGTAAACCAAAACTACAGAACAAGATAAGCTTGTGATTGACACACAACCTCTTTCATTCACAGTGCTAATTCATTTAATAGGTTTTAATTACCATTTAAACAAAACACAAAATAATATTTCATTCCTTGAAGGCTCCACAAATCAAATGATCAAACTGAGAAAAGCATCATTCAAGAACACAACATGAAGTAGATTAAACTCTGATTGCTTCTACTGTTATTTAAAATAGATAAGCAATGTTTACAAAACTGGCACAATCACCAGTGTACAGAGAATTTGAAGCTTCAGATTGTTTCCAACTACACTAAGAGAATTCAAAAAATACATCATAGTTTGTACTAAAACCTTACTGCTAACCAAGAAGACAAAAGAAGCTCTCATTACTAAGAATCAAGATGCAACTCTCTCCTTCTGCTAACTGACTAACTCCTAACAGTTCTTAGTCTAAGAAAATCCTCTAAAATTCCAAGCTTTATCCTAGAAGTGCTAACACTTAACAGTTCTGACCATAAAAATTCTAACCTTTTCAAAGAGGCAAGCATGCCTTATATACAGAATGCATCAAGAGAATGCATTGTCCCCCTACATTAGGGTTTACAAAATATCTGCATCCAGGAGAGTCAGCTCTTAGATCTTTATGAGGAAAGTCACAACTACATTCAATGCGAAATCTGTTGTTCATGCTCACAAAGGATTTCTATCCTTAGGAGAAGTCCTTTTGATCTTCTGGTGGCTACTACATTTACTCCTCTGTCTTAGTGTCCATCTTTGAACTCCCCCTACAATCTGCCTTGAATGCTCAAAATATCATCATTAATATCGATCTATCTCCTCACCAGCAGTGGCCATAGCTATCCCTATGAGTCACTGATCTTTTGTCTTTCTTTCAGCTTCCCTCACATCCTGGACTTCTCTATAAACTGACCATTCTTTCAGAAAATACCTCAGGCCTCCCTGCAAACCTGAACATTCGATCCATCGCCACCTACTCTTAGCAAGGGACCCATCTAATTGGGCAATCATTGGCCACGCAAGACTCTTCGGTGGTCAAAAGCGGGTAGCTTAGCATCGCATGTTGGTGAGACATCTCTGGTGTCTCCCCGATGCGACTTTACCATTGCGTAGCCATTGACAAGACACGAGATAGTTGGTAAGACACTTCAGCGAGCTACAAATGTTATACTGAGCTCCCAAAACCTATCAGCAAGACTACATGCTCTCGGCAAGACATCTCGGCAAACCTCAGGATTCCATGGCGATCTCATTTTCATGTCAAGGAGACTATCGCTCATCGCCATGACCTCATAGTGAAGTCTGCTTACTTGTATGGTGTCTCCCTAATTTCCTCGTATTCTCACTGAGCTTGCTCCCTTATGCTTTAGTGCTACCTTTCCCTTTGCCAGGACATCTCCCTGAGCTCCTTTTTCATTTCAGTCAGACCCTATTGAATTGGCAAGAGATTATGCCGATATTCCTTCATATCGGCGAGACCTTTCTTCTTCGTCGAGACCTTATATTGAGGTCTTCTTCTTCCATTGAGTTGTTTGATTCCATCAGTAAGACACTTCGGGGTCGCCGAGACCTCCTAGCGAGCTCCAACAGCTACGCTGATGCCCTTTTATTTCAATAAGACCTCCTCCGATCAGCGAGAGCTATGGTGACATCCATTTGTTCTCCTGGGCTCTTTTGTTTTGGTGAGACCTTCATGAGTCGACCAGACACTATTCCAAATTCATCATTCTTTGGAGACCTTTTATGTCAGGGAGACCCCTCTTCAGTTATACTGACATCCCTTTCTTTCATTCCCAACATGTCGCCAAGACTCCTACATTTCGCTGAGACCTCTTGGCACGTCCCCTTCCTCTCTGCGAGCTCTTCCACATCGGCAAGAACTCCTCTGGTCGATGAGACTTTATGCCAACCAAAGCTTCCTTTTCCGAACTCTACTGTTGCCATGACATTTTTGTGGTCTTACCAATGGACCTCCCTCCTTGTGCCCTCTCAGCGTGACCCAATGTATTCGATGAGACCCTATATCGAGCCCACCATGTCCTACCGAAGACTAATCCTTTAGCAGGAACTACGATGACTCTCATCTGTGTCGATGTGACTTTCCTTTGTTGGTGAGATGTCCCATAGACATCTCACGTCTCAGCGAAGACCCCCGCACGCTCACTCTTTGGTCGTTGAGACCTACCGGTTCTCTCGTCGATGACCACCAATGGAATCCCCCTTTGCACTAGTCGGTGAGACTTTCTTTCTTCACTAAGACTTCTTGGCAGGGAGATAACCTTATGGCGATATAAGAACCCCTTGACGGCAATCAGCCAGACCTATTTAATTCTCTCACCGAAGACCCCCTTGTCAGGGAGAGAATGAGCCTTTGGTAAGACCACATGCCGAATTTTATTTTTTTGGCCGAAGTGTTGGCTAGTGGTGAAATATTCGGTGAGACCCGAAGACCTCGCCATTACCCCTTTCTGAAGAAAATCCCACCTGCCGATAGGAATTTCCATGTCACTGAAAGGAAGACCCTGGTTTTGCTGATAGAGCCTGCGGGCAATTTTTTTCGTTGTGACTATCCCTAGATCTTGCCGAAAGGCAACAGTGATATACATTGACAGAAAGCGCTAGTAGTTGGCCAGACATGAGCAAGGTCTTGTCGATTTTCATCTGCAAGGAGAAATATGACCAACCATCCTAAGGAAAGCCCTCCAAGTGGATTCACTTGATAAATATCATCATGTGTGGCCTCTTTCCTCATTCGCTTGGTAATTATGAGGAGCTCCCCCATTATTGGGCCCTATATTCCATTTCCTGTTGTTGTTAGCCCTTTGATTGTATCCTCTGTTTTGGTTTTCGTACCCTTGGGTAGAGGATTTTTTGCCCTAATAACCCCTTTGGTTGTAGTTATTATGATTCTGATAGCTACCCTGATTGTTTTGGGAAGGGTTCAACTGAAGCTAAGCCATGTCGTTTGTAACTTGGGACAACGTTTTCTTCAATATTTCTACTTCATTTGTAAGTTGGACTGTCTTCTCACTCTCCACATTCTTGGCAATAGGTGGTTGATCACCCTGATTCGATGTTCCAATTTGGTTAAGTTGACCATGGGAACTTTGAGAAACCTATGGTTGCTGAAAGGGATCAAAAGTTCCAGTAGCAAAGAATGGGATAGGTGGCTGAGTTTGCAATTCAGATATAGGCCCATAGTGGGAAGGAGACATTCCTGGAATAGTATTGAATAAAGGGGGTGTACTAGGTGTCTGATACCCTACTAAAGGAAAAACTCCCCCCAAAACTGGTTGAGATTTGGTCTGTTGCTGCAACTTAATGGCTAAATGATAAACCTTGGATAGGGTATCAATATACGCTGCTAGATAAGTTCTTTGTAAGAACAATCCCAGCAAAGGGTCTATAACCCTAAAGTATGCCTGGATGGCACTGTCCTTGGTAACTAGATAGGGATCATGTAGCCTCCTATACATTCTTTGGAACCTAGTATTGAACAAGGGCAGGGATTCACATGGCTCCTTCCTAATGGTGGTGAATTGGTGATACAAAAGGGTTGGGTCCACATAGACTCTAAACTGATTGATGAAAGCATTTTCCAAATCTATCTAGGATAGAATAGAGCCTTGAGGAAGATTAAGATACCAGTTGTATGCCATGTCCCCTAAGGAATAAGGGAACAACCTACAAACTACATCATGATGAGCTATTTGATCTTGGGTACAAGCATCCTTGAATGCTTGTATGTGCTCCTCAGCACTCCGTGATTCACCATGAAAATACTTAGAGTAGAATTTCTCAGGGTTCTTGGGCATGTCGTGAAAGCCTCAAGGAATAGTCCCCAATGGAGAAGGATAATTCTAAAAGAATTCCATTGGTGGCAGTGGTGGTTGAGCCAACTGTTCTATGGGTTGAATAAGTTGTGATGACAATTGAGATGGACATGATGGTGGATCGATAGGTGTCCACTAGGGTATTGGTGAAAAGCTTGGTGGAGTGAGCAGAGCTGATAAGGGTGGTATGATTGTTGCCCCAGCCTTATGATTCTTGTGTCTTGTTGGGGTCTTGAGTTTGATGAAAGGTGATGGATTTTCTATTGATTGAAGAAATATATGGGGCTTCTCTGATGAGAAAGACCGAATGTTCTCCAATTTTCCTTTCTATGCCCTCCTTATAGCGCCAGTTCCTATTGATGGAAATTTTGGCACCACAACAATGCAAATAGAATATTGCTACTCTGCTTCTCTTGAAAGAGCAAGGCAACACATGAATGCCTTATCTCCCAAGGTCTTTGTAGTTAGGTCTCAACTGTCTTGATGTTACTCAGTGGTCAATGCAACAGTAATATTCAAGGGGCCTGCTAGTGTTGAGCTTCTGGACTATTCTTAAATCAAGCATGAAAATAAAGCCTACTTTAACTGGGGTTTTTAAAGAAACAACAAAAGATAGATCAAGGTTTTGAAACAGAAAGAACAATAGTTCATCCAACCTTAACCAGAATTGTTAACTTCAAGGAATTTGTAAACCAAAACTGCAGAACGAGATAAGCTTGTGATTGACACACAACGTCTTTCATTCACAGTGCTAATTCGTATAACAAATTTTAATTACCATTTAAACAAAACACAAAATAATATTTCATTCCTTGAAGGCTCCACAAATCAAATGATCAAACTGAGACAAGCATCATTCAAGAACACAACATGAAGTAGATTAAACTATGATTGCTTCTACTATTATTTAAAACAGATAAACAATGTTTACAAAACTGGCACAATCACCAGTGTACAGAGAATCTGAAGCTTTAGATTGTTTCCAACTACACTAAGAGAATTCAGAAAATACATCACAGTCTATACTAAAACCTTATTGCTAACCAAGAATACAAAAGAAGCTCTCATTACTGAGAATCAAGATGCAACTCTCTCCTTCTGCTAGCTGATTAACTCCTAACAGTTCTTAGTCTAAGAAAATCCTCTAAAATTCCAAGCTCTATCCTAGAAGTGCTAACACTTAACAGTTCTGACCATAAAAATTCTAACTTTTTCAAAGAGGTAAGCATGCCTTATATACAGAATGCATCAAGAGAATGCACTATCCCCCTATATTAGGGTTTACAAAATAACTGCATCCAAGAGAATCAGCTCTTAGATCTTTCTGAGGAAACTCAAAACTACATTCAATGCGAAATCTATTGTCCATGCTCACGAGGGATTTCTATCCTTAGGAGAAGTTCTTTTGATCTTCTAGTAGCTGCTGCATTTACTCCTCTGTCTCGGTGTCCATCTTTGAACTCCCCCTGCAATCTACCTTGAATGCTCAAAAGATCATCATTAATATCAATCTATCTCCTCACCAGTAGTGGCCACAGCTGTCCTTGTGACTCACTGATCTTTCATCTTTCTTTCAGCTTCCCTCATGTCCTGGACTTCTCTATATACTGACCATCCTTCTGGAAAATCCCTTGAGCCTCCCTACAAACCTAAACATTTGATTTGTCGCCACCTGCTCTCAGAAAGGGACCCATCTGATTGGGCAATCACCAGCCACGCAAGACTCTTCGGTGGTCAAAAGTGGGTAGCTTAGCATCGCATGTCAGTGAGACACCTCTGGTATCTCCCCAATGCAACTTTACCATCAGGCACCCATCGGCAAGACACGAGATAGTCGATAAGACACTTCGACGAGCTACAAAAGTTATACCGAGCTCCCAAAACCTATCAGCAAGATTGCATGCTCTCAGAAAGACATCTCAGCGAACCTCAGGATTCCATGGTGATCTCATTTTCATGTCAGGGAGACTATCTCTCATCATTGTGACCTAATAGAGAAGTCTCCTTACTCGTATGGATTCTCCCTGATTTCCTTGTATTCTCGTCGAGCTTGCTCCCTTATGCTTTGATGCTACCTTTCCCTTCGCCAGGACATCTCCCTGAGCTCCTTTTTCATTTCAGTCAAACTCTATTGAATCGGCAAGAGATTATGTTGATATTCCTTCATATTGGTGAGACCTTTCTTCTTCGCCGAGACTTTATATAGAGGTCTTCTTCTTCCACCGAGTTGTTTGATTCCATCGACAAGACACTTCGGGGTCGCCGAGACCTCCTAGCGAGCTCCATCAGCTACGCCGATGCCCTTTTATTTCAATAAGACCTCCTCCGATCAGTGAGAGCTATGGCGACATCCATTTGTTCTCCCAAGCTCTTTTGTTTCAGTGAGACCTTATGAGTCGGCCAGACACTATGTCGAATTCATCATTCTTTGGCGACCTTTTATGTCAGGGAGACCCCTCTTCACTTATACCGACATGCCTTTCTTTCCTTCCCAGCACATCGCCAAGACTCCTACAATTCACTGAGACCTCTTGGTGCCTCCCCTTCCTCTCCGCGAGCTCTTCTGCATTGGCAAGACCTCCTCCGATTGGCGAGACTTTATGCTGACCGAAGCTTCCTTTGTCAAACTCTACTGTCACCGAGGAATTTTTGTGGTCTTACCGATGGACCTCCCTCCTTGTGCCCTGTCGGTGTGACCCAATGTATTCGGTGAGACCCTATACAGAGCCCACCATGTCCTACCAAATACTAATCCTTCGGCAGGACCTACGACGACTCTCATCTGTGTCGCTATGACTTTCCTTTGTCAGTGAGATGTCCCATAGACATCTCATGTCTCAGCGAAGACCTCTGCATGCTCACTCTTTGGTCGCTGAGACCTACCAGTTCTCTCGCCGATGACCACCAATGGAATCCCCTTGTGCACTGGTCAGTGAGACTTTCTTTCTTTACTGAGACTTCTTGGCGGGGAGATAACCTTATGGCGATATAAGAACCCCTTGACAGCGGTCAGCAAGACCTATTTAATTCTCTCACCAAAGACCCCCTGTCAGGGAGAGAATGAGCCTTCGGTAAGACCACATGCTGAATTTTATTTGTTTGGCCGAAGTGTTGGCAGGTGGTGCGATAGTCGGTGAGACCTGAAGGCCTTTCCATGACCCCTTTTCGAAGCAAATCCCACCTGCCGATAGGAATTTCCATGTCACCGAAAGGAAGACCCTGGTCTTGCCGATAGAGCTTGCGTGCAATTTTTTTCATTGTGACTATCCCTAGATCTTGCCGAAAGGCAACATAGATATACATTGACAAAAAGTGCTAGTAGTCAGCCAGACATGAGCAAGGTCTTACCGATTTTCATCTACAAGGAGAAATATGACCAACCGTCCTGAGGAAAGCCCTCCAAGTGGATTCACTTGATAAATATCATCATGTGTGGCCTCTTCCTACAAAAAAAATGCTTCCATTAGTTATCAGAAGAATATAAGATACATTTTCATAAGGTATACTTGGGCTTGTGATTACTTCATTGAATACTTAACAAGAAAGGAACCAAATTGAGCCAAAACAGAGCCAAAGTTTAAACAAAACCAAAAGAGAAACTGAGGCAGAAGACAGAAGCAACCCAAGAGCAAGGAAAATAAAATAAAACAAAGCAACCAAAAGAGAAGGGGGACCCACTTTGATCTAGATCAAAGTGGGGTGGTTATGAAAGGCATAACAGGATTTTCTTCTTTTTCAGTCTCCTTTCTTTCCCTTTCTTCATCTTGTTCATCCTTATGCACATGCTCTTCAGGTTGTTCAATATTGAAGCTTTTGTCAGCTTGAACCTCACCTTCAGGTTTTTCCTCCTCTACGTTCTCTTCTTCTTTATGAGGAGGTGACACATTCTCCTATTGTTCCCCTATAGGGAGCTCCACATTTTCTGCTGCCTTGTAAACTTCTTGCCTTTCTTCTCTGGGAGGTGACCTTTCTACCTCCTCTCCATCATCCTTTAATTGTTGGGCCATTTCCTCCTCAAGATCATCATCAAATTTTTGCACGATAGTTTTTCCACCAACGTCCTCTTCTTCATCTCCACTTTTGGAAGATCTCGTTTCTTCTTCTTCACAGACCACCCTATAAATTAGCAAGTGTTCATATTCGAGATTTTCATGGTACTCATCGGCCTCCCCCTTTGATGCTTTTGAAGTCTCCATCTCCCACTTCTCCCATTCCTCGAAGATTAGCATTGTGGCTTCCATTGCTAGTGGTCTCGTTGGAGGTTTTGAGGGTAGAGCACTAGTGAGGACCTATGCTAATGCAGCTTGGATGATGGGATCCAAAAATATTTGGGAAAGCTCAGAGGGGGCATTTTGCATGTTCCGTGAGAAAGCCTTTGGCAATGTGGGTGCAGGCATTGGTATTGTTGTTGCTGCCAGTGGAAGTGATGTAATGGGTGACATGGAGGTAGAGGAAAGTGGATAAGTTGTGGTAGAGGAGGAGTCAACCAATATTATGGGCTCAACTGGTGGAGAGGAGGTGAGATGGATCAAGATGTCCACCGCTGGTGGGGATGTGGCAATCATGGCTTGGGAAAGGGGGGAAGAGTAGTGGAAACTGGGAGAGCTGGAGGAGATTTTGGCTGATCTATTTTCTCTTCCTCACCCTCATGAAGGGGATCCTCCTAAATTGTTGGTTGTCTCGTGATGCTTCCCATTCATTTGTGCCTCTTCAAGGGTGAACCTTCTGAATATTTTCTCAAATATACCTTTGGATCTAGTGACTGCTCCACTTGAATCCCTTTTCTCTTCTTCAATCTTGTGATCGAAGGAGATTTGGATGTCCCTCCTATTGAGGTTGTAGTAGCAACATCTTCTGTAGCACTAGGCTCACTCTTGAGCCCCTCATATGTTAGAAAAACCCCTTGCTGCTTCAATTGGGCCACTTGTCTATTAACCCATTCTTTGGTACAAGCCACAATTGGCTTGGTTATAATATCAAGGTCATCGACCTCTTGCTCATCCCAATCCATTGCTGGCAGTGGAAATTTTGTGACTACGTTGTACCTGGGGTCCATGATGGTGCTTTCATCTTCTTCAACTTGATCAGGTATAGGAAATAGTTGTACTCTTTTTACGAAGTACGTAGTCATTCGCATGTAATGCCTTGCGCGCACTTCCCTGTCATCCTAGAAATCTACCCAGAAATATTCAATGTGATGAAAATGGGCATACGTTGGCCGTAATACCTTCCTTACATGCCCATATGGGTCCATCCGTGGGTGAGCAGTGTGTAGACGAAAATGATATTTTGTCAACTCATCAAAATTCCCAGCAGACTGGGAGGTTTGCAATTTGTACATCCCCTAACCAAAAGTTAAGGGATAAGGGATTCTTGCCAAGTGTCTACTACCAAGGATTGAATGCACATGTTGCAGCTTCCATGAGATCTCTAACAGTATAATCCAATCATTGGGGTACTAGGGTAGTTTATTCGACCTCTCTTTAAAACCTTGGGCATGAATATATGTGAACTTGGGGTACAAAATGAATAAGAAGGAGTATTGTTTCAAGAATGCCTGAGCACTATGAGAGACCCTCCTTTCAAAATACCCTCCAAGAACTCTGATGATGTGACCAATGAAGGCATCATTCACCCTACAATACTCTTTGATATTCCTAAACTAGAGCTAGGGATATCTGTCATAGACCTTTAATGCTCAATGTAGTTCTTCATTAGGTGCCACAAATAATCCACTGTACTACCTCCGCTCGGCAAGTGAGTAAACAAGATAAGATGTCATGTAGAACTTAGAGGTCTTCTTGACATTCATGAACTGCTCATGGAAGTAGTCGCTTATTATGCCTCCCCAGTAGATTGAGGCCTTTGTGGTGGCATCTTCCCCCCCCCATAGAGAATCTGCTCAACGAAATACACCATTCCTAAAAATATGTAGCAGTGGGGAGGCCCATTACTCTGCTCAACATAGTGACCAAATCATGGTAGTCCTCATGGAATTCATTGCAAAAGAGCTCTTGGGGAACCTTAGCGACACTGCCCCTTTTCTCTCTAACCCAATACTGGTTTATAAGCTTCTTGCAGCCAGTAAGGTCCTCATCCCACATTGCTTTACATTCTGCTATATTTGGGATCTCCATCTCCCCAAAGGTGGGGATGTGAAAAGTATTGGTAATTACTTCACCTGACATATCAGCAAGGATGTTTCCATCTCTTTCAACTATTGTTCGTGTCTTTGGCTGATATGCTTGCCAACAAGCCATGACCAATTCAGGGGCTATGAGGGATGAAGGGAAGCCTGTAGCTTTAGCAATTCCACTTTGTCTAATCATTCTTGCATTATCAGTCTTAGGATGGACCCTGACCCTTTGCTTGAATTCATCAATATCAATGTGGCCAATATTGGTATCTATGATCTCCTTCCAGTCCATGATGATTTTTTAATGCAAAGGTTCTCCCTGGAACTGGTACTTCATCTAGTCTTTGTCCTCTTTTCAATGAGGAACCTTGCCCACTTTCTTCCCTTTATCTTTTTCTGCAACCACCCCCGAGGGTACTGCACTAGATTCCATATATCTACAAACAGGGCATAGTGAGCATAACAATCATGAAAATACAAATTTTAGTCATAATCCCATAACGACATCCAATTAGATGATATATCATTCATAAAATCACACTTTTACTTCAAGGCATCATTAGCAATCTATTGAAGGGAATCTAGATAACCCAAGCCCTAAGGATTGGACATCCCTGGCAGAAATGTTGTTTTGAAGGGCGAACAAGGTAGGGCACTCCATGTAACTTCTCCCAACTTCAAATTTTGAAGGTTTGAAAGGATCATGCAAGAGAGGGTTAATTTGAGCATGTGGGTCAAGATTGATTTTCAATTTGTAGGTCATCTGGATTATTTTGGGAGCACCTAGAGATGCAAGGCCAGAAATCTATCAGGACTTCGCCATTTAGAAAAGTCAAAGGGAAATGGAATTCTGGTGGGAGCGGCCCGGTGGGTAAGACCCGGCATCAAGCTTGGCCACCAGATTTCTTTGCAAAGTTTTAGGAGATTAGGAGGGCGGACCCCAAGGGTCAGAAAGACGAACCTACTTTTCCCTTTCGTGTCGACTGAAGTGGGATAGAGCCCAACGAGGGCAAGGATGCCTAAGTTCAAATGGTTGATGGCCTTCACAGAAAATGGAGGGTCGAGACCCATGATGTGGAAAGCAGTGGGCATTTGGCCTCTTCAAATGGCGACATTGACGCAGAATTCCACTGATGGAACTCCATGGTCTGAGGTCCGGTGGGGGATTAGGATACCTCATTTGCTAGCTCGGACGGAAAAATACAAGGCAGACTCTGGGGTCTGGATGGAATGGGCCTATCCACCATTTGGAATAGTGACCGTGATGTGGCATCCCGAGGATGGAATCCCATGGGAGCAGGCCCAGGAATCAAGGTCAAAGTTTACAAATTTGTTTCGAGTCCTGACGGTGATCCGCCGAAGGAAACCCGAGGTCACGGGCCTGGGCAAGAGGCATGATGCCATTGGGATGTTTGGTTTCCAAGTTTTAGTGGCAATGGGAAGACCCAGGTCTAGAGGGCATGAATGCCCTACATGAAGAATAGCGCCGACATGGCAAAGTTTTGTTTGTGGATTAAATGATGTTCAAGAGATTTTCTCAAAATTCCATCATGTCAATTTTTTACGTTTGGTCTTCCTTTATTAGATTAATGTATTTTTTTCTCCATTTATTAAGCATTTCGACACAAAATCACCGAAAACACAAAGGAAGGGCGAACAGAAAACCTACCTCAAAATCTCGATGAAAATAACAACCGAATCCTCGAGGAATCAGCAAATGAAAGCAGCGGATGCGAGGGCGACATGTGACGAAAGCAAGTGACCTCTTTGAATTTGATCTAAACTCCTCTAGCCAACCTGACATATGAAAACAACAAGTTGGACCAGATATTTCTACCCCTAATCAGCATTTAATACACCCATTAAAGCCCGTACAGACAACAAGAGGGTTGGTGAGTTCAAAATCTCGAATGGCGGCGGGAGGTCTGAGGTCATGGGGTCGGAAGGACATGGCCTGGCGGATGCTTCAAAGTTCATTTCAGAAATCATTAGTGAAAGGGAGTCTAGGGCCCAAAGGATGGAGTTTCATCACAGGTTGGCCATTCGAAACAATGGAGACAGTACAAAATTCATGGGACGAAAGTCTGGAAAGATGGGTCTGGCGAGGGAAAAGGTAATCGATTTTCAACGCAAGTTTAAACATAGTGGCAAACAAGAAGTTGGGTCCTAGGGTTCAGGAAGGCGAAATCCTTCTGCCATTTGGGACAGCGAACACTCGATGGAAACCCAGCAAGGGAAACTCGGCAGGGCGGGCGCGTTAGGCCCCAAGGCCGCTGACAAAAGCAAACTACCAAGGAAACTTTGAAAGGGACCAGAGCTCAGAAAAATTGGAGGGGATGAAACATGGTCAACTTAAGATGAGACTTTTGAAGCACATTGACCATTTAGGACACCAGAACAAGGGCACACAAAATGAGGCAGTGACAAAATGTCCCAGGAAGGCAAAGAAAAGAGAGAGTCCCAGTTTTGAATAGGGTGTGTGTGTTGAAGGCACAACAAATGGTGACTCTGTTGGGGAATGCTCCCGAGCGTTCTAGGGATAAGTATTCATCCAGGACCTAGAATCTCTAGTTTCGCAGACCAGGGGTAGATTTCCAAGAGTGAACTAGGGGAACAGGGTCCTTAGTTGGGTCAATCTACAGGACATCTCAGAAGTGTGTGTAGTGAATTCATTCCTTTCCACAGAAACTGTGACAAGTGACTTCCAATACAACCGAGCAAGCTACATAAACTGTCCAACACCAAAAGTAACCCAAACATTGCCCCACTGCCAGTCAAGTGTCCATAGCCTCGACGGAGTTGTTGTTGTGACCCCACAGATATTGCTCTACTACCTGCCGGGCATCCATAGCCACGATAGAGTTACCCGCACACCCATACGATCGCTTTGTTTCATTATTTTCTTTCCTTTCTTTATTTCAATATTTCATTTTCTCACTTATCTTTTGCTCAACCGTGCATGCAATGAAGCCTATAATGGGTTTGGGAACCACAATGGCCACTGGAGTAGACTTAATATTTTTCACTTACTAGGCTATCATAGTAGCCATTGTACAATCCTTTAGAAATAATTAATCATGCATTTTGTGCAAGATCTGAGATGTGCGTAAAAAAATCCAACCAAGGGTCGAGTTCTAAGGTAGGGTTCAAAGGAGGAAATCATTCCTAGGTAGCTTTCAGGGATCAGTAGTCGAGAATGAATGTTTATCCAAAGAACACTAAGGATGGACAACAAAGAAAATCATTCATCAAATGAGCACGGCCACTGCAATGGGAGAGAGAAAACCCTCTTCAAAACAAAACAATTAGGGAACAAGCAAAACAGAGCGACATGAAACAACAAAACACAACCAAACCAAAAGGAAACCTAATCCTAACCTATGCACAAATATTTACAAAGAAGAGCTCAATAGAGCTCAGGCTACGAAGTAATGCTTCAGGTGTTGCCCGTTGATTGGCAACAAGATGTCTTCACTAGTTAAGGTCTTTAGGCAGAAACCATTGTCTCCCAAAATTTCAGCTATTTGAAAGGGGCCAAGCCAAAGCTTGTCGAATTTGTTATGTCCCCCTTTCTTTTCATGGGCCTTGTCCTAGCATAGGACTAAATCTAAAATTCTAAAAGCCTTGATCTTAGCTTGGCAGTCGAACCATCTCTTAACCACACCCTGATATTCAACGAAATTTTCTATTGTGTTGTCTCGTACTTCTAAATGTAAGAGCTTGGCTAACCGAGCTTCTCTACGTTCCCCCCCTTCGTAAAAGTCGTTGATAAACTAGAGAGTTGGAATCTCTAGGTGGATAGAAAATACGGGGTCTAAGCCATAAACAAGATGGAATGGTGAATCACCAAGGGTAGCCTTGTGGTGATTATGATCTACCTAAAGGGTGAATCGGAGTTGGGTATACCAATCCTTGGGATTCCTATCAAGCAATTTCTTGATCACGGTGATCAGGTTCTTATTTGTGGTTTCAACAAGGCCATTTCCTTAAGGATAGTAATTAGATGAAAATTTGAGGGCAATCCCATAGTCGAAGGCCCAACTAGTGAATTTTAATGAAGCAAATGTAGGTCCATTATCACACAGCAATGCATAAGGACAATCGAAGTGATTTAAAATGAAACTTTCCAAAAAAATTGTAACTACCTCATTTGTGCATTGCCTACATACAATTGTTTTTTTCCATCTAGTGCAATAATCAATAGTGGTAAGAATGTACCTATGTCCTGCAAATGATGGATGGCTTACCGGACCAATGAAATTGAGACCCCATTGCACAAATGGTGTCACCTCCAACATGGGTTGTAGTGGGACAACATTCTTCTCCTTGGTGGTGGCGATCTGACATGTGTTACATGAGTGAACATGACAATGAGCATCCTTGAAGATCGTTGGACAATAATATCCCTCTCTTAGTATCTGATGTGTGGTGGAAGGACCAGATCCATAACCAGTGCCAAACTTATCATGAAACTCCTTCAAGACTCAATCCACTTCTTCCTTGCCAAAGCATCTTAAGTAGATGCCTTCATAATTTTTCTTGTATAAAATGGAACCTTGCAACATGTAACTACTACTTTTCAGCCTGAGAGCACACTTTTGGACTCCTTGTAAGTGAGGTGGACACTTGTGGTTCAACAAATAATAGACAACATCCTTGTACCATTCTCCCAAGGAAACATCCTCGAGCTAGTATTGTTGCACAGTGAGTTCGGGTCCTACTTATGTTGTTATTTTAGAAATTATTCGGGTAAGTACTTGTCCTTTCACCAACCTCATCAGTTGGATTTCCATATCATACTCGTGGAGCAATGTGACCCACTTGGCTCTTCATTCTCCTAATTCATTCTACATGAGCAGCATTTTCACGGTTGGGTCGAAGACGATGGCAAACACTTTATTATGCAGGATATAATGTCTAAATTTCTTCACTCCCCTAACAAGGGCATATGCTTTCTTTTCTATGTTGTGGTAGTGTAATTCAGTATCTTTCAAAGGAGCACTCATGAAGGCGATTGGGTGCTCATTCCCCTCTTCATCTTTCTGAGTCAGAATGCTAGTACAGGAGTGCTCTGAAGTGAATGAATAGATGTAGAACGACTTCAGATAGTTTGGGGTAATCAGCACAAGTTCCTCAACAATGGCCCATTTTATTTCTTCAAATGCCTTCTTGGCTTCGAGAGTCCACTCAATCTTGGCATCCTGTTTTAACATGGCATTGAGCGGCTTAACAATCTCAACAAAGCCTGTGATGAATTTCTTGACAAAGTTGATCTTTCTGAAGGACTTTAATTCTTTCTTGTTGCCTGGTGGTGGGATCTTTAGAAAATATTGGATGCGTTCAGGGTCTATGGAGATTCCCTAATCTGAAATGATATGTTTGAGCAATCTACCTCGGTCATGCTAAAAATGTACTTCTTTGGGTTAAGGGAAACTCCAAACTCCCTACACCTTTGAAACACCTTGCATAAATTGGAGACATGATCACTCTGCCTTTTAGAGAACACAGTTAAATCATCCATGTAGATAATTATGCGCTTTCCAATTAGGTCCTTGAAGGCAATGTCCATGGTGCGCTGAAAGGTTGTACCAAAGTTGATGAGTCTGAAGGGAATCCTTCTGTAGGAAAAGGTCCCCCACTTGGTGGTGAACATTGTCTTATGACAATCTTCATATTGTACCATAACCTGGTTATATCTGGAGTACCCATCGAGGAAAGACATCATTTGGGAGCCATTGACAATCTGCAGCACCTCATCTAATGAAGGCACTGGATAGTTGTCTTTCTCCGAAGCTCTATTCAAATTTTGGAAATCTACACATAATTTGATTTCCCCATTCTTTTTTCTAACCGAGACCAAGTTGGCCACCCATGTGCAATGCCTGATGGGGAATATAATTCTTTTTGAAAGCAACTTTTGTACCTCTTTGTAAATGATGGGCGCCAATAAAGCATTAATAGGATGTTGTCGTTGGTGAAATGGCCTCACTTCTATCTTGAGAGGGATGGTTTGCGTAATGATGAAGGTGTCATAAGTCTTTAGATCCCCATAGCTCCATGCCACTATGTCATGATACCTTTGCAAAGCATCAATGATTCCCTTCTTTTCTTCAGGCGTGCACACTTTTCCAATAAAAACATTTTTTATCTCCTCGACAGTTTCAAGGTTGTGAGAGTCACATTGATTACTTATGGCTTCCTTCTTAGTTTTCTAATCTTGATCTTTGATCTGGTCCAAATCAAATATGTGTTCAAGCTGAACCATGCCTCTAGGAATCATGTTGGTTTTCAGGTTGATAACTCCTTCTATATCCAATTCGGCCTATTTTGGATAAGCCTCATCAATGATTTGGGTGGAGAAGACATCAGAGCTCATGATGAATTCAAGGATGTGCTTATCATCATTGAAGACTTTAAAATGAGTGAAATTGTCTAGGATGGACAGTGTGGATGTCAACTCAATGGTAAACTTCTTAAGCTCGGACAAGGAAAGGGGTTGCAAAGTGTTGGCTGCCTAAGCCAAAGCATTGGCTGTATGATTATGAGCACAAGGGATCAATTAGATATTAAATGCATGTAAAACTTCTAAGAGATCCAAAACCCTATGCCTATAGTTTGCAAGTCTTCTATCATGGCAGGAATATAATTTTCTACCTTGTTTGACTACGAGTTCGGAATCCTCGAAAACTTGCAGCATTTTAACATTTTTCTTTAAGGCTATAAGAAGACCATGGACTAACACCTCATATTCTGCTACATTATTGGGGCAATAAAACTACAACCTATGGGAAGCAAGAAAGGTCTTACCCATTGGACTGATGAGTTTGAACCTAAAACCAACTCCTTTTTTTGATTTGGATCCATCAAATCAAAGCGTCCAAAGCCTGGAAAGCTCCTTGACTCTGGGTCCAACTAGGCTCTCATTTCCTTTTGGCGGGGTAGTTACCTTCATGACCTTCGGGGAAAGTTTCAACTCAGTGTGTTTAATAGCGGGTGATTCTGTTGGCACTTCCTTTGGTGTTTCCTTCTCAGGGACAACTGATTCTTTGACATACTCTACCACTATTTGGCACAAGCAACAATCAAACTCGGAGTGGGCAGTATTGTGAATTCTGCACAAATTTGATAGAAAAAGATCCCAAAAATCCATTCAAGCACCCAAGCTAAGTTGATCCTTTGCACACTTTTCCATGAATTCTCGAAAACCATTGAGTAGTCCCAAGTTGTCATCTTCATCGGGTTTATCATCTGACTTTACCAATATCTCTGTACTCTGAAGCATTTGAGCTAAGTCAACTGGAGGGCTACACTGCACCAAGAGGACTTCCACAATCATTCCTTCCTCTGGAATTTTGGCTTCTTCTAGATATGTAAAGGGACAATAGTTTCCCAGCTCCGTTTTAGCAAACAACACCTCGTTCAAATTGTTGTATTCAGTGATCATGAATTTCATGTGTGGCTCCCGCTTGATACAGATCTGATTGGGCAGTCCCTTCCACGGTAGCCACATATTCAAAAAATATTTAGTGGCATATTCGTTCAAGGCAGAGGTGAAGTCTCGTCCCAAGATGATCCCATATGCGTCGGGAATGTTAGCTACTTGAATATCAACAACTTGTATCCTTGGATCTACAGCAATTTGCATCGGGATCTGATTCATTTCTCCCACAATGTTTATCTTGGTTTTGTCCAGTTGGATCACCTTTTTCCTTGAAGGTGTGGGGGTAATTCCAAGGGATTTGCATACGGCCAAGGGTATGACATTGGCTGATGCTCTGGAATCAATGAGGCAATTATGCAAATTCTTCCCAAATATCCGAATGGTGGTGAGGAAGGGTGGTGTTTCCAATTTTCCTTAAAAGAGGCCAGTAGGCATGTCTACCTGAGCCACTTGAGCTTTGTTCTTATCGCTAGTCCTACCCATGGTATTTCCTAAAGGCTTATATTTGAGAAATTTCCTACCATTTGGATCAAACTATTTTGTGAATTTTTTACCCATAGGCTGATTGGAGGGAGTATCTTTCTTTTTCCCAATGAGGTCTTGGATCACAGGCTCCTTCCTGGGTTCTTTAAATGTGACCCTTTTTTTTATGTCTCATGTGTTTCTTTAGAGGATGGGGTCCCATTAAGTATCCTGAAGAAGGCATGCCTTGCAGCAAGGACCTTGAATAGTTCGAAGGTAGATAGACTAATTTTTACTTTCTTGAACTCTTCTGCTACATATTCACCCATTTGTTCAATCTCAAAGTCAAAGGCTCGGCCTATGGCAGAGCTAAAAGGTTGGGCTTTTGTTTGACTTGACTGGTTTTGGGATTGACCTTGAGGCTTATCTTGTGATTGATTTTAAGGCCTATCCTTGTTGAAATATTGAGTGGGCACGTGGGGAAGCCCAGGATTATTGCTAGCATTCGGATCGGGTGGGGTACTAAAATTATTTGGCGGGGTAGAGGTATTAAAGGGTCCACCCGCCTACCTATTCCTAAGGAAATAAGGAGTTGTCCTCTTATGGAACATGTGAACTTCATCAACTAAATCAAAAATCCAAGCCAAGGCTTGTTCATTACTTACCTCTTGCACTTCTTCATTCTTAACGAGGGTGAGCTCAACCTTGGGCTCATTACTGTCACTCCACAAAAATGGTGCTTGGTTGACCATGAGATAGGAGGATTCATAAGGCTCAAATGGGACAATGTCCCTGCAACCAACACTATCAACAGCATTCTGGACCTCCACTTGGAAGATTTCAGTGGTTGTCTAGTTTTCAAGACAATCCAACTCAGAGTGTGTACTGGTTTTGTGGATTCAGCACCATCCAGACATGGCTGCCTCGGTGAGATACACTCCACTGGTCATCTTTTCATTAATGGCAGGCTTATCAAGAGGAGTAGGGACACCTCCATTATTGGGCCTTGTATTCCATGTGTGATTCTACCTCTGAGAAGATCTCCTCTCAAAGATTTGATTTGAATTTTGTCCTCTATCATAATTTTTCCCAAGAGAGGTGCTTGCTTCCCAATTGTCCCTACCATCCCTGTTGTCTCAGCTATCCTAATTAAGATTGGCTTAGAGGCTACGCTAGGAGGTCTGCAACTAATTATTTTGATTCTTTAAGTGTGTCATTTTCATGGACATTTTCTTTATCATTTCTTTTACTTCTTCCAATTTTTCTTTCTCAACAGTGTTCAACTGTGGTACCAGATTTTGGAGAAAGACAGGCGGGGCCACCGGTTGATTCTAATATGCTAGAGGGAATTCTAGCCCTAGAAAGTACAATGGTGCTTGTGGTTGTTGAGAGTACGTCTGCTATTTTTGGGGAGCCTGAGAATAGCTTTGTTGTTGTTGAGGTTGTAAATAAGAACGCACGGGAGGTGCATAATTCATTGGCTATCCAGGGTGCAGGACGATGGGTAGCTGAGGCACTTGGTTCATAAGAGGGGTCTAATGAGTGAATGCTTAATTAAGCCCTTGAACCTACATCGGGTGAGCTACTAGTCCCAAAGAAGGTAGTGGACTGGAGATGTTCTACCCCAAGTCTACACTGGCAACAATAGCCTCTGCATAAGTAGTCACTAGCGTGGTGAGTGGTGGGCGCATCCTTTTTACCAATGCTGACGTGAGATTATCTAGTGCTACATAGTAGATGAGGAGGGCTGCAACATCGTTGTGTACATATGGATCCTAAATCCTCATGAAGGAACAATCGAAATGATCATTAAAAGAGCTGATAGGTTCATTCATTTCCATATGGACGAACATAAACTATCAGTATTGCTCTAAAGGGCTAATCAGAATCTTATACTTTAGTAGAAAAGTGTTCTTCATGAGGTCCCACAAAGTAATGGACCCTCTCAGAAAATTGATGTATGAATAAAAAGCCTTCTCACCCAACGAATATGGAAAGAGGCGGCATGCAACATCCTCATGACCGATCTACATATCTGTAATCATTGTTTCAAATATCTTGAAGTGTTCTTATGCCATCCTTTATGGGTCGCGAGGATTGAATTTTGAACAGAAGTCCTTTGGATTCTTGGGTATGTCATGATAAGCGGCGAAGTGCAATGGCGAAGGATTTTGCGCTAACCAAGCCATGATGGGAGGCGGAGGTGGTATCTACTATTGAGGGATAGCAATCCAAAACTTCACCTACTATAAGACAATAGCTTGGGACTGTACCTGGGTTGCAGCTATTTGGACTGTACCTTAAACTTGAGGGGCAGGGAGAGTGGCAATTCCCTGGTGGCCGGAGATGAGAGGTGAAAAAGCAGCTTGGTACTGTTGGGTGGAGGATGGACAAGAGGTGAATGGAGGTGAAGGTGGAAGGGAAGTGAATGGGACAGAGGAAGAAGAAGAGGCAGAGTCTCCTCCCTTAGTTTGTTTTGCACTGGTGGGGGGCTGCAACTCTTGAAGTTCCCCTTTGTTTGGTGTTGACCTTAGAATTCTCAAAAATATTTCAGGGGAGAAAGATCCAATTTGATTCAGCTTCACAATGTCCTCCTTCAGCACCAGTCCTATTGATGGGTGTTTTTGCACACTTTCTCAACACAGGAAATGTGTATATGCACTACCTCTCTTCAAAGGAAACCTCCAACAATAAGTTGTTGAAGATCGCCCCAAGGTCTCTCGGGTGTCAGGTCATGACATGCATGAAATTCCTCAGTTGATGTTTGATATGATTTTGCTGGTAATCATGGTGTGAACTTACGTAGTTGGATGCAAAGTGGATCTTAAAATCTGAAGTTTTTGAGATAGAAGTTAAGGTGCACTTTGTTGTAGGTTCGAACATCAATCTAAAGCTTCAATGTTTTCCTTAAGTTTTGGCTTTACAATGTGCAATGAACCTTAGTACAGGTTGTTTCTAAATAAAATGAAAAGGATCAGGGAAGAGGGAAGGTTCTTGGATCTGCAACTAACTATGAACAATGATTATGGAGGTTCTACTATGGATAGCTTCCTTCAAACAGGATTCCACTTAACCAAGAAACCTATAGTATCATGAAATTTGTGCTATCTTCCAAGTTCTGCAAATATTTTACCATTCATCCACCATATACATGCATGAATAAAGATAAAATTTTAAAAGCAGTTTCAAGTTTCAGCCTAGGCTAACTTTATGAGACCATTTACCAGCAACAAATGGAAAAAAGTATGGACTGGAAGGAATCAACACAACAGAAATTTCTACAATCATATAACAACATTACCAAAATCTATTTCAGCAATTTAAAGTTAACTAGAACAGCAGTGTAAATCTAACTAAAGCATTTAACAATGGGAGATTGAATCATGAAACATGTGGGGAACTCAGAAAATGCACCAAGTCCATGTATTTTCATTAGAAATTTCTACATGTCATTACAACAACTCAACTCTCTTGAAAATGAGAGGAGACCCCCCCATTTATAGTGTCCAAAAAGTAGAACGAATGGCCAAGATTTACTCTCATCATGTGGCCAAGATTTACTACAAATTAGGGTTCTACCTACCCCCCAATATATTACAATTTAAAATACAACTTTGTCCCTATCCCTATTTTGTCGTCTAGTGACAACACTGTAGCATTTTGTCTTTTTGTTGATTGCCTTTTTGTTGTAGGTACTCCTTTAGAATCTCTTCACTAATGATAGGGTTTCCTTCTTTCTTCTTCAAAGCTGCATACTACATGGACTTCAAAATTACTAGCTAGAGTTTATCAACATCTATGATTTCGGTTCGCAACACTTGATAACTCCAATCTTTGGATTGCTCGGCGAGCTTTTCCCAATCCTCCTCATACTTAGCAGTGTGGTCCTGGGACAACTCTGACTGGGCAAAGGCTTGGGTAGAAAAACTCATGAAATACATGGTTATTTCCTTTGACATCATGTCCTCCATCCTCTTTTGGAAGTGGGGCCTTCCTTTATCTGGTCTATTTGTATGACGAGAATTTCATATCCTATCATTAGCTTCAAGTATCAGACACAATCTACTCTAACTTCCTTGACCCACTCAATATCTAGATCCACCTTATCAATCACCTTCTCCAATCTTTCATTTCGATTCTCAAATTCCCGCTTCCATACATCCATCAGCCAATGATCATCCTTTTTGAACGTGAGCTCCTTTTCCCATGTTGTGCTTGGCAGCTTGAGAATAGCTTCAATCTTTGGGTAGGTGGACTCATATCTCGTTGGGAAGTCGGTACAAAGTTTTTTTGTGCTCTCAAGAGACTATTGTAAGTCCAAGAACTTGTTGGCTATCTGAACAGCCTAGCCGATGCCCATGTTTCCAACATATAGAATCTGTCAAAACCATCTTCCATAGTTATTTCCAAACTCTTCCTCTTTTTAGCTTATCAATTTGTTCCTTGGACAATGGTTTTGGTGGAGCTATAGACTTGGTAGGCATTTCTTCAGTTGAAGACCATTGTTAGATGTAAGCTATCAGATTAGCTACCTATCTCTTAAGCTCTTCTTATGAAACATTATCCTGTTGTATCAAATTCACTACTGTGGAAATAGACTCCTCAAGGTGCTCCACTTTCTACTCTCTGGTAGTTGTTCTCAAATCAATGGTGGAGACATTATAGCTTATCCCTTCTTTTCCCACCACTGGCATTGCTACTTACACAGTTCCGGACCCGGAAGCATCCATCGTCACCTTGGATCTGATTTTGGGCTTCTTCTCTTTCTTGGTAGTGATATGTGCTCAGGCTAAGATAGCCTCTAGTCTTGCTTTTGGATCCTTTAGGGTAGGAGTTTTATTCTCAAGTTGCCTTTCCAGCCATTTAGGCATAGCAGATTTTCCCTTAGACGATTCACAATCACCCTCGCCCTCCTTTGTTTGGATCTCTATTTCTTTATCTCTGGGAGCCTTTTCTTCCATTTTAGTGTTTTCTCCTTCTTCCTCATCAGATTCTTGGATGAACACAAGGTGTTTTATGGGAGGCTTAGCAGGCAATTGTTCCTAGGGACTTACGTCTTTCTCACTCTCCTTTCTTTCCCTTTCTTCATCTTCTTCATCCTTATGCACATGCTCTTCAGGTTGTTCAATTTTGAAGCTTTTGTCAACTTGAATCTCACCTTCAAGTTTTTCCTCTTCTACATTCTTTTCTTCTTTAGGAGGAGGTGACACATTCTCCTGATGTTCCCCTATAGGGAGCTCCACATTTTCTGTTGCCTTGTCACCTTCTTTCCTTTCTTCTCTGGGAGGTGACCTTTCTACCTCCTCTCCATCGTCCTTCAATTGTTGGGCCATTTCCTCCTTGAGATCATCATCAAATGTTTGCACAATAGTTTTTCCACTGGCATCCTCTTCTTCATCTCCACTTTCAGAAGATCTTGTTTCTTCTTCTTCGCATACCACTGTGTCAATTCATAGGTGCTCATATTTTGAATGTTCATGGTACTCATCAGCCTCCTCCTCCGATTATTTTGAAGTCTACATCTCTTGTTTCTCCCATTCTTCAGAGATTAGAATTGTGGCTTCCATAGTTGGTGGTCCCATTGGAGATTTTGAGGGCAGAGCACCGGTGAGGACCTGTGCTACGATAGCTTGGATGGTGGGATCCAAAAATATTTGGAAAATCTCAAAAGGGGCATTCTACATGTGCCGCAAGAAAGCCTCTGGCAATGTGGGTGTGAGCATTGGTATTGTTGTTGCTAGTGGAAGTGATGTAATGGGTGACATGGAGGTGGATGAAAGCAGAGAAGTTGTGGCAGAGAAGGATTTAACCAATATCATGGGCTTGGATGGCGGAGAAGAGGTGAGATGGATCAAGATGTGCACGGCCAGTAGGGATGTGGCAATCATGGCTTGGGAAAGGGGGGAAGAGCGGTGGAAATCGAGAGAGCTGGAGGAGATTTTGGCTGATCTATTTTCTCTTCCTCACCCTCGTGAAGGGGATACTCCTAAATTGTTGGCGGTCCCGCGATGCTTCTCATCCATTTGTGCCTCTTCGAGGGTGAACCTTCTGAATATTTTGTCAAATATACCTTTGAATCTGGTGACTGCTCCACCTTAGTCCCTTTCCTCTTCTTCAATCTTGTGATCAGAGGAGATTTGGATGTCCCTCCTATTGAGGTTGTAGCAACAACATCTTCTATAGCACTAGGCTCACTCTTGAGCCCCTCATATGTTAGAAAAACCCCTTGCTGCTTCAATTGGGCCACTTGTCTATTAACCCATTCTTTAGTATGAGCCACAATTGGATTGGTTATAATATCGAGGTCATCAACCTCTTGCTCATCCCAATCTATTGTTGGCAGTGGCAAGTTAGCAACTACAATGTACCTAGGGTCCATGATGGTGCTTTCATCTTCTTCAACTTGATCAGGTATAGGAAATAGTTGTACTCTTTTAACAAAGTACACAGTCATTCACATGTAATGCCTTGCACGCACTTCCCTATCATCATGGAAATATGCCTAGAAATCTTCAATGTGATGTAAATGGGTGTACTCTAGCCCTAGTGTCTTCCTTACATGCCCATATGGGTCCATTTGTGGGCAAGCAGTGTGTAGGAAAAAATAATATTCTGTCAACTCCTTCTCAGAATTCCTAGCACACTGGGAGGTTTGCAATTTGTACATCCCCTGACCCAAAGTTAACAGATAAGGGATTCCTACCAAGTTTCTACTGCCAAGGACTGAATGCACATGTTGTAGCTGCCAGGAGAGCTCTAACAGTATAATCTGGTCATTGGGGTACCAGGGCAGTTTATTCGGCCTCTCTATGAAACCCTTGGCATGAATATATGTGAACTTGGGGTACTGAATAAATAAGGTGTATTATTTCAAGAATTCCCGAGCACTATGAGAGACCCTCCTTTCAAAATCCCCTCCAAGCAATCTGATGATGTGATTGATGAAGGCATCATTCACCCTGTAATACTCCTTGAAATTCCTAAACTGGAACTGGGGATATCTATCATAGACCTTCAATGCTCAACTAGGTTCTTCATCAAGTGCCATGAAAAATCCACTGTACTTCCTTCGCTTAGCCAGTGAGTAAACAAGATAAGACATCATGTAGAACCTGGAGGTCTTCTTGACATTCATGAACTACTCGTGGAAGCAATCACTTATTATGCCTCCCTAGTAGAATGAGGCCTTTTTGGTGACATCTTTCACCCCATGGATAATCTTCTCAATGAAATACGCCATCCATTCCTAAAAATATGCAGCAGTGGGGAGGCCCATTACTCTACTCAACATAGTGACCAAATCATGGTATTCCTCATGGAAGTCACTGCATAAGAGCTCTTGGGGAACCATAGCGGCACTTCCCCTTTTCTCTCTAAGCCAATAATGGTTTATAAGCTTCTTACATCTAGTAGGGTCCTCGTCCCACGTTGCTTTACATTCTAATATGGTTGGGATTTCCATCTCCCCAAAGGTGGGGATGTGAAAATTCTTGGTAATCACCTCACCCAACATATCAGCAAGGATGTTTCCATCTTTTTCAACTATTGTTCGTGTCTTTGGCTAATATGCCTGCCAGCAAGCCATGACCAATTCGGGGGATACGAGGTACGGAGGGAAGCCTGCAACTTTAGCAATTCCACTTTGTCTGATCAGTCTTGCATTGTCAGTCTTAGGATGGACTCTGACCCTTTGCTTGAATCCATCAATATCAATGTGGCCTATATTGGTATCTATAATCTCCTCCCAATCCGTGATGATTTTTGAATGTAAAGGCTCTCCCTAGAATCGGTACTTCATCTAGTATTTTTCCTCTTTTCCATGAGGAACCTTGCCCACTTTCTTCACTTTGTCTTTTTCTGCAGCCGCCCCCGAGGGTCTTGCACCAGATTCCATATATTTTCAAATAGGGAATAGTGAGCATAACCAATCATGAAAATACAAACGTTAGTCATAATCCAATAATGATGTCCAATTAGATGATATATCATTCATAAAATCACACTTTTACTTCAAGACATCGTTAGTAATCTACTGAAGTGAATTTGGATAACCTGGGCCCGGAGGGCCGGACTTCCCTAGTAGAAATGTTGTTTTGAAGGGAGAATAGGGTAGGGCACTCCATGTGACTCTCCCAACTTCATATTTTGATGGTTTGAAAGGCTCATGCAGGAGAGGGTTAATTTAAGCACGTGGGTCGAGATTGATTTTCAAATCAGAGGTCATTTGGATCACTTTGGGAGCACCCAAAGATTCAAGGCGGAAAGCTATCAGGACTTTTCCATTTAGAACAGCTAAAGGGAAATGGAATTTTGACAGGAGCAGCTCAGTGGGCCAGACCCGGCATCAAGCTTGGCAGCCATATTTCTTTGTCAAGTTTTAGGCGATCAGGAGGGCGGACCCCGGGGGTCGAAAACACGAACCTGCTTTTTCCTTTCGTGTCAGTTGAAGTGGGATAGAATCCTGGTGGATGGAGCTCGGTGAGGGAAAGGATGCCTAAGTTCAAATGTTTGATGGTCTTCATGGAAAATGGAGAGTTGGGACCTGCGATGCAGAAAGCAGTAGGCATTTGGCTGCTTTAAACGACAACATCGATGCTGAATTCCTTGGATGGAACTCCGCAGTTCGGGGTCCTGTGGGGGCTCGAGATACCTCATTTGCTAGCTCGGATGAAAAAATACAAAGTAAACTCTAAGGTCTAGATGGATGGGGCCTATGTGCCATTTGGAATGGCATCCACAACACGGTGTCTCGAGGATGGAATCCCATGAGAGCTGGCCCAGGAATCAAGGTCGAAGTTTACAAATTTGTTTTGAGTCTCGACGGCAATCCACCAAAGGAAACCCAAGGACATGGGCCCGAGAAAGGGGCATGATGCCATTGGGATGTTTGGTTTCCAAGTTTTAGCGGCAATGGGAAGACTCAGGTCTAGAGGGTGCGAACGCCCTGCGTGAAGAACAACACCAACATGGAAAATTTTTGTTCATGGATTAAATGATGTTTAGGAGATTTTCTCAAAATTCCATCATGTGGGTTTTTTAGGTTTGGTCTTCCTTTATCAGATTAATGTATTTTTGTCTGCATTTATTAAGCATTTCAACACAAAATCATTGAAAACACAAAGGAAGGGTAGACAGAAAACCTACCTCATGATCCTAGTGAAAATGGCAACTGAATCCTCGAGGAATCAGCAAACGAAAGTAGCAAACGTGAGGGTGGCGGGCGATGAAGGCAAGTGACCTATTTGAATTTACTCTGAACACCTCTGGCCAACCTAACATATTAAAATGACAGGTTGGACCAGATATTTATACCCCTAATCAGTATTTAATACACCCATTAATGCCCGTACAGATGATAGGAGGGTTGGTGAGTTCAAAATCTCAGACGGCAGCAGGAGATCTGAGGCTCGGGGGTAGGAAGGATGTGGTCTAGAAGCTGCTTCAAAGTTCATTTTAGAAACTCCTGACAAAAGGGACTCTGGGGCCCGAAGGACGGAGTTTCATCACAGGTTGGCCATTTGAGATGGTGAAGACAACACAGAATTCTGGGGACAGAAGTCTGGAAAGACGGGCTTGGCGGGGGAAAAGGCAGTCGATTTTCAGCGCAAGTTTAAACATGGCAGAAAACAAGAAGTTGGGTCCCGAGGTTTGGGAAGGCGAATTCCTTCCGCCCTTTGGGACAACAAACACCCAATGGAAACTCAGGAAAGGGAAACTTGGCGGGGCAGGCCCACTAGGCCCCAAGGCCACTGGTAGAAGCAAACTACCAAGAAACTCCGAAAGGGACCAGAGCTCGACAAAATTGGAGGGGATGAGACACGGTCAACTTAAGATGAGACTTTGGAATCACATTGACCATTTAGGACACCAAAATAGGGGCATGCAAAACAAGGAAATGACAAAACAACCCAGCAAGGGGAAGGAAAGAGAGGGTCCCCATTCCGAATGGGGCGTGTGTGCTGAAGGAACAACACCCCCATCCCCTCCTCCTCTGCCATCCAACTTACCCTGTAATCTAGCTACCAGTGCTCTAGCCATATCCCTCTCCCTAATCACCTGTAGGTGTTCCTGTCGAGCATTATCCTTCTCCTGTATGAGATAGTCCCTCTTTGTAGTTAGTGCCCTTGGTCATTCTTGAGCATCACATACACCTCTCCTAAGATCTCCTCACTATCACACTTGGTGACCCTGACCATCTCCCCGACTCCCATCATCACCATCATCATCTCCACTATTGTTGTTGCTATCACTACCACTATTGTCACTCTCACTCCCACTATCACTATTGCCACTACCACTCTCCTTGCAACTACTATTTATCTCCTCCACCAAGGCTAACTAATCCTATGGGATAGTCAATTGAATGGGCCTATGTCTCACCCACCATGTATCATACTCTAGGGTAGTCCCAACATCTACTACTACTACCTATGGGTCCCAAGCAATCACGAGGGTGTCTTGTTAAATCTAAAATGTTGTAGCAAGTTGTATAGGACCTCCCCACACCACCCTAGAAAGTACTACCTCCGCCTTTGGTATTTTCTAATGGTAACCATACGACCTCAAAATCCATGCAAGAAAATACTACTCAATAATGGTGGATTTCCAGCCAACTAGATAGTGTATTCTTTGAATGTAAGGCATGTAAAGGTGATCATCATCCCATAGCTCATAGTCAAGGTATTGGCACTAGATAAATTAATCCATTGCATCTATGACTTTGTGCCAATAACCCATATCACCCATCTTATATTGATGTAGAATGGCATAATAAGAAAACACATAGAGCATACCATACCCTCTTATCCTATCTATAATCAGTCATAGCTCCTTGTAATGCTTATATGCCCAAATATATAGCATTGTGACCCCACATCCTAGGCTCCTACCACCCTGATAAACAAATAGATGCATCTCCCTATACAAATCAGTGAGGATGCAGGCTCCCTAGGAAAAGACTACCCCATCCAAAATCATCTGATCTAATACCCCTACCTAGAAAATCATGAATTCCTATGACCTTCAATTTGACATCAACACCTCAATGATTAGTGCAACTATAAATAAGGAAAGCTCTAGCCACTCTCCTACTCTCACATCTAGGTCCAAATCCACTCTCATCATGAGAAGATCCAATGTCAGAAAGACTCACACCAATGCAACTCGAGCATGTGCATGGTCATACTACACTAACTCTCCACAAATTAACACATGCAAGATCTGCCTCACATCCTTCAATGTGATAGCAGCCTCCCCTATCAATAGGTGGAAGCTACTGGTATCATTATGCTATCTCTCTACCACCACTGTCATCATGGCTCTATGTTCCCTCAACTAGGGCATCCGGAATACATAATACAATCCCATCAAATGAAACCAATCCACATCAACCTTTGGTAGTTGATCTTGTAACTGCTACATGAGGTCAATCCACCACTCTTGAGATTGTAGTGAACCCAACTCCTCCTAAATCATCCCAATCACTAACATTAACCATCAAAAAATTAAATTACTTTAAATTTAGCTTTTAAAAGCTTGTGCACTTGTATTAACTACAAAGCTCCACTTCCATTTTTGTCTAGGCATTTCCCCTTTTTACCTAGGCATTGCTTTGCACAGGTGCCACAATTTCCCTTGGAGACATGGTAATTTTCAACATAGGTGTTTCTTTTTCCAAGCACAATGAAAACATCCTTCCCCACCCCCTACTCAAGCAAAAGAGCATCTTTTGCAAGCATCATTTTTTTAGATGTTGGCACTGAAACACTCTAAATGTGTAGCTTTTGTATAGGAAAAGTTCTTCACAACATAAGTATTGTGATCGTTCCCTTAAGTGAAGCTTTATAAATTTTTGCCTCCACTAAATTCTCCCCTTAAAACCCTAATTTTTCCTACCCATTGACCCCCCAAACCACCTAAAACCTAAGGGTTAAGTCACACACTAGGTGTCTTGCATCCTCCAGTTGTTGGTACTTTTGAACCCTCTCTGCACAATCCAAATACCTCAAAACCTAAGCCATACCTCTTTCACATTCTCCTAGCCCTTCTCCTCCAATTGCAAGGTTGAAGATGACTTTTTAGGCCCCTCCAAGCCCTATTTATAGGCCCACACCCTATTTTTCCCTCCTCTAGCCCTAAGTTTTTGTGCTAGACACACTAAACTAGTTGCATTTTTCTCCATTTTTGAGCTCGTTCCTCCATTTCTTCTCCTCATTTTCACCATTTTCCTATTACGCACTCTTCTACACCATTCCAACCTACCTTTTTCAAGATGTTGGTTGAAAATATTTTTTCCAAAAAAAAAAAATTCCAAGCCTCTCGAGGGGGTATCACCTCTCGACACACCAAGGAAAAAAAAATTAAACTTCTTTGATATTATTTAATTAATTATATCACTTGGTATCTTAAGTTTCCTATCCAATTCACATTCTTCTAATTCTACTTAATTTAATTAATCTATGATTGATTAATCTCATCCATCTCCTAACCATCATTAGCCCATCCTCCAACATTTAACTCCACTTAAGTTAAATAAACCTTTGGTTTATTAACTCAACCCAACCCATTAAATTAATTAATCTATGATTAACTAATTTAACCCTCATTACTAACCTCTATTATCATTTTCTTCTAATTTTAAAATCACTCACCTCTCCCCAAGCTTTCCACATGGTGAAAAGTGTCCTAGCCAACCCTCTATTGGTATGTGGCGACTGATCATGCTATAATGTATAGCCCATGGTATACTGTATAGCCCGGCATGTATCCTTTCCCATGGTATACTTTTTCACGTCATCACCGAAAAAGGGAAAAATCAACGAAAAAAGAAAAATCCGATTTTGTAGAACCCAAAATCTGGAAGCTTCTAAGCTTGTTAAAAAGGGGTTCGGATGGGTATTACAATATGATGAAAAACATGATTATTCACAAGATTGTAATACATTTTACACTGGATAATAAAAGTATTGGATGGCTGTGGTCTGGTGGATGTAGCCCAAATTGGGTGAACCACGTTAAGTCCTTTGTGTTATGATTTATTATGTGTGTGTTTTAGTTTCTTTGTTTATTAATTAAATCTGCATTTAATTGTTAGATATCTGCCATTTCTAACCCTAACAAGTGGTATTATAGTGGATTGTGTTTCGATTATCGTCTGTAGGAAGGTCTCACGGTTGAGTGGGAGCAATGGCAGATGAGGGTAAGAGGGTTGAGAAGTTTAATGGGTAGAACTATCAATTATGGAAGATGCAGATGGAGGCCTATCTCTATCAGGAGGATTTATGGCGGCAATTGGAAGGGAAAACCAAGAAACCCGCAACAATGTCTGATGAGGACTAGGAGATTTTGGATAGAAAGGCTCTTGGTAGTATTCATTTATGCCTGGCACAATCGGTGGCATTCAATATTACAACAGCAAAGACAACTCAAGAGTTGATGGAAACCCTAGCAAAGTTATATGAAAAGCCTTCCACTTCGAATAAGGTATTTCTTATGAAGCATTTATGTAATATGAAAATGGTAGAAGGTGGGTCAGTTACTGATCATTTAAATGAGTTTAATATGGTCACCAGTCAATTAACTTTTGTAAAAGTAAAATTTGATGAAGAATTTAGGGATCTTTTGATTCTATGTTCTTTGCCTGAAAGCTGGAATAGCTTGGTAATGGCTGTTAGCAATTCTATTTCTGGTTCGAATACATTGAAATTTGATGATGTTGTTGGTGTTATTTTGAGCGAGGAAATTCATAGGAAAAGCTCAAGTGGAACATCCACATCGAGCAGTGTTTTGAATGCAGAAAGCAAAAGCAGAACAAAGGAGAGAGGAAACCATTATGGAAATCATGGGAGGTCATGAGGAAAATCAAAGGACAAAAGTTCTCAATCTAGAGACAAGAGGGATTGTTGGTACTATGGTAAGTCGGGTCATCAGAAGAAATATTGCTAGTCTCAGAAAAATAAAGGAGATAGAAAGGAAGGAAGTAAAGAGGCAAATGTGGTAAGTAATAAATCTAATGAGGATGCTTTGATTCTTTCCCTTGATAATGCTGATGATTCTTGGGTGTTAGATTCAAGGGCTTCATTTCATGCTACCCCCCATAGAAGTTATTTTATTGATTATGTCCAAGGGGATTTTGGGCCGGTTTATTTAGGAGATAACGAACCCTGTCAGATTGTTGGAAAGGGAAGAATCAAGATTAAGTTGTAGAATGGGAATCATTTGCTACTACGTGAGGTAAGGCATGTTCCAAAGTTAAGCAAAAATTTAATTTCAATAGGGCAACTAGATGATGAAGGTTGTGTTGTTACATTTAGTGATAAAAATTGGAAGGTCACAAAGGGTGCCTTAGTGGTAGAAAAAGGTGTGAAAGTAGGCACCTTATATCTTTGTACAATATTGTTCCTTCTACTTTAATTGTTATGGAAAAAGGTCAATATTTAGGAACATTTGTTGCAGTTCAAGAGGTAGAAGATCACTGTTGTTGTGGACTCGAATCAGCACTGTGGCATAATAGACTTGGGCATATGAGTGCAAAAGGTATGAAAGTACTTCATTCAAATAATGTTTTACCAGGTCTAAAATGTGTTAATATGGATTTCGTGAAATTTGTGTGTATGGAAACAAAAAAGAGAGTAAGTTTTTCAAGGATGGGAAGCAAAAGAAAGATGAGAAATTGGAGCTTGTGCATATGTATGTATGGGGACCAAATCAATTATCTTCTCTTGGTGGCTCTCTGTATTATGTTACATTCATTGATGATGCAACTAGGAAGGTATGGATTTATTTCCTTAGGCAGAAATCTGATGTATTTGAAACTTTTAAAAAATGGAGAAGCTTGGTTGAGAATGAGACGGGTAAAAGGATAAAATGTCTCAGATCTGATAATGGTGGTGAGTATTGCAGCAAATATTTTAAAGATTATTGTTCCTCTAATGGTATTCATAGGTAGACAATGGTTCCAAGGACTCCACAGGAAAATGGAGTGGCTGAGCGCATGAACAGAACAATAATGGAGCATGCACGGACTATGAGATTGCATGTTGGGTTGCCTTTAAAAATTTGGGCAGAGACTATAAACACTGTTGTTTATTTAATTAATAGAGGTCCCTCTAATCCTTTGGGTTTTGGTATTCTAGAGGAAGCATGGAAAGGTAAGAAGGTGAGTTATTCTTTTCTCAAAACCTTTGATTGTGAAGCATTTTCACATGTAGATTCTGAAAATAGAACCAAGCTTGATGCAAAATCAAAGAAATGTGTATTTGTTGGATATGGCATTGATGAATTTGGTTATAGGCTTTGGGATTTTTAAAATCAAAAAATTGTGAGAAGCAAGGATGTCATATTCAATGAGAAAGTTTTGTACAAAGATCTGTTGCTGCAGCATGAGAAGAAAGAAAATGATTATGTAGTGTTGGATGATATTCAAAATAATGATGTTTCAATGGTTCCTCATGCTGGGCAACAACAGCAACAACAAATACCACAAACTCCTATTAGACGATCTTCAAGCATAAGTAGACCTCCAGAAAGATTCTCTCCCTCTTTGTATACTATTTTGTTAACTGATGCTAGTGAACCAGAATATTATGATGAAGCTATGCAAGTGGATACCAAGGTTCAGTGGGAGTATGGAATGGAAGAAGAAATGGACTCCTTGCTGAAAAATCAGACTTGGGAACTATGCAAGTTGCCTGCAGGTAAAAAGGCTTTACCAAACAAATGGGTTTATAGGCTGAAAGAGGAGGATGGAGGCAAGAAGAGATTTAAAGCCAGATTAGTTGTAAAGGGATTTGCACAGAAAAAGGGTATTGATTTTGATGATATTTTTTCTCCAGTTGTTAAAATGACTTCTATTCATATTGTTTTAAGTATTGTGGTTGTTGAAGATTTGCATTTAGAATAGCTTGATGTTAAAACATCCTTTCTCCATGGTGATTTGGAAGAGGAAATATATATGGACCAGCCACAAGGATTTGAGGTCAAAGGTAAGGAGAAACTAGTGCAGATTGAAGAAAAGTTTATATGGCTTGAAGCAAGCACCTCGACAATGGTACTTGAAATTTGATAGTTTTATGGTTGAGCAAGGCTACAACCGGTGTAATTCTGACCATTGTGTTTATTTTAAGAGGTTGGATAATGACAACTACATTATTTTATGTTTATATGTTGATGACATGCTTGTAGCAGGTCTAACATGGATCACATAAGTGAGCTAAAACAACATTAGCAAAATCTTTTGCTATGAAGGATTTGGGGGCAGCAAAACAAATCCTTGGTATGAAAATTTGTAGAGATAGGAAAACAAACAATTGTTTTTATCTCAAGCTAATTATGTTGAAAAGGTGTTGCAGAGATTTCATATGGAGAATGCAAAAGTTGTCAGCACACCTTTGCCTAGTCATGTTAAATTGACTAAGGATATGTGTCCAAAGACACAAGAGGAGGAAGAAAAAATGTCCAAGATACCATATGCTTAAGCTGTAGGTAGTTTAATGTATGCCATGGTATGCATGAGACCGGATATTGCACATGTCGTAGGAGTTGTTAGTAGGTATTTGAATAATCCCAGAGTTGAGCATTGGAATGTGGTAAAATGGATTCTCAGGTACTTGAGAGGTACATCCAATAATTGTTTATGTTTTGGGGGCTCTAATACTGATTTAAAAGGCTATGTTGACTCAAATTTGGCAGGGGATATAGATACCAAGCGGAGTACCACAGGTTATGTATTTACAGTTGGTGGGACAGCAGTGAGTTGGATTTCTTGATTGAAAAAGGTGGTTGCTTTATCCACCACAGAGGCGGCAAAGGAGATGATATGGCTGAAATTTTTCATGGACAAGTTGGGAAAACAAGCTGGAAATTACTTGTTTACAGATAGCCAGAGTGCTATACATCTTGCAAAGAATTATGCCTTGCATTCTAAAACAAAACACATATAGTTGAGATATCATTTCATTCAGTCAGTGTTGGAGGATGGATAGGTCAAGCTGGACAAGATACATACAGATGTCAATCCAACAGATATGTTTATGAAGGTGGTGACAAGGGAGAAGCTAAGCTCCTCTTCAGCTTCAGTTGGCCTTCAAGGTTGAATTCAAGTATAACAGAGCAGCAGGGTCCAAGGTACTTATTTCCAGTGGGAGGAGTAATTGCAGTAGTGTCATCCAGAATCAGTCTCCAAGTGGAAGATTGTTGGTATGTGGTGACTGATCATGCTATACTATATAGCCCATGGTATACTATACACCCCGACATGTATCCTTGCCCATGGTATACTTTTTTGCATCATCACCAAAAGAGGGAAAAATCAACGAAAAAGGAAAAATCCAATTTTGTAGAACCCAAAATCTAGAAGCTTCTAAGCTTGTTAAAAAGGGGTTCAGATGGGTATTACAGTATGATGAAAAATGCGATTATTTGCAAGATTGTAATAAGTTTTACATTGGATATTAAAAGTATTGGATGGTTGCGGTTTGGTGGATGTAGTCCGGATTGGGTGAACCACCTTAAATCCTTTGTGTTATGATTTATTCTGTGTGTATTTTAGTTTCTCTATTTATTAATTAAATCTGCATTTAAATGTTAGATATCTACCATTTCTAACCCTAACACCCTCTACCCTCCTCTCACACATGTGTGATATTCCACCTACCACCACTATCTCTTACACTCTCTTAAACAAATTTAATACCTCTCTTCCCAAGGTGTGTTAAAACATGTGTGAGCACACATCATCTCTTCTGCCTTTCCCCCTTGTGACACATGTCACAATTCTCTTGGTCCTCACCACCACTCAATTTCCACCCTTGATTAGGTCAATCATTCCTATTCCTCCATTCCTCTCAACTCACATCTATAAATCCAAGTCCACTCTCCCATTTTCACCATCTTCAACTGATCTTAGCCATATAATGCTAGTATTTTGAGTGATAAATCCACATATTCTTTGAGAGAAAATCCATCAAGACTTGGGCATGTCTTGAGCTCTATCCATAGAGAGGAAGGTATTTATTTGTTTGTTCTTTAGTTACGCTTGTGTTTGAATATCATTTGCATCACTTTCCTTGGTTATTTTTCCTCACAGATTACATCACGAAATTAAGTAGACATGATTAGGTATGATCTATGAATTGTTTTACTATTAGTTGCGAATCAATATCACTCTCAAATTTAACTCTAACTCTTCACAATCATAGCTCTACTACCATCCATGCATCAAATTACTTGAATCTCTTAAGCATTTGAGTTGTAGATATGTACCATATGTGAGTATTAAATGCATTTTTATTTTGTTTTCTTTATGTTCTCTCCTTTTTTGATTGTATGCATTTGTTTCTATTTTCTTTCTTTATATTTCTTTCATATTTAAGTTTTCTCAAATTTTAGTCTTGTGAAACTTTTCCCTTAGTTGGGATTCATTGTGTTCACTTTGAAGAAATGTAAACTCTAGATATCTCACCTAAGAGTAGACTAATAACAATTGACCTTCACCAAGCTTTGAATGTTAAACTATGTGTGTTATGTAGGATTTCAAACATTCTATTATTTTTCCTCATGAAACCCCAATTTTGAGTATACTACTACTCTTAGTTTTGCTAGTGAGCAATCAATCTTGGAGTCTCAAACTAAATATTAACCCATAATTAGAAAATACCATTAGCAAAATTCCATTGGTTACTAGCAAGGATTTTCCCCAAGAAAGGAGACACCTTGAAATAAATACAAAAAGGGAAAATAATAAATAAATAGAGAACAAAAACAACAACTAGAGGAGCCACAAGAAACCACAATAAACTAGCATATTTTCACAAGGCCAACACGACACAAAAAAATAAAAATGGAAAGACAAAAACAAAAAGAAAATATAAAATAGTAATGGTACAAGGAGAGGTCGTTAGGGCCTCTTAGGATCAAAAATAATTCTTGACATACTTTCCATTGATAAGTAATGGAACATTCTCTCCACCCAAATAAATAGTACTAAAGGCATTTTCTCCCAATGCTTTTTATATTTGATAGGGACCCAATGATAGTCTCTCAAACTTGGAATGGCTCCACTTATTTTCTTTTGAATTGTATCATAAGAGGACTAGGCTAAATGTCTTGAAATATTTTACTTTTGATATTTTTCAAACCATATTTTAACTATTACCTGATATTTCACTGCATGTTCTAGAGTTGTAGTCTTCTTTTTCTTTAGGTTTCAACAAATTCATTAATCTAACATTAATTTTTTCATTTTATTCTAGATAATCATTCATAAATTATAGGGTGTGAAATTTAAAATTAATAGGGAACAAAAGATACATCACATAAAAAAATTGATAAGGAAATATTCCTAGGGAACTCTTGATCCTAGTCCTATCAGCCAACAAAGCACATTTGAATAGGATTTGTCAATCTTTATTTTTTCTCTCTAATAATTTCTTGATGATATTAAAATTAAATTATTATTATTGGATTCTACTACACCATTCCATAGTGGATAGTAATTAGAAGGAAAAATTAAAATTACCTCATGCTCAAAATCCCATTGTAATAAACTATCTAACTAAAAGGAGGGACCATTGTCACATAGTAAATCAAAGGACATTCCAAACCTAGTCATAGTGTGTTCCTCCAAGAATTTTATAGCAACCTTAGTGGTACATTATTTACAAGAAATAGCTCTAGTCCACCTCATGAAATAATCGATAGCTATCAAAATAAGTGTGTGTCCTATAGAATAATGTGGGTTAATATTCCAATAAAATGCAAGCTCCATTAGGTGAATGTAGTGATATCTCATACACTAGTTGTAATGACATAGTTTGGTTTCTTTCTGTGTGTGAAAAATTATACCATATATGGATTCTTTTCACATCTTGATGAGTTTCCTTGAATAAACAAGGCCAATAATATTTTTCTCTTAGTATTTTATGAGTTATTGATTTATTTGATGCATTTCTTGTCCCAAACTTATTAAAAAAATCATGAAATTGGGATACCTCTTCTTTTTCTAAACATTTGAAATATATCCCTTCATATTTTTTCTTATAAAAGGTCCCAACCTTATAATGGGTTAATAGCTATCCATTTTCTTCTTCTTTCTCCCAGTTTATTCTGCATTAGCATCAATTCTATCACCAGGTTTGAAACCATAGAAACTATCTTATTCTTTAAGATGTGTCTAAACTTCATGACTATAACTAGGGAAAATTACTTTTTATCTAAGCTTGGGTGCCTTATTTATAAATTTTTATAGGGTAAAATCATGAAGGAAAATATTTTTTCCATCTCTACCACCCCCTTTATGCATCAAAATTGTAGCACATGAGTGTTTAGAATAAAAATTATACATATGGAATGGCTTGGTATAATTAGGGTTAGATAATATAGGTGAGATAGAAATAGATTATTTAATATATTCAATCTTTCTTTTCCATGGAAGCTAATTCAATATTTTCATCCTTCTTCAACATGTCATTCAATGGATGGAAAATATTTTTAAATCCATTGATATTTTTTTAAAGAATTTAATCTTTCCAAAGAATTATTTTAACTCCTTGTTTTTTGGTAATGAAAACTTCATTATTTATTCAATTCTATATGGATCAACTAAGATTCTCTTCCTAGAAATAACCTGACCTAGAAATTTTCCCTTGGTCACTCCAAATAAACATATCTTAGGATTCAATGAAATTCTTGAATCTTTGCATATTTAAAGAACATTCCTCAAATTTGAAATGTGATCTAATCTATTTTTAAATAAAAAATTAAATCATCCATATAAATTATTATAAACCTACCTACCAATCCTTTAAATTCAATTTCCATAGATCTTTACAAAAATTCCTTAATGTTTATTAATCCTAAAGGCATCCTCCTATAGGAAAATGTACCCCTCTTCATGGTGAAAGTGATTTTCAATATATCTTCCTCTTTAACCATGACTTGGTTATACCTCAATTAACCATCCATTCACAATCTACAACATTTCATCCAATGACATCAAGGATAGTTATATTTCTTAGAAGCTCAATTGAGATTTGTAAAGTCCATGTGTAACCTTATCTCTCTATTTTTTTCCTAATGAGCACCAGATTGGAAACCCACATGGAGTGTCTTACTAGAGATATAATCCTATTAGATGTCACCTTTTTTACCTCTTTATAAATCAAAGGTTCTAATAGTACATTCAATAGATGTTATTTTTTCCTAATACTCTTGGTTTCAAAGGGATGGTATGAGTAATGACCATAATATCATACATATTCAATCCCTCATAACACCTAGAAATCACTTATTTGTAATCCTTCAACAATTCCATTATTCCATCCTTTTGTATAGGGGCGCACACCCTTCCAATAAACACCGCTCTCACTTTTAATTCATCTCCTAAGTTTTGATCATCAAAATTTACACCTTTTGAGTTAAGATATATTCTCTTATTCTTGGATTCACTACCCATGTCAAAAATTATTTCTAATGAAACCATTATTTTTTTAGATAATGTTAGTTTTAAAATTTATAAATCCATCCTTACAAATTTCAAAAATATATCTATCATTTTTCATCAATAATTTTTTCCTCAAAACATCTAGTTTTAGTAGTGAATCCTAAAATATAATTACAATTATCAAATGCCTAGAAGAATGTGATATTATTAGGGATGATAGGTATATGCACCATATCTACAAAAAAAAATAGTTTAGACCCTATGATCTAGGCTCTAGAGTACTATAAGATACTCCTAGTGATTTTTCAACCTCATTTTTGCTTCTATGAAGTGAATGAATGTTAAAGGAATCAAAATCTCCAATCAAATCACAAATTCTATTTTGGTAGGTTTCTAGCCTCTTATCATGACAATAATATTGAATTTTTATCTACATGATTGTGAGTTGAGAATATCCTTCGATGAATAGATATTTTACCTTATTTTGATGTACCAAAAGTAAGCCTCTAATTAGTACTTCATACTCAACCATGCTATTTATGTAGGTGAATTGTAACCTATAGGATATAACAAATCGTTTACCTTAAGGGTTGGTCAATTCCATTCTAGAATTGCAACCTTGTTTAGACTTTGATCCATCAAACCTATATCACCACATCTTATGCTCTAAACTCTTGAATCCATGACCAATAATCGCCCTAGGGGAATCCACCTTATGAGACTAGTCAAATATTCCAATTTATTATTTCTTTGGCTTGCACTTCTCCTCTTCATGTGTTTGAGGGGGTTCCCTGACATCTAGCACATATCCTAACATATTGACAACATCTAGTTCTCATATCTATATTTCTTGTATAGTGTATTCTTCATATTTTGTTACATGATCTTCATGAGGGTTTAAGGAATATATATCCACCACCATAGATTCTAATTTCTTGACTACTTACAAACATGCATGACAAGAGAATTTAGAGTGGTCTTCATTATGAATTCTACACCATCTTAGAAGCAACAATTTTGAAGTGCTTACCTAGGTTTCTAAAGTAGTCATATCATTAACAAACTTTGGAATGAATTCATAAAGAGTAAGATTAAGAAGGATAATTCTTCTAGGTTAGATGAATTCTCCACCATTCTTTAATTTTCATATATTTTTGTAATATTTATTGATTTTTAAGCATATAAATAAATTTGAATCCTATTCATAATATTGTGTTGATGTTTGATGATATTGTGTATAGATTGTGATTGTGTTAAGATTATGTAAATAGTTAGTTCTTAACTAAACCCTCCATCCCTAACTACAATATATGGTATCAAACCCTACTAAAATTAGGTTTGTGCAGGTATTGCATTATAGGTGATCTATTCAAAGGAGTGGATAATAGAATATTGAAAATTTATTGCACTATAGGTGATCCTTTCAATGGAGTGATTCATTGATTCTTGAGTATTGGTTACAACAAAGGTGGTCCATTTATAGGAGTGATTCACAAAAATATTATGCATGTGTCACACTACAAGTGATCCCTAATCGGGATGGATTGTGGAGGAGTGAGAATAGGTTCTTGTAGAGTATTAAAGAATATAAAATATTGGGGAAATATCTTCCAAGACATGTTTTTGAGTAGAAGCTAATAGAGTTCATTCATTTTGTTGACAAAATACCAAGGGTGAGATGGTCAATATCACATCAATGAGTTTTTCTTTTAGAATTATCAACATTAGATAAAAGATAGCTTAAAAAACTATTGATGCCTAAAATTTCTAGGCACATAGCCTTATGGGAAACTCAGTTAATGGGGGACCAATTGTGCTAAACTGAGTAACCTACAATTTTTAAAGAAGTCATCTCTTCATACATTGGGGATTGGAAAGGGAAAATGAAGTAGATATACAAAAATAAGACCTAAATCTAGGGTGATACGCCAATATTTCAAGTAAATAGGCACAAGAAATCTTCCTTTTGGGTGAGATTTGAAGGCCCATTCAACAATCTACATGCCTGAAAATAACACAAAGTAGAGATAGAATTCCAAAGAAGTTAATCAAATAGCATAATACAACTCCCATGCATCCACTGAACATGAAGATTACAAAACATGATCTAAACAACAAACTTATATTGAAATTATAGAAGCTTTGTAGATAAACTACCCATTACACAAAATAGCACAATATAATGTTTTATCAAATAACTAAGAAATAGAGAAGTCAAATAGATTGGCACAATCTGGAAGTCTTAATACAAAAATTAAAAACAATAAAAAGGTTGAGATTATTTTTAGTGCTTTCTCCGTGTATTTCGAACCCTTTTTCAGAGAAACCAAGTAGTACATATAGACTATTCCCACCACCTGAATGTTGTAACAAAAAATATTCTCAGGCATGGGTCATGTTGCTCCTCACAATGATTCTTCCCAACCAAAACAACATTTTTGTTTCCTTGAATAAAGTGATGGTTGTGGTCCGGGAGAGGAAGCAACAGAAATATCCTAAAGACATGTGTCAAACCACCCAAGGAGTTGGTTAGGACACATGCTATAGAGGTGAGGCTTCAATTTCCTTTATCCTTTCCTAGTGACTATGGTTCCCGTGTTGATGACATGTGGTGTGGTCTTTGCTCAAAGCTTTGACTGCGAGTTCCACCAAAAAGGTACCTACTGGAGATGCAACGTGGTAGTCAGGCGGAGATTGGAGATGAAGCAAAGGGGAGAGAACTCTCAAAAGTGTGTGTTGTTCACATGTGGCACAAGTGGATGAAGGTGCCACCAAAAGGAGGCTGAAGATTTACAAACATATAATGCATAGGTTGAGACCAATGCAAAACCAAACAAAATATGACCTAGAGGGAGCTTAAGGATTAATTAAATCCACAGCTTTTGGTGACTAACAAGGGGCATTTTGCTTGCAGAATGAGAACCCAAAAAATTTGGTTCCAAGACTAGAGCCCTATCCATTGGGCACACTCAAATCTTTGAAAGGGAAGTCTACAGAGGTAGCCAATTTGCCTCAAATGGTACCAATAAGGTGCATAGATTCTCTTGCGCCTCATGTAGATCGATAATTTCCTTGAATGATAGCTCCATGGAGATCCCAATCCCAAACTCAAGCTGTAAAAGAAGTCGCATTATTGGATAGATGGTGACTTCAATGTCCATTGTCATGGGAGGCTAATTGAAAGACTAAAAAGCAGATAGATCCTACTCCCTTTCTTCAATTCTTGCTGCAATATGTTCCACTAAGGCCACTAAATTTTTGGAGAGAAAAGGGGAGGGCAAGCCCATCTAAGTGAACTGAGAAAATTGCATCCACATATTATTTGTAATCAAACTCAGTGTGACCAAAAAATTGTTAGCTTGGATGATCGCTACATGATAATTGATGAATTCCTTCACCCTTTTGGTAGTTGACCTACAATCATCTATTCCTGCCTTCACCAAGTCTACATTTGTCACTGTGTACAATTCTCCTAGCAATTGCACGACCTCAAGCACCTTCTCAGCAATAAATTGTGGGACCTACTCAATTGTACCACACACATCCCCACTTAATTTTGCCACATCTGCCATGAATTGAGTGCTAATTGCAAGGATAAACAAAAATACTTAACCTTCTCCTAGTAGGAGACATATAATTGTTGTGCCACCAAGAGAAGATCTAATTAAGGAACAAAGGGCTAGGAAGGGATTTTTAAAAGATTTATCTCACCCTCATTTGACCTAATTTCTTCCATGAGCTCCTCAATCTTCTTATCGGATGTAGTGAGCTATTCCTGTAGAGTTTTCAACTCTGTATCCTTGCTTTTCAATAGCTCCTCAACTTGATTTCGGATTCTGCATCATTTTTCTAGAGAGACATTTATCTCTTGGATCTCATTTTTAAATTGAGCCTATGGTCTTAAAGCTCCTTATCCTTTTGTTGCATTTATTTTTCCAGTTTAGCTTGTTGATCCTGAAGCTCTTTGTTTTTCTCCTAGGCTTCTCTCTCCATTTGCACCAGCCGATCTTGAAGTTCCCTTTTTTTTGCTATAGATTAGCAACCAAGTTCGGATCCTGAGATTGGTACTTTGCAAGTTCCTCCTAGAGCTTGACCTTTTCTATTTATGCTTGTTGAGACAAGCGTGCGATTTTAGCATCTTTAGCCTTTTCTTTCTTCTGTAAGATCTCCACTCTTTCCTTGACGTTCTTGAGCTCTTCTTCCCTTTTGTTCAATTGATGACTATGCTTGAAAAAATATTTAGTCACAACCCGCTAAGTTTCCTTCGTTAGTTCAACTTTTTCCTCTGGTTGGGCCTAGTGCAAAGTGATCCCTATGGCATGGACTATGTAATATTTGGGTTGCATCTTCCCCTGAGGTTTGATGGTGTTGGGCATCATGGATGCCAATGTTATCAACCCTTGTTCCTCATTAAAGAGGGTCTACATGAGTGGCTCAACAGGTCTCATGGCATAATTTTCTTTTCTTTTCTTTTATGGGCTCTCCTAGCCCACACCATCTTAGTCATGCTATTTTTTCTAAATAATTTTGATGGCGACCTAATAAGTTCATCAACAAAGGGTGCATCAAGAGAAAGAGAAAAAGGGAAAGAAATCATTTGGGATTCAGATGATGTTCGCCTTGGTAGAGTGACTATTAATGGGGAAAAAGTAGGAATGTTATGTGAGGCTCTAGTGAAAGGGGAAGCAATCAAAGAACTCACAAGGGGGGGTGGCATGGGTTGTGGAGATGCAAACATAATCATTTATTGGGTAGGGTGGGTAGAAACCAACACCATGGAAGCAAAAGGGTTTGCAAAAGAGGGCTTATATGAGGTCCCAAAAAAAATGGAAAAGCCCATGGAGAAGTAAAAACTACCTGTCTGATTGGGGGGAAGGAAGATTGAGAGGAACCATGCATGGTCACAAAAGCAGAAAATGATAGGTTGAAACTTGAGGTAATCGGAGATGTAGACATAATTGGGTTAACTAAAGACTGAGATGCGAGAAGAGGAGAGAAAAGTACCTGTGTTGATAAAGACTCTAATCCTTGGCTCATTTTCATAGGTACTTGAAAGCTTTCTCCTGATGTGACATTGGTGTACAGCCTCTTCTCAAGTAGAGAATCATCTATGTCTATGAATTCTTTAGATTGTTGAGTCACCCTGGGTCTCTTAGTGTCCTGTTTACATGGTTGCGTGACTACCGCATGGGATACAGTTACTTTTGCACTCAACGGATTTTTTTGGGCCCTTCCATTGCTTTTCCACCTCCCTGCTTAATTTGAGCCTTCTTTGCCTCTCTATCTCTGAATATTACAATTGCTTCTTCCTGATCCATTTCCTCATCTTCCTTGGCATCAGTAATGTGATGATCTCTATTCTAGAGATCATCAAACTTTTCATCATCCATATCTGCATCCTAGAATTTGGCCATAAGACATTTGGTCTCTTGCCGATAAACTCATAAGTCGACAATCTTCTCCTCACTCCACTAATGGTTCCTCACCAATTCATTATAGAGGGTGGCTCTGATTTTTCACTTGTCACTGGCTTGGGCCAAAGGGAAATAAAAAGATAGCCATGGAGGCCTTCCTATCTCTAAGAGAATATAGGCTAATTCCAAAAATAGACTACAGTCTCCTGACATCAAACTTCGTCGAGTCTCCCAGTAGGGTTGGGGGCTATGAGTCACCTTAATATTGAGATGCGCTAAGTCATCTTCAAGATTGTATTCCCATTTTTCACAAATCAACACCAGCCCTAGATGAGGAAGCTTCATAGATAGCAAAACTTTTGTTTGCTTCTTTTCCATTATTAGTATACCAAATCTTAAGGGGCATTTGAAAATCCTTTCTAGTGCTTTCCCCCACAAAACTTGTGGTCTATAATGGCTATTTGTCTAAAAAATTCAATGGCCAACACCCTATTTGTTACACAAACTAGGAGTCAAAAGGTTCCTCAGTAAAACCACGCATCCTGACAAATAAAAAATCCTCTTTGATGAACCAGTCATAGGGAGGGACAAAATATTTCATCCATCTCACTTGCTAAATGTAGAAATGGAAACAGCCAACCTGACTCTCTTTATCTAAATATTGCAATATTGGAGTCAAGAATGACTTGGAAAATGCATAATAATCATGATTCATAGAAAGGAGATGGGTCCATACAGAGACTAGATTTATCATCCCATTTTCATAAAAAATGGACAAATTCATATGCTCTTTAAAGAAATGATGGTTTTGATATAAAAACATATGAGAAAAAAAGGAGAAAAACTTGAATCTATACTGTGTGTGATACTCCTTAAACTGGTACAACATCTCCTGAACAATGGCCTCCACAAAGTCATACCAAAACAGGGAATGTTGTTTTCTTAATTGGAAACCCATGCCCATTTGAAACTCCTACACCTCTTTGTTGTTGTCAAGCTACAAACAAAAGCCAACATCAAGAAGAAGTCTTGTATGTTTGAATTGAAACCGTTGCTACCAATTAGAAATTGAGGTGGATTCTTATCTCACTTGGGCCTCTTTGTTTCATAATTGTAAAAAATTAGGGAATGGGTTCTGGTCTTCCAAAATGTGTCCAATTTGTCTATGGTGAATTTCTTAGGTTCTTCTAAAATATGCCTAGTCGGGATACATAGCATATCATGAATAGCATCAATGCTAATTACTACTCTTAGGTTCTGACCTTCTATGATTCTTGTATCTGGATAGAAATTTTGGGCGCATTCATGAACCAGCTTTGGGCAGTGATGCACTAAGGGAACCATATACTACGGAAGATTACAAAACCACAACTTGTACACCAAAGAATCTTTTTCATTAGTCTCATCCTTTTTTATTATTTCATAGGCTACTTCCCTAAGACTCTTAGGGTTTGTTTTGAGCTCAGAGTCATAGATATTATCCAATATTCTACTATCTGTACTTTGTTTCTGTGAATATTCTTCTATACGACCCTTGTGTGAGGACACATTGGCTTTTCCAGCATCCCTAGTAAGGCATAAGAGATATCACTAAAAATATGGGCCATTGGTGCTTCCATGATGGTGACTGATAAGGTTCCAACCATTTCTTCTTGAGCTACCACTTCAAGATTTTGTGTCATCTTAGAACTCTGTGAAATTTTTTTGCAAATGCTTAACCTCTCTCTACAACTCACACTGGATTATTTCTCAGCAAATTAAATACTCAACCCTCTTCACAATACTCTTCTTTTGCATGCAACATTACCTTTCTCAAACTAGAGTTGGAAACAATGGTTACTTTTAGCAATAAATTTGACATGTACCACCAACTCATTCATTCATGCAAAATGAATTCCTATTCTTTGGAAAAGAAACTAACTCATAATGATGATTAGCCATCATGTCCTATGGAGCCATATTTTTGGAATTCGAGCCAAAAATTAAAGGTGTATGAATCCTTTTGTGTGATTTTGCACTTAATAACTTTATGAGAATGATTAAGTAGAAGGCATAATGATTACACAAAAATATTTTGATTTGATCTTTACAAATTGAATGGAATCCATAGCTAGACACTTGGAAGTTTGATCATGTGGGTTACCACTTGCATAAACTACAAGTTTTAGCTAATTAATTACCCCATCTTATTTTGCACGCAGCAAGCAAAACCTAGTGGGATTTTCAAGTTTGCACCTCGATCAGCATCATTCTTATCGCATGCATCGTACTCCCAACTACCTCTATAAATAGACCTGAGGACGACAATAGAATTCATACATGGTAATTGGGTTTATTGGTGGAGATAATGGATACTCCCATTAGGCTAACTAGTAATATATCTCAGGTAGCTTTTGTAGGAGAAGTTTCAAATAGGTGTTTGAAGTGCATGATGAAGAATAAGCATTCCTTAGCCATAATTGAAATTAAGTGGGTGTTGGGAAAAGACTTTATAGAATATGAGGATAAATATCGAGTGAATACTATCATGTATTCCCATTTTGTTTCCTCTCTTTTGGATATTCAAGTACCAAAACTGATGATATTGAGGCTTACCAGGGATATTTTTCCCAAGCACTATCTTAGAGGCCTTAGGGAGATTGTGAAAACTACAGAGTATGTCCTTGGTATTCTAACTAAAAGTGATCTCTACAACTTATTCAAGAGGATGCAATGGTGCCTTGGGTACCCTTCCTAAGAAGATTTCATGCTATGACCATTGGGGAACACCATCAAAGGGTGTCTCACGCCTACCACTTCCTACTGAGGTTCTTCAATGTAGATCATATCTATGGTGTGGAGTGGTACATTGATTTCAAAGACGCGGTGTATCCTCCTCTGCCTACTACTCCTACTCTTCATATTTTGAATGAATGAAAACTTCCCTCTTCTCTTTATATATATATTCTCAAAATACTTGGCCTAAGAGCCATTTTGTACTATAATACCTAAAAGTAAATATTACCATACAATTCTCGAAATGCTTGGCCTGAGAGCCATTTTGTACTATAATATCTAAAAGTAAATATTACCATACAATGAATATATATATTATTTTATCTAGTTCCTGTCTCTTTTTCTTTTGGTTGCTTCTTGGCTATAAAGGGTTCCTCCAGATAAAGACTCAAACCAACAAAACACACAAAAATAATTACATATTTACATATTTACATGCTTAAATGGTTAATAAAGGTAATTGAAAAGTTTAAGGTGAATTCCATTGACAAGAATTCCTAGTGCTTATTTTTCCATGTTTTCCAATTCAAATTCATTGTGTTATTTGCATTGAATGATGTGATAAGGACCCTCCCATAGACTATCAAATTTTCTATGTTGTCCAAGCTTTGCAGCTCTCTCATTGTATTTTAGCACCAAATCTCTACACTTAAGACCTTGGTCAAAAAAAATTATCAAACCATTTCTTAACCACTTGTTGTCGGTTGCACATGGCCATTAGCGCATTTTCCATTTTCTCTTTCACCTCTAACAATTCAGCTAGCTATACCTCCATGGCTCTGTTTTGTTCTACTTCTAGATATTTAAGCAATTATAGTGTGGGAATTTCTAGGGAAACAGGAAATAGTGCTTCCTTCCCGTATACTAGTTCATACAGTGAAGTCTTTAATACTTGTTTGGGAGTTATGTAGTCTTCCCAAAGCACTACTTTGAGGTTTTTATGCCACTCTCTCTAGTGTTCCAACCCTATTCATTTGATAAGCTAAACTAAATTCTTGTTAGTCGACTTGGCCAAACCATTTCCCTGTGAGTAATAATTTGAGGAGGCCTTTAGGAAAATCCCATGTCTAAGTGCAAATTGACATACCTTCAAACCTAGGAAGGATTTTGTGTTGTTGGAGATGATGGTATTGGGTAGGATGAACCTTGTTACCAGCTCTTCCAAGAATTTTACAATCTTTTCCTTAGTTGCATTCTTCAAAGGCATGGCATCGACGCATCTAGTGAAATAATCCATGGCCGTAAGGATCCATTTATGCCTGACATTGGAGGTGGGATTAATCATCCCAATGAAATCAAGACCCCATTGAGAAAAGGGTTCTTCAACTACTATCAGATTCAAAGGCATATCCGAGTTCTTCCTCCTTCCTATGAAGAATTTTCATTCTTTGCAGGATTTGACTAGAGAGTGTCAATCATTGAACAATGTAGGCCAAAAATATCCCACACATAAACTTAATGGAAATGGTCTTTGCATAGAAATGTCCACCCATGGGACTACTATGGAATATGTCCAGAATTTTTTGTGACTACTCTTGAGTTATGCATTGCAGAAGAAAACCATTGAAATTTCTTTTGAAGAGAACCCCTTCAATGAGCACATACCTGTTGTTCTATAATCTATAAAACCTTTTCTTCTAAGAAGGGAGGCCCATCAGATATTTCCCTATCTACATAAACCTCACTTTTTCTATCAACCAGTAGCCTTTGGACTCAAATTCATTTAGTAGAACTAGCTTAGGTTGTTCCTCCTCAACTACCACTTCACTATCTTGTGCCAAATATTCACATAATCCTCTTACTTACACAGTCTTTCTAGGCTTGACCTCGATGTCATACTAAAGGATCTTAGTTATCTAGTTGTCCCTCTTCTCAATGATTTATCCTTCTATAATATGTTTGTGCACACTAGAATGTACCACATATACAACCACCTTATTGCAAGATATGAGGTGTTAGAATTTTTTAAGCCCCTTGAAAATGGTGAACATTTTCCTCTCGATGAAGTTATTCTTCTTCTCATAGTCCTTTAAAGTTCAGGAGTGGAAGGCTATCAGATGTTTTCCCTTCCCTTCATCATATTTTTAAGTTAAAACAGTAGCGATGCTAGACTTGTTATTGAACACATACATTATAAATTCCTTTGATAAGTCTAGGTTTACCAGCACATGAGTTGAAGAAATAGCTTCCTTGACCTTCTCAAAGGCTTCTCTTGCCTCTTTTGTCCACTTAAATAACTAATCCTTCTTGAGCATCAAGGTCATAGGTCTAATTAAACCTATAAAATTTGAAATGAATTTACTTACAAAATTTACCTTCCCTAGGAAGGACTGAACTCCCTTTTTGTTTTCTGTTAGGGGAATTTCTTTGATTTCCTTCACCCGATCTAGATCAATAGCAACTCCATCTTTGGACACTACATGTCCCAATAATTTTCCTTGAGGCACTCCAAAAACACAATTTTTCAAGTTCAGGGATACCCAAACTCCTGGCCTTTTTTGAAAACCATTTCAAGATGATCAAAATGATCATTTTTTACTTAGATAATACAATTAGATCATCCAAGTAGATCAATATAATCTTGTTGATCATTTATCTAAAGGTGGCTCCCAAATTTGAGAGGCCAAAGGGAATTTTCACATAGGAAAAAGTTCCCCACTTAGTAGTGAATGTTGTTTGGTATTGGTCCTATTCTTTGACTCGGATTTGGTTGTAACTAGAGAATCCATCAAGTAGAGAAAACATTTCTAAGCCAGCCACTATTTGTAAGATTTATTCTATGGAAGAAAATGGGTAGTGGTCCTTTAGAGATGCCCTATTCATATCCTAGAAATCAATACAGAGGCAGATGTCCCTATTTTTCTTTCAGACCAAAACCAGGTTGGACACCCATGTACTATGCTTGATTGAGAAGACAATCTGGGAGTGGATTAGCTTCCTCAACTCCTATGACATTAGTGATTCAATCTCTGGGTTTACTATCCTTTGCTTCTAGTAGACAGGTTTTTCCCCTTTCGTCAGTTATATGGTATGTTGGATGACATCAAGATCATATCCCTTGAGGTCATCATATGACCAGGCCACTACTCCTTTATATTTTTTGCAAAAATGAATGAGCCTTTCTTTATCATGTTGTGGAACATTTTTCCAAACCTTAAGCTTCCACTCTTCTCTGACATGGGGATCTACATATTCACCCTTTTCTGCTACAAACTTCCTCTTGTCATTTCTTGCATCATCATAATCGAATAGATTTTTTAGAGTAACGAGTAGTTTCAAAATCTTGTTGGAATTTAGATGAATAATTTTCCCTTCATAAGCTTCTACAATTTTTGGTTCGAGCTAATCAGTAAACTCTCCCAAGTGATGAATGAATGAGGAGATTTGATCATCACTTTCGAACACCTGCCAATTCTAGTCATTATCTAGGATTGATAGTTGAAAAATCACTTGCACAGAGTGTATGTTCTCAATTAAGTCATAAACAAGGTCAAATTGAGACCCTATTGTTTCCAAGTGATCTACAACTACATTTTTCTCTTTGGGCACTGTCTGTATATTAAAAGCTTCAAAACTTTCAATTAGGTCTCAGACCCTATGTCTATAAGATTGCATGCAGACATTATTGGCTATGGAGAAACCTTGGACTTGATTGAATATAAGCTTAAATTCTTCAAACACCATTATTTATTTAATGCCCATCCACTCCACAATACTCAAACCTTGCAGGAGACCTTCATATTCATCTTCATTGTTTGAACAGGAAAATTGAAAGTGAAAAGATATGAGTGTTTGATCATTTGATGGGGATGTCAAATATATCCCATATCCCACACCAACTTTAAACCTTGCTCCATCAAAATGAAAATTCCACAACCCTAAGGCATGACCACCCTTAGGTGCCTTCATCACCTTCAAAATCATTTGATCCTCATCATAGATCACATAAGTTCCAATATGATGGCATGATAATTTCCAAAAGGATCAGTGTCTATAAATTCACTCAAGAGGACCCCCTCTTCATCGGTCTAATTTTTGGTCACCTTCTCATAATCAAGTAACTCAGTACAATACATCTCATCTTTGGTGATAGAGGTATGAGTAGCCTCAAAATTTATCATGGCCTCATCTACTATATGTTTTGAATGCAAAGGTTCAAAAAATATCTTCATCTTAGCTCCATGATTGGTCCTAATAATTAAGTGTGAACAATCTAAAGAAAGATACCTGCCTATTTTGGTAGTGAACTCCCAGGATAAGCAAAGACCAAACATGGGAGGGACGTCAATAGAGCTTGCCTCTATTGTATAAATAGAGCTTACCTCTATTGAATAGGGATCCATCTTTTTCAAAGCAAACTTATGCTATTGAAATCACTCACACTCACTCTCATATTTAGCACACATTTAGCATCTTTTAGTTTATTTTAATTGCATTAATTAGCTTTAAGCTTCCATTAATGGCTTCCATGATCACATAATGCATCCATTTAGCTTGTTTAATTAATTAGGGTTTAGATCTTTTAAGTTAGAATCCATTTATAATTAGCTTAGCATTTGTATATCTTCATCATTTAGCATAAAATCATGTTTAATTAGCTTGCATCATGCTCATTTAGATTAAAATCATGTTTTCATACACATCTCATAATGGTTCCATCTATTTTCTTCAATAAAAATGACTAGGGCAAGCTTATTTATCCATGGGATTGGGAAAGGGTCATCGTTCCACATCAACACAACACCACTCCCACAACGGGATAATTTTTGAATGGATTAGAGGATTTAGAATGCTTAGTTTTGATAAATATTTAGTTTAACTTTCATTTGAACGATCCTATTGAGATTCAACGTTAGTGAGTTTTAATGCTTTGATTCTTCATGGATCAATTGTAATCAACCCATACTAATCTATCTAATCACATTTAGGCACTAGAAGGAGGGAAAAATCGATCAAATTTAATCAATTTCTATCTCGTATTTTGTTTTTTCCAATTTTTCAAGGTACAACGATGCTCGCTGGAATTTCAACAATGCCTTTGCTAGATGTCACCATATAGCGATGCTATTGTCATCTAAAATAGGGACACCTATTTAATATCATGACACTAATTAAAACAAATGGAGATGTCAAATACTTTTAGAGGTATTGAAGATTTATACATGGCGATGCACCTCAAACAATGATGCTATTATCGTCAATGGTTTTCCTGTAGAACAACGCCCAAGTTCACTAAAGAGACACTATCATGAATAGCAATGCCCAACTCTAGTAAGAAAATTGACGATCAATTTTCAACATGTGCTTTAATTTTTTTACTCCATCGGATTACTAACATGCCTCTAACATTGTTTTGGTTTTTAGACTAATCAATTTTTGCAGGTTGGACGATCAAAGGAAAAGTGAAGAAGCATTCTTATCTTTCTATCCTATAATTGTAACAAGTGTTTGATTCTTTTTTTGGGAAAATATAACCCATTTATCATGCTTTTCATTTGGTTTTAAAAATAATGCTCAAACAAGACTAAAATTGAACCCTCACTTCATCATTTTACTTTGGGTTTAAAATTTGACAAAATAACTTAACCCTTCATTTAGTGCATAAAATGAATTCATCTTAGCTTTAGGGGTTAGAATTAACGAGTGTTTGCTATTTTTTGACTTACATCTTTTTTATTGAGTGTGTATGCAATTCTCTCATGCCACTCAGTGATCTTGAGAATCAGAAACATTCCTTAACACTTTGTATAATCACCTACATCTTTCAATTTGGATTCAAATGAACCCCATGCTAGTGTAGGGAAAAGGTGTGGTGTGTGTTCTCTCCTTGTTTCATGTGAAGTAGGATGATCAAACTACAAACGTACTTCCTTGCTATTTTTTTATCTTTAGAGGGCCTACCTCTCCACTTCAAAAGGAGGGAACGACCCAAGCGGTAATGAGCTAAAGCCAAGCTCTTTCAAGTCACTATATGAAAATGTCTTTGTGACGAAAGTCACAAAAAATAGGGGCAGATGCGTCATACTGATAAGTTTCACCCTTAGTATCCTTGCGATATGTTAAAATCTCTTCTTAGGAAGAGAATGGGAGACCTCTTGATTCTCCATAATCTTGAGCTAATCTTGATCTGTGTATGGCCATGTTTAACAAGTTCCCTTATTACGAACCAACTATTTAGAAGCCAAAAACCTTTATGCTTGTTGGTACAGGAATGGTCATTCCGAAGCCACCCCACATTTTACTATTCAATTATTGAAACAGGAAAATCCTTAGGATCTTTGGATCTTTAGGATTTTAGATTTGGTGGTCTCAAGAAGTGTGTGTCATGGAGGGGAGCCAGTGTTGCCAAATCTCTATATGTTCAAGTTGTCTTAGTGTTTGGAGAAATCCAAGTGGTGATTCAACAAGTAGTATCTTTTGAACCTAATATTGTAAATTCTTGTGAGTTAGTTTAATACTTTTCTTGGTTCCAAAATGTTACAAACAAACATTCACAATCTTCCACAAAATTTCAAACCCTTTGGTCTAAATATGGATACCTTTTGAAATAGCTTTGATATTAATTCTTGTTCTAAGGATTTCCATCCTTAGAGATTTCTAAATATCATGACTTATATCTCAATCCATATTTCCCAAAGTTAACATAGGAAACTATGGCTTGAATTTCATCCTTTTCACAAAATGGACATTGTGAAATTTATGATGTTTTTGACATAGACATTTAGTTTGAAAAAATAATCAAGACAAGTGTTTGTGGTAAAATAAAATCACTTAAGCAAGATAGCTTGACAAATTGAATCTCACATTGCCATTTGGGGATTGATTGCTCCCATTGAACAACCTAATCTTACACCTGCTATTATTCAACCAAAATTTGAACTCATTGAAGGTGAACAAACTAATATAATTAGTAGTTTGAGAAGATTGACTTTTGACACAAAAGAAACAACAGCTTAGTGGAGAAATGCAACAAATATCTTAGACAAAGAAGAGTAACAAACTAATATTGAGGCTAGAAAGCCCATATTACCACCACCTGTGTGGCAATAAATATCCTTTTTTCTTCCTTAAACTTGAACTTTTTTCTAAATGATCTCATGCAAAATCATAATTCCCAAGAGAAGGTCTACAGGTTGACATTTCAAAATTAGGAACCTTACTCCAAAAGCTCTCAAGAAACACATTTTAACACTTCAACAAAATATAACCAAGTTGGTATACCACTTCTAAAAATGTGTTTCAAGGAACAATCCAGAATTTTATATGTTCTTTTTTCGGTCAAAACCATGATCTATTTCATGATAATGAACCTATATTAAACATTGGGTCTTTAGGATTTGAAAACTTTATAGGTCTAGCATTATTCTCACTACCTTGGTCTTATCAAAAAAAGGTTCACTTTAAGTCAACATTGGTTCAAACACTTCATTCACTCCATAAAATTTTATCCTTCACTTCACCAAACTTTGCAAAAATTTCTAATACACCAACACTTTTTGACATAAACATCTATCAAACCAACCCCTAACTTAGCTACCTTTTATGTGAAATGTATCCTTTTCCATGCACTTATTTAAGTTAGTTATCATCTTTGAACTAGTACATCTTGAAGGTCATGAGTCTACCCTAAAGATTTCCAAGTTCATAAACATCCTTTATCCAAACATCAAAACATCAAACTCAAGTCAAAAGTGTTGTCCCAAAATTTTTACAAAGATCACTCCACATCATCCATCTTTTCATCTCCCATTATCATCATTGCTCCAAAAATACTTAGAGCGTCCCTTCTACCTAGATTTGATTCAACTAGAGAGTTAAAGCATTACAAATATCAACACAACTCTCCTATAGGTGACCCAAAATTTATGGTAAAAACATGATCACAACACAAGAGAATCATGGAGAAAATAAAAGTCACATTTACATCAAGTGATCCAATGTTGAATACCAAAGATACTGAGAGGGGGGTGAATCTATATCTTCTTTAACTTATTTAACAAACACCATCCAATAACTCCAATGCATATAATAGTAAGAATGATCAAAAGCATTAACAAATCATAAACACACACAATACATGAACACCAGGATTTTTACATGGAAAACCCAAAATGGGAAAAACCACAGTGAGGATTAGCTCACAATATAGTATAACTGGTTATAAGATATTACAAAGGGTGGCTCATTGCCAGGATTCATTGTCCAAAATGAGAGGCTCACTACTTACAAATATACAATACAAAAATGGCTTATAGCTAGAAAATGAACTAATAAAGTTACACCTAACAAGTGTTGATTTAGTTCCTTTGATCCTCAGTAAACTGACTTTACACACTTCATCATCTTCGCATACTTATCTCTCTTCACACTTCTCAACACCAACAATCAAACTCAAAACTATCCAATATATATATCTAATTCATCTATAAGAATCAATTAGGTCAGCCTAATTGGATGTATCCCTTATTCACCAAAAATATTAACTATTGGCTTCAAGCTTGTACAAAATATTTCCAAAAATAATTCAAGCATATAGCATGCTACAACATGTCGGCATGGACCTAAGATAGGTCACAAATACATCAGCAACACAAAATCAATTCATTACTGTGTGAGGTAAAATGTGTAAATGAACGAGATCACACAAGCAATGAAACGTATTACATTAGAGAATTTAAATCACAAAACTAATGTAATTGAAAAAAAAAAAAAAAAATTCCTAAAATCGTTCCATTTTTCTCTATTCTCAAGGATCCTCTAAATCATTAGTGCTCTCAAATTTGTATATTGCACTATGACTGTTTGGATGACAACCTAAGAAATGAGAGGCTATATAATGCAAGAACCTAATTCCTACATGATTGATAAGTTGTATGATAATACTATGATAATTATATTGATGTTGTTGTATACAGATGAAGATTATGCTATGATAATGATGCTAAATACTATGGTAAAAATTTTGTATAAAAACTAAAATGATAACTAAAATGCAGCTATGAAACTAAGCCATGATTCTAAACTAATATGATACTACAATGTTCAAATGCTAAATGCTAAATTTCTCTAAATGCTCACAAATTCTTTAAACACTAAAATGGTCTCACAAAATTTATGCATAGTAAGTTTACTCAAAGATGGGATGTCAAATGTTTTAGCAAGAGGTTGTATTTATAGGTTTTCCAAGGCATAAAATGATGTGGCAGCAACCAATGGTCAAGATTTTACCTGGAGAGATGAACAGTGGAGAAGGAAGAAGTTAGAGTGAATCATGGAGGATGTTCCCTTTAAAAGAGCAACATTCCAAGTGTGTGGGAGAATGAAATGATGGAGAGAGCCAAGTGTCCAAAGTTTGTTTTTGAATTGGTTGAGGATAATTCCCATTTAAATATTAGACATATTTAAATACATGTGACACTTGATGAGGTGGCAAGATGAAGATTTGGAGACATGTGCCTAAATCAAATTGGGAATTTAAATTTAGTGAGAAAATATTAATTAAATAAAACAAATTATTGACATTTGTTTATTTAATTAAAATTAGAGGAATATGAATTAAGATGGAAGAATTAGAAAGCATGAACTATATAAATAAATTTAGAATTTATTTATAAGTAGATGAAATAAAAGGTTTATTAATTAAATATCTTGTATTTAATTAACTAAGTATCTTGACTGATTTTAGGTGTATACAGTTACCACATCAACTATACATTAGGTTGGCTAGAGATAGACCTAATGACAAAATGCAACAACAGATTAATGCAAACTCGCCATACAAGCACCTATGCACATGATATTATGTAATTACAACCTTCTAACATCCAAAAAATATTTCCCAAAACTGTAAGTAATGATATTCATCAGTGGAGGATTGTGGACCAAAATATTGGAGGATAATAACTACATACCGATTTAGAATAATGGATCAAACTTAAATTTTTAGTTGCAACTCATATAACATGGTGACATCAATGACAACACAAAACCTACATAATGATATGTTCTTCTTCATTCTTCCAAAAATATCCCCATTTTTTATTGATGGCAACATGTGCCAAAAGAATTTGCAAACCTCCTATGAGCAACATACTCTCCTCTTTTCTCTTCACAAAATTCTCCCCCCCTTTGACATCAAGGACAAAGGGTGGTCCAAAGATATGAAAACTGAAAAAAGAATTACCTAGAGGAAGGTGAGCCTTGAAGCTCCTTGAGTATACCTTTCCATGCTATCTTACCATTCTCCCAACTCTTCTTAGCAGATATCAACATTATGTTCAAAGATTCTAATTCCATCAGACTTTCTTCTGCATCATATGGAGTACCTGGAGTCAGATTGATCTTCTCTATCCTTTCTGAATTTTCCAAAGCATTGGCCATCAGAGAGTACTCCATTCTCACAAGGTCACCTAACTGACCAAATCTTCTAATGATATCTTCCTTCTGCTTCTGTAGAATAAAGAATGTCTCTCTGTGAGTAGAGATAGCATTCTAGGTTGACTTGTCTCTATCCTTAGATGCATTGTTAGTACTGGAAACAACTATCAATTGGGACTCAATGGAGTCCATGAGATCTTTGATACTATGTGTGGCATTTGACCACTTTAAATGTAGTAAGAAAATATAGTATTTTCTTCAGACTCACAAGCTTGCATAATTTATACTCTTTTTTGCATGGGTGTGTGCCAGAGCACACTTATCATGAAGTTTCAAAAGCATTTTCTCTACCATTTTCTCCTCAACCTCTTGCCTTGTGTTCTCACCAAGTCTGGAGGCATACTCCTTAAAGAATTCCAATAGAAGTTTTAGATTCTCTACTGAACTGAGAGATGTATCCATTGATGTACCAAGGGTGGCCTCCTACAAAGCATTGAGAGCATCATCAATAAGTTGTGTCCCCTTCTGATGTGTTTCCAAAATTTCTCTTCTTTCAGATGCATGCAATGCATCCCCTAACACTAGTTTATGAATGGGAGAAATATTATCTAGATCCACACTACCTTGAATCATGGGGAGTTGTAGAAGTTATGGAGGAATCACTGGTTGGAATCTGATTTGCTTGGATAAAAGGCCTTTTAAGACATCATTGCCAAAGGAGGATTCTTCGGAGGACCTTTGAGAATCCACAACCTGCCTTTGATCTTCTTCATTCTTCCTGGCACATTCTCCATTTCTTCCTTATTCCTCTACCTTTTCTTCCTCCACTACCTTTTCTTTCTCCACTTTTTATTCTTCTTCTGCTACTTTTTCTTCTTCTCTTTATCTTTGTCTCTTTATCCTTTATCCCTTTCACCTTCATATTTATCTTTTTCTCCTTTAGCTAGCTCCAGAAGGACAACATCATGCTTCTTTGGTTTAGCTTCTTCCTCATTTTGTTTCTCTATCTCTGGAGGATTATTTGTAGCACCTGTATCCAAAGGGATATCTGTATCATTTGTTTCTAGAGGAATGACTGTATCACCTGTACCTGAAGGAATGTCTTCCTTAGCCTCTGTAGAATATTATTTTCCTGATTTAGGTGTAGAACTAGATGGGAGTGCACCAAACATACCATATTTTTCAGCCATACCACTGATGGCTTCTACAATTTCCTTCTTTATTTTCTTTATCTACTTTTTATCTTTAGTCATCAAAGTATTTACTCTTTTCTTTATCTAGAACATCTTTGAGCATACTTTCTTCAGGATTTCTAAATCATTTGGGGTCAGAGAGGACCCAATTTTCTTGAGTGCCTCAATTCTTATCTTATCTTCCAACTCAACAACCTCTTATCTCCTTTTCATCAGGGCTTCCCACAATTTCTTAGGCACATTTTTCTTGACATAATCCCAACTGACTTCCAAAGTGATAACATACTAAATAATAGCCAACATTAATGTTGTATGTCCTCTTTACCTACTTGATCATAAATTTATGTGGTAGGTTGTAGCATATCTTCAAAATGTATCAAGCTATTAACCAATGCCTCTAATCTAAGAGGGGAACAAGGTCTTACTAGTGAGGCCTTTTGTTCTTCCTAGTCCATAGATGCCTCTTCTAACACCTTTTCCTTCTTTGAGTCTAGTTTGGTGTGCACATGAACACCAAAATCATGTTCTTCATCTTCTTCAAAGGACAACACAAGATGATATCTCTTAGAGCCAACACTTGCTTCCTATAAAGCACCTTCACTAGAGCGCATGCTCCCTTTCTTCTTTCTTAACAATCTTGTCGCAAGGTCTTTCTATCCATTCTTTACAACATCTCTTCATGCCAAATCTTGACACACTAGATATCTAGGGCGTTCAAACAATTTTGTGTTAATGCTCCCCCTAAGACCATGTTGGGTCTAATTACCAAAGGAATTATCTGCACCAGATGAGGGCATAGACACATTTGATATTTTTTCTCTTCTTTCTTCTTCCATATCTTGTTCATTTCTTGCTTGACCTCATTCTTGTCAATTGTCTTCACTGGTTCATTCTTTTTTACTAGATCAGATTGCTTTCCCCCTTTACTTTTGCATACTCTTGAAATGTGTCTGGGTTTGTTGCAGTTATAGCAAACAACATTTTTCTGATTTGTTTGACCTCCATTAACCCTTGATCTTCATTTATTTTCTTTGTGTCCAAACTTATTACATGTATAGCAGTAGCCAACAAAAGATTGATTCATTCTACCTCCATTAGATCAATTCATCATCTAATTTTTTCATTCACTAGCTCTACGTGCAACTTTCTTTCATGCAAAACATTTTCTAGAGAAGGAACTAGCATACTGGTTTAGTCTACTTCTACACTGCATAGCCTTGTGACCAAGTTTATTGCATGAAAAGAAAACACCATTGAAATATGGGTACCTTTGAGCATTTGGTTGTCTAATAGGCAATCTTCTAGCAAAGCTTCTTGGATTTCTTGCCTATTTTCCTTTATTTTGAGTCTTTTGATTATCCACTGTGTTTGAGGTCTACATAGCCTTTGAACTTTCACCTGCTTCTATTCCCAAACCACCTTTGTCTTTAGTTGGTTTTTGTCCTGCAATCAACTCATCAAGCTTGGTGGAGCTTGTTTTGAACTTATCTTCATAGATATTTTCCTTTTCCAAATCTGCTTTCATGTTTACCACTTCTTGTTCAAGCCTTGAGCGTTCATTAGTCTTGCTTTGCACCACTTTATTCAGGAAATCTTCAATTCTCTTTTTTTCCTCCACTTCCACCTTCAAACCGGTGATCTCTTCATTTTCTTGTTTTAATTTCCCACTTACTTCTCTATGTATTTCTTTGAATTTCTTCAATTTCTCTTTTAATTTTTGGATGCATTCATTTTCCTCATCAACATTTTCTTTCAAATATCTATTTTCATTTTCAACCTTGTCAAGATCTTTAAGAACAGCTAGGATTTCTTCTTTACCATCCATTTGTTCAATTTTTAAGATCTTCCTCAAGTTGTTAGGCTTCTTCAGAGGAACCAAGCTCTAATACTAATTGACGAATACCCAAGATACTGAGAGGGGGGGTGAATCAGTATCTTCTTTAACTTATTAAACAAACACCATCCAATAAATCCAATGCATATAACAATAAGAATGAGCAAAAGCATTAATAGAGCATAAAAGCACACAAAACATGAACACCAGGATTTTTACATGGAAAACCCAAAATGGGAAAAAACACGGTGAGGATTAGCTCACAATATAGTATAAGTATTTATAAGATATTACAAAGGGTGGCTCACTATCAAGACTCACTATCCAAAATGAGAGGCTCACTACCTACAAAGATACAATACATAAATGGCTTACATCCAGAAAATGAACTGACAAAGTTACACCTTACAAGTGTTGATTTAGTTCCTTTCATTCTCAATAAACTTACTTTACACACTTCCTCATCTTCACCTACTTATCTATCTTCACACTTCTCAACACCAAAAATCAAACTCAAAACTATCCAATCTATATATTTGATTCATCCACCAGCATCAATTAGGTTGGCCTAATTGGATGCATCCCTTATTCACCAAAAAGATTAATTGTCAGCTTCAAGATTGTAAAAAATATTTCCAAAAATAATTCAAGTGTATATCACACTACAACATGTCAGAATATACCTAAGATACGTCGCAAATACATCCACAACACAAAATTAATTCATTACCACATCAACTATACATTAGGTCGGCTAGAGATAGACCTAATAACAAAATGTAGAAATAAAATAATTCCAACTCACCATATGAGCATCTATGCACATGAGATTCTAGAATTACAACCTTTTAACATCCAAAATCCATTTCCCAAAATTGCAAGTAATGATATTCATCAGCGGAGGATTGCGGACCAAAATACCAGAGGATAATAACTACATATCGGTTCATAATACCGGATCAAACTTAAACTTGCAGTTGCAAGTCATATAACATGGTGACATCAATTACAACACAAAAGCTACATAATGATATGTTCTTCTTTATTCTTCCAACATCCAAATCCTCTATTATTTGATCTGATAAGTCACATTACCCCATCACAACAACCATCATCTCCATCACGGCCATATGAGATAGAAGACATCACAAACAATCCATTTGAACTTACTAGGGAGGAAATCATGGAACACCAAGCCTTGGGAAGTGTAGCTCCAATCTCCCCATCATTTTTTTCACAAAATTTGACACAAGGCTTCACAACTCCATCACTAAGGCTAAATCAAACATCTACTCCCAGTCTTTCAACTAGCCTTGTCAAGGACTTTGGTCCAACCCTTCCATTTGAAAGCAGCACACTTGTGGGTACCCTCAATACCAATCCTCCATCCCAAACCACTACTTGGACACCAACCTTTGGCACTCCTCCCATTCTTGGGGACCCCCAAAATCCATATAAACCTCTTGCATTTCATTACTCCACAATGACCACATATCGAGGATTCCCCTCTTCATCCATACCCATGAGTACCACAAGTTTCCCAACCATCACACAAAGTATTGTGGACCAAGTGTCACAAGTAGATCCAAAATGGTAAGGAAATAATCTCACACAAAGTCAACCCTTAATGCAAATAGGTACATCTCTATCCTATCCTTCAACTAGTTCATCCATACCATTGGCTTCATAAAACACATCCATCCCATCCATTATCAACCCATCTCAAAACAATCCCTAGGTCACGAATCCCATCAACCCAAGTGTCTCATTACCATCACAAAATCTAATGGCACCATCCTCATCTTTCCCCATGGTCCCCTTTACCATGCAAAATCAAATGGAACCTCAAACGTGCATTCCTCCACCCCAATCCACCATCTTACAAGGAATGATAAACCAATGGAACCCTCAACCTCTCATCAACCATTTGCTACTCACTCAAAACATCAACACCCCCAATCCATTATAGATGTCTCAACAATCAAATGATCCTACATTGCAAGTGCATGCTTTAGCCTTATAGCAAGCACAACACGCTTATCAGCAAGCCATCCAACAAGAACAACAACAATAGCAAGCATCCCTAGTAGCACAACAACAAGAAGCAGCCCTAGTAGCACAACAACAACAACAATAGCAAGTAGTCCTAGTAGCACAACAACAACAACAACAATAGAAAGTAGTCCTAGTAGCACAACAACAACAACAACAATAGCAAGCAGCCTTAGCAATACAACAAGCAACCTTAGTGGCACAACAAGAAGCCTTAGAACAACAACAACATCAAGACCATAAAATAGCCTTAGCAGCACAACAACAACAGATCCAACAGCAAGCCTTAGTGGTGCAACAACAAAAACAATCCCGTGTGGCTCAACAACAACATCAAGCCTTATTAGCCCAGTACTATTCCCAACAACAACAATAACAACCAAGTTCCTACTATAATCCTCAACAGAACATTGTCAATACAAATGTGTTAGGAACATATACATCAACACCACAATCACTTTCATAGAATCTCACACCACCATACTCCCCATACAACACATCATTATATCAAAATTCTGCATACAACCCATTCGTCATCCCAACATATGTCCCTCCAAAAAACTTGCAAAATGATCTAGCATCACAACTTAAGGCACTATCCCAAGAAATGTAGGACCTTTAGATGGGAAAGAAAAAGAAGCCCCATACACAGAATCTATGTCCATATCCATTTGATCAAAACATCGCAATGGTGTCGTTCCCTCCCGGCTTTGAAATTCCCAAATTCGATAAATACAAAGGGAGAGGAAGTCCTTTGGACCATGTCAAGGAATTTAACATCATGTGTATGGAAGTGGCTTATAATGATTCTTATTTAATGTGCATCTTCCTTCGAAGTTTAACAGGTCCTGCAATGGATTGGTTTTCTCAACTGTTGTCGAGTATCAAAACTTTTTTAAGAAATTACGAATAAATTCATCAATCACTTCTCTTTTAACCTTGACATGGACATTAACCTAGGTAGAATAATTGTATACTCTCAGACAAAACAAGGGAGAAACTTTCACTAATTTCTTACAACAGCGGAGACAAAGAGCTAGTAAGAGAAAATGGCCTCTTCTAGATGAACAATTATGGATCATCATAGCAAATATAGATCTAGATCTATCCTTCCACTTGAAAATGAAATACATCACATCTTATGATTAGCTTGTCCCTAGATCCCTTAACATTGAGAGATCTCTAATCTCATAGGGAAACACCCAAGCTTACAAAGATAATCAGCCATCAACTAGTTCAAAAGACAAGCCTCGTGTCTAGGCTAAGAACAAAAATGTAAAAAATGACGGTGTGGTAGATGCTAAGGTAGTCCTAAATGCTCCTAGGCCAAACAACAATCAAGTTGCTAACATTCAACCAACTATCAAGAACAATCATATTAATAACATAGAAATGTAACAAAGGAATACCCCTAACAAGAACAACTATCATAAACACAAGTACACACAGTTATTTGAACCCATTGAAACAATCATGTAGAAATTGGTAGATTCAAACCTGATAACACTTCCAAATTTTGAAAACTACCAAAAACAACAAGAGAAACCATCTTGGTACAATGAGAACAATCTTTGTGACTTTCAAAAAATCAAAGGACACAAAACAACAAACTACATGAGGCTCAAAAATATTATCTAAGACCTCATATAAAATGACACCATATCAATTGAGGTACCAGCCAGGCATCAAGATCTTAAGATAAACAAGAACCCTATGTCAGATCATAACAAAGCAAACAATACCAAAAAAGCTAAGGATTACACAAATTTATAACATACCTATTCCAACATGGTCGCTTCCTATGATAACGTCATTACCATTGTCACCATCAAAGGGCCTAGTGTGGAGTGTGGAGTCACCACACAATGTGGAAAAGTCACCATTCAAGGAGTCCCAGCTCAATCTAGGGAACAACCTACTTAGCCAATGGCAAGCACTAGCAAGTATAATCTCCTAGACTAGCTTAAGAACACCCTCACACAAATTTCTATCTTAGAACTATTGAGGCTATCACCTGCACATAGGGAAATTTTAGAGAAAGCTTTATCCAAATCATGTGTTTCGGATGATATTGATACAAATTAGTTTCAAGCTATGGTAGGGAATATCGCTAATCATTTCCTCACCTTCTCAAGACAAGACCTACCATCGCAGCCATCTCATAACCATGCTTTACACCTTGAGGTTATCATTCATAAGAATAAGGCTAAAAGAGTCTTATTAGATGAAGGTGTTGGTCTGAATATTTGTACCCTTTACTTTATCAAAAATCTGGGCTATTCAGAGGATACTATTGAGAAGACAAAAAGTACCACCATCAGCTCATATGACGACCAAGAACAATTATCACAAGGCATCATAGCACTACCCATCCAAGTGGGTCCCCTCATCACAGAAACTACATGCCAAGTGTTAGACCTATATCTACCCTACAACATACTACTTGGTCAACCCTAGAGCCATGCCTTAAAATTTGTAGCTTCAACCATCAATGTGTAAAGTTTCCTTTCAAGGATAGAGAAATTACTGTCCATGAAGATCCTAAGCCTTTTTACTACTGCAAAAATATTGAAGCGAAGCTCTATTAAATTCCCCAAATACCCAAGAATGATAGACCTACACCTTCCACCTCATTTGTTGACCCATCATCCCTTGCATCTACCTCTGAAATGAAGGCACTCATTGTGTAGAGCATACCCGACATCAAGGAAGTAATCCAAAGATGATGGTTGTGGAAATTATAAGCTAATAAAGAATACTTTTGTGTTGGGAAAGTTACCTCTTTCTCCCAAATCTCATGGAAAACCCACACCTAGCAAAAACAACCTAGAAACTATCAAAATGGAAGCTACTACCTTCACCAAATGGGGGGACCTGAACAAAGAATATGTTAATGAGGAAGATATCTCTAAACTGTTATATTAGGACGAAATACTTGTTCCCATTCTTCCCATGGAAGATGACAACAAAGGCTTACAACTAATTAAGGGAATGGGCTATACCAAGAACAAGAAACTGGAACAAAATGATAATGGTTTGGTAGAACCTATTGTTCCTGAGAAAATTCCAAAGAATGTTGGCTTAGGTTCTACTACTAGCAAGGTTACCCTTATTGTCAAAGGTACTTTCGCTAAACGAGTTGAGGCTTCCTCTTGGTTACCTAGATCACATGATACAACCTTACTTGAATTCCCCCTCGATGTTGCTAACCTATTTGAGAATAACTCCCTCTTCATGATATCCACATCAACCTTCACCCCAAGCAACCAATCAAATGAAATACACCTAGTATACCCATAACTCATTGATTTGGACCAACAAAGACCATCGATTCTAGATTTATACGAAAACAATGAAGCGATCTCAAAATTCATGGGACTTCATCACAACTTACCATGGGTAGATCACAAGGTAGGTTTTGACATAGAGCTAGACACAGGAGCGTACCATGGGGAAATGATTGAGTCCTTTAGTCCCAAAATTGATGAAATGCAACTAACTTACATATCTTTGAGTGAAAACCACATAGTAGAACTTTCTAATCCAAAAATAGTAAAAAGAAAGGACATATCTAATAGTGAAAACCTCTTTGAGGTGCCCAAGGATTAGAGATTCAATCTCCCCCTTAGTGTAATACATCCAGAGAAGTCAGCGATCTTAGCAGAAAAGGCCACTCCAATCAATGTAGGAACGGAAGAAGAACCCAAGATCACTTTCTATGCTAAATCCTTGTTGGATGAAGAACATAAGAACCTAGTAGCATTCTTGAAAGAGCAAAGATCTAACTTTGCATGGTCATACATAGATATTCCAAGCCTTGATCTGGAAGTGGTAGTGCATCATTAGCAGTCTATCTTGAAGCAAAACTAGTAAAGAAATAGTTAAGGAAGATGCACCCTCAAATAGCACTCTTGGTCAAACTTGAGCTACAAAAGCTTCTTGACATTAGATTTATCCAACTAATAGATTATCTTGAGTGGGTTTCAAACTTGGTACCAGTCTCAAAACCCACTGGGGGAATTAGAATATGCAATGATTTTAGAGATTTGAACAAAGCATGCTCAAAAGATGATTTCCCTCTCCCTAACATTGACATCATAGTGTACTTAATAGCTGGGAATGAAATGTTGTCACTCGTGGATGGATTTTTTAGGCTATAATAAAATCATGATTTCCAAGGAGGATCAACACAAAACTGCATTCACTTTTCCATGGGGCGCATACTGCTAGAAAGTGATTCCATTTGGGCTAAAGAATGTAGGAGCAACTTATTAGAGAGCAATGACCCTCATCTTTCATGAAATGAAACAAAAAATAGTTGAAGATTATGTAGATGATATTTTGGAAAAATCAAAGAAAAGGAGTGAGCACATATAAGTCTTAGGACCCATCTTTGATAGGCTTGAAGAATACAAGGTACAACTAAACCTAACAAAGTGTGTCTTTGGGGTTACATCAGGAAAGCTTCTCGGTTATATCATCTCAAAAAGAGGAATAGAAATTGATCTAGAAAAATTTAAATCCATCCTAGACATGGAACCATCACAAACATTGAAGAAAATGAGAGGGTTACAAGGAAGATTGCAGTCCATCAGGAGGTTATTAGAAAAAATCTGCCCTTTTTCGCATCTTCTTCATAAAGGAATAACTTACAAGTGGTATGAGAAGTGTGACAAAGATTTCCAACAAATCAAGAACTATCTATTGAAACCTCTAGTGCTCATTCCACCAATACCAAACAAACCATTGATCCTATATATCTCAATGATATCAACAACATTAGGTGCTCTTCTCGCACAACATGATGAAAATGGAAAGGAAAGAGCTATATACTACATCAGTAGGACCTTAATGGGATATGAAATGAGCTATTCATCCTATGAGAAAGCCTACTTAGCATTGGTTTATGCTTCACAAAAATTTGGGCATTACAAGTTATCACATTAAATCAAACTTATTGCGAAGATTGACCCATTGAAATACATGTTATCCAAAGAAACTCTCACAGGACGAATGGCCAAATGGGTAATGATCTTAACTAAATTTTACATAGAGTACATGGAGCACAAGGTAATCAAGGGACAAGTGATCATAGACCAACTAGCAGAGGAACCTATCTATGCATATAACCCATTTATATCTAAATTCCCTAATGAATTAGTGTTCCTTGTCAATCTCACAAGTCAACGAAAGATGTACTTTGATGGATCATTCACCAAACATGGATCAAAAGTAGGTATTCTCTTTATCACCCCTCAAGGCGATTGCATCCCAAAGTCATAGAGGCTATCATTTTTGTGTACTAACAACATTGTTGAGTATGAAGCCCTAATCATAGGTCTAAGGATAGCAATTCAATGGAAAATACAATAAATGAAAGTCTATGGAGACTCACATCTGGTTATTAACCAAGTCAATGATGACTACCAAACTAAGGATGATAAGCTTACCCCTTACAAGAAGATGGTAGAAATTCTCAAGGACCTTTTCATAGATATAAATTTTGAGCAGATTCCTTGCATGAACAACCAAGCAGCAGACACTATGGCAACAATCAGATCACTATTAGACATGTCAAACAACTTCTTGTACCAACTTTTGAAATCCTAAAATATGAATTTGTGTGTGTCATTGTTGGTCCTAGATCCCCGTGGTATCATGACATATTTACCTACCTAAGCAGAGGAACCCTTAGATCTAATATAACCTCCAACCTTAAAAAGACCTTTTTTTAAAAAGGCTTCTCAATTCATGATCCTAGATGATACCCTTTACCGTCGAAGCATTAAAGGGACATTATTATGATGTCTTAACCAAGAGGAATTCTTGATTGCTTTAACAAAAGTACACGATGGAATATGTGGTTCGCATTCTAGTGGTATGACCTTAACTAAGAAACTATTGAGGATAGGTTACTAATGGCCAACCATGGAAAGAGAAGCTCATTAGTATGTGCAAAAATGTGTCCAGTGTCAATGGCATGGAGATCTAATTCATGCTCCAGCTTAGTAATTGCACCCAATGATCACACCTTGGCATTTTTCACAGTGGGGGCTTGACCTCATTGGAAAGATCACTCCAACCTCATCCAATGGCCACAAGTTTATCATAACAACCACTGATTACTTTACCAAGTGAGTCGAAGCCATTCCTATGACCTACATAATGGGGAAGCAAATTTCCAAGTTTATCCTAAAGTACCTAATCTATCATTATGGTGTTCCAAAAACCCTTATCTCAAATAATGAAACGCCCTTTAAGAATCGGGATGTAAAAGAGCTATGTCAAAGATTCAACATCCAACAATGATTCTCTACCCTATATTACCCCTAGGGCAATGGTCAAGTTAAGGCTACAAACAATACCACTCTGAAAATCCTAAAGAAAATGGTCAATGAATCTAGTTGTGACTAGAATCTACAGATAAATCCCACTCTTTGGACCTATTGAACTAGTATCCGCACACCAATAGGTGCAAACCCTTTCTCCTTGGTCTATGGATCAAAATCCATTCTTCCTATTGAGGTTGAGCTCCCATCACTATGATCATTACAGAGCCTAATCACAGATGAAGAATACAAAGTATCTCAACTAAATGAGCTAGAAATCTTGGATGAGTATTTCCTTGATGCCCTTAATCACTTACAAGCATATCATAACTGACTAAAACAAAGCTATAAAAAGAAAATCAAATGTTAGTCTTTCCAAGTAAGGGATCTTTTCCTAAAGCAAAATTAGAAGAACCTACCAAATAAAGATAGTAAAGGAAATTTTGAGCCTAACTAGTTGGGTCCTTTTTTCATCATAAGTTATGGATTAGGAGCATACCAATTTTCAACACCTGAAGGTGAACCCTTGCAAGAACCAACCAATAACTTGCATCTTAAAAAAAATTATGCCTAGTCTTGAAGGGTGTAAACCTAAAAATACAAAAAAATAAAAAAAATGATAAAAATTTTAAAAAATGAGAAAAAGGATTGAAAAATTAAAGAAAAATAATCATCCTCTAGTGAAAACCACTTTGGTGGAACTTTGGGAAAATATCTTGGTGAAAACCTAGCAAACAGGCACCGTGAGTAAATAAATCACCTCCATATATCCTGGGATCTTTATCCTATCATTCCATCCATCACATCACATCCATCATCCTATTCCATCCATCACCCATCCATGACCTTATCATAGCTTGATATTGTAAAGTATTGTATCCCCTTAGTACTACTTGGCATATTCCAAAGGTCAATTTATCTTGCCTATATCAAGGTAGTCTATCATTTCACACTAGGGGAAATTCGTTATAGATTAGACCAAGTTCTTGTATATCTTAGGGTTATCAGAAAACACCAAAAACATTCTTAAAATGTTCATCAAAAAATCCAAAAATATTTACAAAAACTTGTACAGCTAAAATCCAAAAAACATTCAAAAATTGTAAAGTCAAAATCCAAAACATCCAAAGGTCGAACATCAAAAATCCAAAAATAGTACCTTGTTGAACTATGGATCTCTGAGCTTGAACATAGGGAAGGTCGTCATTGATGTGCCCTCGAGACACCCTAGGTCAGTCCTTTAGGAGTCTGTCATAATAAACTGGCAACCTATCTATTGTTCATATTGCATTGTTAATAAGTCATGTCGATTGAACTACGTGGTCTCTATGTGTATAATGTAGGAAAGGCTAATCTTTGATTATCCCTAAGGCCCCTAGGATAGGTATTTTAGGTTAGGTTCTTTGTCAAAACTCTCAAAAAATCCCTAAACATTCAAATATCGAAAAAACACAAAAAAATTCCAATATCAAAAACATAAAAACATTTGAAAACTTAGAAAATCCCAAAACATTTGAAATTTGGAGAAAACCCCCTAAACAACCTCAAATAATCAAAAACCAAAACATTTACATAAATTTTTGAAAAAGACTAAAAACAGCCTCAAAACATTTTCAAAATACCAAAAACATTGAAATATTCCAAAAAATCCAAAACCATCCATCCCATTTCGCTTTCACCCGTAATAAACCTTCAACCTTTGGAAAAATAAGTACAAAACAAGTATAGAAAGTCATAAAGTGAGAACCTAAGTGTCAGAATCTAAAGTCTAGATCATAGGTAAATACGTCAATGAAGTTTATATCAACAACTTATCACACACCTCATCCTAATCAAACCATCTAATCAACATGTCCTAGGATGTATCCTTCCTATGATGGACATCAGTATCAGACATCACTTTAGCTAAATTAAACTAGCAAGAGATATAGATAACACTTATTGTTTTTCATTGATCTTTTCTTATGATTTATCTTAATGACCCATTTTGAGGACCTATCGATGATGTCTATCAAAACAATTTAGAGAGAAAGGAATGGGGCATCGATCATTATCTTTTGTTTGCTATGCTTGTGGGTATTCTTGTAAAATAATCTTGGCACATACTTGCTTAGTTGTGTGTAGGGAAGTTGTTTGGAGTAAGTTGTTGACCATTGCATATGCTTTGGTCCAATATATTCTAAACATCTAACTTACACTCCAATGAGGTTTTTGTATGTCAAAGTGTAAACAAGAACTATTATGTTTGTTTCCAGAGTTGAAGTCCATTACACTAGTTACAATTCCATCTTGGTTATCAATACCTTAATGCATTGTATCTATGTATTATATCAAACAATAAGGAACGATGGAAATACCAATCCCAAGATATGATCAAATCGTCATCATCATCATTCATTTCTCCTCACCATCTCTAACAAAGTCTTAGTGGATCATAGACTTGTTGGATATTTTGAAACAATCATCAAAATCAATGGTCAATCATCTCATTCTTCTATCTTCTCTCTAGGCTAACCTAGTATCATGACAATCAAGAAAAAACAACATCAATGCATCCATCTTGCATCCACAAATTGTTAGCATTCATACATCACAACATAATCATAGCATATCATAAAGCATACATCCTACATCATCATTCTCATTTAAGTTATGATGAATAATATAGATTTGTTATTCTAAGCATCTTAAATTGTTGCATCACATCTAATTGCATTGACATATCATAAGTATGAGCATCTACATTATCCATAAATACATCCATATGCATACATCATATCATAAAATGCATAAGAAAATACACAAAATAAATGCATCAATATCATTTGCATAAGCATAACATCTGCATATCATATCATTCATCTCATAACATGTAATGAAAAGATATTGAAAAAGAATATAACATTGCATTCATTCCATATCATTACATCATATTTCATCACATCATAGATCATCATCACATATTGCATAAGCATAAACACATTCATCTATTACATTACATCCATACATGATCATAATATAGAATCATATCAACATCAAATTCATCCATACCTTCATAAGCATGAAATAAAATGAACACATCACATCATATTGAATCTATATCATATATATCAAAAAAATGACTATCATAATATAATATCTAAATCAATGTATGTATATCGATCAAAAATAAAATATCCATGAGGCTATCAAAAAGGAGCCCATGAATTTATATTTGTGTAAAGAATCGAGTAATGATCAAAAAGTGTCTATACAAACAAGCTAACCATGATGGCCGCTCCCCTCACTAGCTTGTCTCTCTGGCTGATCCTCGGCCTTGGGATGTGCCCCACTCCTCTTTGAGTAATCTAGTTGTGTAAGCACCATAGGGACATCTCGATGGTAGTGCATGCTATAGTAGGACACCTTAGTCATAGCCTCTCAATACAATTGGGCAGACACTGTCTACCCCTGGGCTGCAGCTGTCATGCTCTCTAGTTGGTGGCACCACCCGACCTCCTGTGCCAAATACATCTCGACAGTTTGTCTGAGTTTCCGGTCATGGTCTCTCTTCACTATGAGAGCATGTACCTACTACCTAGTCTGATCTCTCTCAACAGTAATCACCAAAATTTTTTGACGATCCTAATCCCTCTTGCCTATAATCATTTGTATCTATTGTTGTAGCTACTGAATCTGAGCATTGCAGGGATCTAGCCCCAGTGATGGTGGTTGTACTGGCTACTGTGGTATAGGAGGCTATTGTGGAGGCTTCTAATTCCCTGGTGTTACTCCTAGGATCTATCCATCCTACTGGTCTAGGCCCTCCTGACCATCCTATCATGTGCCCCGACCTATCTCTCTACTTGCACCCCTCCATCTTTGTCTCCCTCATGGAGGTGCACCTGTTTGATCTATCAATTAGCGAGGGAGTGTGAACCATGCATCATATGCAGGTGTTATATAAGCATCCACCTATCCCTGATTGTAGGAACAAGGCATAGCAACCAACTATCAAAAATCCCTCGATAATCTCATGGGTTGGGATCATAGGTCCCCACGTTGGTGCCTCTCATGTTGACCTAGTGAAGATGGTAGTGTATGCATCATCTAGCCTATCCTACATGTCTCCAAACTATCTAGCAACCCTATCTTGCAGGTATCTCTCAATGATGGTATGCTCTTCAACCCTGCATGTATCGGGTCTATCGAACAAAGAAAAGTTGTTGTACATCATCATACCATGCTAGCATTTGAAGTCAGGGTCACCATATAAAAACTATCATATCATCGATGACCCTGCTCTAGTAGGGAATTTTGAGCTTCCCTATGTGTTGTAGTGTAATGGCACCCCTATACCTCTAGAAAATTGGATCATCTTGCTGTACATTTGACATTTGCACAATCATTCAAAGCACAACAATGTGCTCTAAGGCCAAAATATGAAGTAAGGTGACCACTGTGCCAATCGCCCTACCATCACAATATACAAAATCATGCATGTCATGGTACAGAGAGTCCAACATCATTGGCCCCCATGCATACTGAGTCCTGAACAACATCTTGTGCCAAGCCAAGCCCCATCCTGGACTAAGCCCTCTACTCCGTCGATTTGGAGCAAACCAAGCCTAAGATAATTGTTGCAATGATCAATCTAAAGGTAGGCACCTGACCTCTGTACATCTCGAGGTCAATCTAGAAGGTGACTAGAACAATGTCCTCTAGGTCCATCACCTCATGGCATGCATCATAACCGATATCAGAGTCATATATTACACACTCACCATGTATCAAAAAATGTAATATCCACTATACATCCTCTAGCATCACTATCGCCTCACCAGTAGGAAGGTGGAATGATGAGGTCTCACTATTCCATCACTCACACAACATTTTCATCATAGCTAAATGTGTCCAGATGAAAGGTATGTATGCAACATACCACAGACCAATCTCCCCCAAATGCTCTTGTTGCAACTCAAATAAATCACCAAGCCTAGACAAAAATGTGGGTCAATGCTCATGAGACATCAAAGGCAGGATAACCTCCTACACCCACAAAGCACACCACATCAAAATTCAAAAAAATAAAATTGGCTAAGTTTGGAGTTTTATCCCTCAAAATGACAATAGTGTCACTATTCACAATAGTGTCACTATAATTCAAATTTCAAACTATGATGCCTATGGCATTTAAAATGAAAATCACAAGTTGTGTCGCTAAATGCACATGCATCACAATTTAACTTTGGAAAAACCCTAACCCTAATTTTCAAATCAAAAGGAGTGTTCCTAAACACATATGCATCATGATTTAAAATATGAAACCCTAAATCTAAATCACGAACTATGTTGCTATACACATATGTGTTGCTAAAAATCAAATTAGTGTCGTTGATTCTCAAAATAGCATCGCTATAGAGCGACGCCGCCAAAGTTCAAATTTCAAAAAGTAATAAATGCACCAAAAAGTCAAATTTAAAATCAAGTTTCAAATCACATACCAGTGGTTCTGCACCTGGAAGCCTCTGGTACTCTCGAACTCAATCGAAAATGTGTTGGGGGAGCACTCATTGTGCCATTTTTTTAGAGGGTCAGAGCTCAAAATGCAAGAAATCCTAAAGGTGTGAATGCACAAATGAATTGAAAGTGACCCTTCCTCACCTATTTATGCTTGAAATTTAGGGTTTTTTGCCCTAATTTAACCATGAAGCTAGGGTTTTTCATCATTTTCACAAAATTTACCAAACTGAAGCTTATTTGGCATTAGTTTTTGAGTTTTTGGCATGTTTTTTGGCATCCCAAAGCCTTTTTGGACCCTTAGGGAAACCTTTTAACCTTTGTCGAGAAATTAACCCAAAATTCAAATTTTTTGCCTAATTTCTCGAGGGGGCAAGGAACCAACTTATTCCTTTCACTGGGGCATCAAAATCTTTTTTTTTTTAAATGATTTAAATCTGCAATTTTTAATCCAAACGGTGTCAGTCTTTGAACCAACGTAATAGGTACCTCGCTTCAAAGAGGGGCAAAATTTAGACACTGGAAAATGTCCTGAATGATATCATACACTCAAATCAAGTATATTAACATCATTTCATCTTGAAACCCATCCTCTTTTCACTTAATTAATTAAATTATCCCAACTATTTAATTAATGGCATCATTTGCATGGGTATGTGCAGGATCATGATGGGCTAAAAAGTGGCGATATGATGGGTATGTGGCTGGCGACTTCTTTTTTACCCAAAATTGATGAAACGAAAAGGGTTTTTAAAGGATATTCTTAGCTTTCCACCAATATAAATTATGCTTTACTTTGAATTTAATAAATTATTATTATTCATTTTCTATTTGAATTACGACTAAAGTCCTGATTGATAGGCTATTTGAAAAACATCTATAGCTTTCAAATGGTATCACATTTTTTGAATCTGAAACATGTATCACATTCTATGCTTCACATACTATAGAATTAAAAAAAAAATGAATTTAATGAAGTTTTGACCAAGTTAAGGTGGTCAAACATACGAGTTTTTATATTTTTTAAAACTTGTAATAAAAAAATCATAATTAATTATTTACTTGGAAAAATTACAAAAAAATATGCATCACATTGGGACACGAGTCCTCTACTTATATCTAAAATATTATAAAAATATATGATCATTTTATTGTGGTTAGGGTGGTCAGACAGAGACCTACTTCTTATTTTTTCCCTAAAATTTAAGTACTATTGCATTGAAATTTCAAAATTTTCACCAAATAGATTTTTATTTTTTAAATAAACCTAGTAGTTTAGAAACTATATTCAATTTTCTATTGATTCTATTCTTACATATTTTTGAAATAATATCGATAGCTTATTCAAATTTTTACGTCAAGTTGCCTAACTCTGATTTTTCTAAAATTTTCACCTCTTAAGGGCCTATTTTTTCCATGATGATCCTGCACATACTCGCATCTATTAACCTTATCAATTCAATTAGGTTAATTCACCCCTTTCATGCTAACACTTCATCCTATTAAATTAAATGAACCAAACTATTTAATTTAAAACCCTTAATCTTCTTACTTAATTAAATAACCCTAAGTTATATAATTAAATGTCATTCCATCTTTCCCTCATTCATTAAATAATTTTATTTAATGATTTATCATCTAAGTCTTCTAATTCCCCTAATTGCATGTAATTAATATGTTTTAATTATCAATTAAATCTAATTCGCCCCACTTGCAAGGGAATATTCCTCCTTTGCACATTCCTCCAAAAAGGAATATCCCCATGGAATATTCCTCCCCTTTTGCACAATTTAATTTATTTTTAATTAAGTTATCCTTTTTTCCTCACCCATGAAAATATTCCAAATAATATTCTCTCCCCACTCATTTGAAAAAGGGGAATAATCCTTTTTCTCAACAAACTTAGCTTCTTGAGCAAGTTAACTTGTGACCTCTTGTGCAAGTTAAATTGTGACCTATTGGACAAGTTGAAAGTGTATTTGTTTGAAGGAATGTTAACCCTTGATTAAATATCATCTTGCATTCTCACCCGTTGATGAGAATCCATGATCCATGTCTCTTCTTTCTTTCATCTTTGACTTTACATTGATCTTTTTGATCTAGTCCATTGATCTCTTTTTATCTATTCTACAAATAGAGCTTGCCTCTATTGAATAGGGATCCGTCTTTTTCAGAGAAAACTTATGTTGTTGAAATCACTCACACTCACACTCATATTTAACACACATTTAGCATCTTTTAGTTCAGTTTAATTGCATTAATTAGCTTTAAGCTTCCATTAATGGCTTCCATGATCACATAATGCATCCATTTAGTTTGTTTAATTAATTAGGGTTTGGACCTTTTAGGTCAAAATCCATTTAGAATTAGCTTAGCATTTGTATATATTCATAATTTAGCATAAAATCATGTTTAATTAGCTTGCATCATGCTCATTTAGATTAAAATCATGTTTTCATACACATCTCACAGTGGTTCCATTGGTTTTCTTCAATAAAACTAACTAGGGCAAGCTCATTTACCCACAAGATTGGGAAAGGGTCATTGTTCCGCATCAATGCAACACCACTCCCACAAAAGGATAAGTTTTGAATGGATTGGAGTAGACATTTAAACTCTCATAATTTAAAATTCTTAGTTTTGATAAATGTTTAGTTTAACTTTCATTTGAATGATACTATTGAGATTCAGCATTAGTGGCTTCATTATGCTTTGATTCTTCATGGTTCAAGTGTAATCAACCCATACTAATTTGTCTGATCATAGATGTAAACCTATCAAATGATGGTATTTAGTGATTACAGATGGTTACTAGATGTATAAATAAAAAGCAATGTGATTATGTGTCATAGGAATGATTAATTTAATAATATAGACAATCATAGAAATGAATGGGAGAAAATATAAGAAAGAGGATCATCCCTAATAAAAGGAATTATAGTATAAATAATTTAAAATAGGAAGCAGATGGGAATACATAAAAAGGTAGAGGTAGGTTATATACGAGTAATAGAGATATATTTTAGTTTGATTAAATAACAAGTGATTACATGTGAATAAGTTGTAGAAGAAAATATGAAATAGGTGGGAGTGATGAGACTATGGTTGGTAATGGTGATGAAAGATGGAATTATGGATTGTTGTAAAAATAAAGAATAAATAATTAATGAAGATAACACATCAATGATTGGTACATTTAGTGCAACTATTTTTGGAAGTAGATAAAAAGGTAAAATATGAATCAATTAAAGGGAGTATACAAATATGGATGAATGATGGGACTAAAGGATAGGATATAAATCAAATAACTAATGAAGATAAGAAAATGGATTTAGTATCAATAGAAATAAGAAAAAACTAGATGATGAGTAATACAAAAAAGATAAGGAAGAATAACGTTAGAGACATCAATAGTAATAATTTCGTATACTTTTTTGAAAGCAATAGTAGAAGTATAGAGCATGAGAATCTAAAAAGAGAAAATATAAATAGATGTTGTAAAAGGAGAAAGTGGTAGAAGAAAATGAATAAAAGAGAGATAGAATAGAGGGAAAATTATAGAACAAGGTATAGAAGTACAAGTTAAAAAAAAATCATAGGAAGAGAAGATTAGATTGGTGTAAGAATTTAAACTCTAGGAGAGTAAAATGGAAGATTAAAATGATGAACCTTATGGAATTTGGAAAGGTGGAGGTATTTAACATCAATTTTTTATAGTATAAAAAGAAAGCAATTGTAGATATAGGTATAAGATGAGATGCTGATCTTAGAAACCTATTAATGCATTAAGGGTGCATTATGGTTAATTTACTATCCTCAAGTGAAATTATATTAGTTATCCCTAAATTGTAATTAGTATTTTCAAAAATAACATACCTAATATGTTTTATGCAGAATCATCCTAAGAATATGAGAAATATTACAACAACCAATTTTTTTTCTTTCAATCTATTTTATTTCTCAATTTAGTAGTTCATTTTCTAATCATTTTTGTATACCATAATTAGATTTTACTAAAATATACTTTAGTGTATACTCAAACTAGAAAACAAGAATAATATATTTTGTGACTCATATTGACCAAAACATCTTATAGTTTCATTTAGAACATTAATGGAGAAACCCATGTCAAAAATTAATTTAATATGACCATTTTGAATTTTTAGTATACAAGGTCATCTAATAAATATATAAGATATTTCAAACTAGATTTAAATATTTACATTAAAATATAGTTGATTGAGAGGACTTATTAGTTCGGGAATGGAATTCCCTTTTGAGTATATTTTTTGGTCCACATTTGTCATTGCATCAAAAGATCGATCTATAAACACCTGGTATAAATGGTAGAGACATGGATTGCAGGGGAGGTGGTTAGTACCTTGTCACAAATCCTGAGGGGAGTGCTAACCATCTACCAACAATCTCCCCCTCAACGTTACTGTTATCAATTTCTTACCACAAATCAAATTGACAGAGTTGATTAATTCAAGGTTCATTTTAAGGTGAAAAGTTTCAATTCATTTTTACAGTTGCTTAAACCATTGCATTTATTTTAGTTTTTAAGTTTTTTTCAAAAAGGTGCAATGTGTTTCAGTTTGTCATTTGATTTACAGCATAAAAGATTGCATGAGATATAAAGAAAGTGCTTTCATTTTGTATTGAGTTATTCATTCCATAATGTTCCATACATTGTTTGCAAAAGAAAAGTACATAATTGAACAAGAATTGTACAAATGTTTTATATTCATTGGGATATAAAAGAAGAAATCATGTGTCCCACACAAGCTGTGGGAATAGATGAGTCAATGAAACACAAGGAGTGCACTACACTACTAAAGATAAAGAAGGAAAAGAGAAAATAAGAGGGAGCATAGTCGTCATTGCCTGAATGTGTCTTTGAGTTGCCTTCAATGTTGTGCATTCCTCTTTTCTCCTATTCTCCAAGTGAACCTGCAAATGATTGGCAAGTTTTTGTTAGAGATTAGGTTATGAATCCTCCTATATGATCTATCAACAGTAATGTAGAACATTGCTCGTGGTGCATTGAATCAATTGAGAAAAGACAAGAAGTGTGCAAGAGAATACAAAGGAGGAAACCTCATAAGAACTTTGAACTTATTGTTTTTAATATAACATTGTTTGTTTCCTGTGCAGGTATAGGGAAAGCCATGTTGTTGATCTGCTTTGAAGACTTATAGCATGTGGTGTAAAACAAGCTCCCACAAGGGTTGAGCTCGGCATGTTTGCCCTTAATATCCAAGAAAGGGGTTGAGAAAGGAAAAAAATTCATAATATTTGAAAAGAGATATTCATTTGAAGGAGTACATCACAATTGTCATAAGAGCTCAAGCAATTGATCATTTAGGACGATCAAGTCTAAAAATGCAATGAATCGAAGATCATAAATGATCAATTGTTCACATAGACCATCACAAAGAGTACATCATCATGAAATATGATAGTGAATAGGCATATATAATACCAATCAAAAGGTGGCCACTAAAGAAAATGGAGAGGCTTCAAAACACCATCAGCGGGTTTTTTTATTTCAAAATCTTCTATGTAAAGATTAGAACTCACATCAACTGTAGTTTCCCAAGAGAAAAAAATACATGAAGAGTATAGAGGGAAACTTTCTCTCCATAAAGAAATGGAATTACAAGTGTTTGCAAGTGAAGCATGAAAGCCAAAGGATGAAGGAAAAAGAAGTTATTGTAATTAGTGGACAAAAGGTTTGAGTTGAATGTAACTTGAAACAACATCATTAATGTAAATAGATTGCAAAAACTCAAGTCTTGTTTTAGTATGATTGATGCAACAGATATAAAGAGTATCTTATTGCATTGTTCCATGAAACTGTGGTAAAAGTGGAAATTGAAGTGCATCTTTCTAAATACTCAAGTGCTTGAAGTGAATGTCAATAGGGAGCAAGTGACCTATAGATGTCTCATGATTGCCAAGTACAACATTGAAAGAAATGGACAAAAAAAATAAAAGCATCACCATGAAATACATTACAGTAAAAGAATGCAAACATAGGTGTTATCAATAGTGTAAAGCCCCATGGTATTTGAAGGCCTTCAAGTATTGTCAAAATGAAAAATGGGAGACAAGTAATAAATGACCAATGTGTGCATTATAATGGAGAAGAATAATGCTAAAGAAGCTATATTGCTCTATTTTAAGTAAATGTTGAAATTGTAGGGATACAAGAGTCACATAGATAGTAATGATAGCTAAATAATTTTCCATTTTTCTTAAAATTAAACATGCAGAAATAAATTCTTTGCATTCTGAGAGTAAGCAAGTGAGGCTACAGTAACATGCACATGAAAAATTAAATCATTTTTCTTTCCAAAAAAGTGAGCCAATGTTAAAATAAAGCTAGGGTTTCGAAGCAAATGAAAAAATGACATTAAATTCACCATAACTTATATAATGCATCGTGTGTGAGTAGAAAGAAATGAATTCACTTTGCATAGAATGGAAGAAAATGCAATGGTAACCATTTTGAGTTTTGATAGAAATAGGAGGAAACCCACATGGGTTTATGTTATGAGATTTCAAATGCAGAAGTAATGGAGTAGCTCGAGTTTTTGCAAGAGTTCAAAGATACCCACTTGAGGATTTGTTATGAAAATACAAATACAAAAGGAAATGATAAGGGTTCAAGCTTATACTAGTAATGAAGCTCTCAAAAAGCAAAGACAATGAAGTCAATGGCCACAACCATGATGGGTTTTCAAAACCCAAGAAAATGATAAACAAATACAAGAAATTCCTTCATTCAACAATAATATCATTTTGCTATCATGGGTCAAGCCCAAAAAGTTGATTTTTTTTTGCAGAAATGAGGAAATGCACAAGCAAGGCCACAACCCGAGCAAGGCCAAACTCAGAAATTCATTCATTTCTCCCACACAACCTATAGATTCTTCACTTATTTTTTGTGAAATGAAGTCAAATCGAGCCTATTTAAGAGGTAAATGCACAATGTGGAAAGGAAATATAGCTTACCCTGGTTTGTGAATGGAGAGAACCAATTTAAGTCCATGGGACAAGCCTTCAAGAAGCTCAAACAAACTCTCTCATGGCGGCGAATGTAAGAAATGTAACAACAAGAAACACAACATAAAAAGTGCATTAAAAACTAGTCAAGGTCACAGCCATGAAGGTCGCAAACACTTCAAAATGGAGGCCAATATTCAAATTTTTCTTCAAAATAACTTACCCAGTGGTCTTGTGTGGAGAGTCTATTGGTGTTCCAAATCAACCAGTCCAATGCATCCTAAAGAATTAGCCAATTTCTGATACTTAGACTCAAAGAGGGATTTGGCCAACTAACAAGATTCAATCAAAGACTGAAATCTTCTGCACTTTTGGCTTTGTAGGACCAAGGTGGGTCAACCTATACAATGCCTAAAAAATTTAATGCAATTATGCATAGACATTGCTTTTTATAGTAGATAATTCCCAATTCAATTACACTAAAGAAAGTACTGACAACTTCAAATCTAGCTAAATTATTGGTATATCAACACTCACTCAACAATTGGGAAGCAAAATTCAACACCAAACCTCAACCAAACAACAGGGATTAAAAATGATTTTGAATTTAAAATGTTTTGAGATGCATTAAGTTGAATAACATATTAGTGCCTAATTCTGGGCCATGGAGTCAAATGCATAAAGAGAATTCATTAGCAAATAGATTTTAACCAATGGATTCAAGCTGCTAATGCCTTACACCAACAGATCCACTCCTATTTTAAGTCAAATTCTTCTTACTAAATCCACCCTGCACACTTAAAATCATTGTTATATGCTCAAAGTAATTTAACTACTTCCTTGAAATAGAACCATGAACACATAATGAAATCTCAAGAAATTGAGATGAAAAATTCAAACATACTTTGTATTATTGAATTCATATCACTAAAGATGTACAAAGTTGTAGACAGTTTGAAGACATTCATGACTTGCTTGCACAAACTGGTAGATATTTACTCATGAAATCAGCAATTAAAGCTTACAGACTCAATTTATAACTCAGATTCAACATTCCTCTATCTACCCAACCCATACAGAAAATTAGAACCCCTTACAATGAGAAGAGAAAGAGAAGATATAGAAGAAAGGAAAGCTCTAGAAGTTAATCTATTGAAGACACCTAGAAACTTCTTTCCCATTGATCAACAAAAATGAAAAGCATCTCTCCTCTCTCTTCATTGCAACAAAATTTTCCTCTAAATTTTTCCTTTACTTTGCAACAACAAATTCACTTCACTGTGAAGAACTCCCATTTACCAACCAGCTGAAAAATACCTTTGTTCTCCTATGAAAATCCTTTATTCTACTTCTTAACTTTGCTGCATTGAAAAATTATTTCACATCCTAGCCAAATATTACGTTCGGACTTTATAAAAGGAGCCTTTAAATCTGCTTTCCATAATACATTCAATATTAATATTTCATTTGAAAGGCCTGACAAAATATTACTTTCCCCCAATGAATATTTCATTTCACTCTATAATTCATCCTCGTGCCATTTCACGTGCATCCATTTATTCTTCATTTGTTTTCCTATAGCTTGGAATGTGAAAATATATTTCCCTTGAAAACTTTCATTTCTTCCTTTTACTTGTTGTAGGTACACTTAATGTTTTAAATATTTTATTTAAACAGGTACACTTAATGTTTTAAATATTTTATTTAAAACATTCACCCATTTTCACATGCCATTTAAATCCTGCATTTTATAGGGAAAAATAATTTACCCCATGCTTCACTTATCTCCCAACAAAAGAAGGATCCTATGCACATTTGACCTTTGTAATCAACTTTAAATTTCTCTTATACTTTAAAAGTATTGCTTTTAAATATAAAAATATTTTGACTATTTGGTCGGGCAATTAAAAAGACTTTACTCGTGGCCTTTTAAAATTTTGATGTGGGCCTCCCTTTTTACGACATTTCCCAACATTCACCTTTTTACATTTTCTATTGAAGCCTTGATGAAACACATTTAATCACTCCTTTTAAATGTTTACTCAACAACATTTAAAATTTTACCTTTAGAAAATTTAATGAAGGCCTCTTTTAAAAAAATTATCGAGCCACAGAAATACTTCACTCACCCCCACCACACTTTACAAAAATTCACCAACTTGCATTTCATAACATGGAAGAGATTTAACCCTTCATTGACAACCATTAATCAAGCCTCTTACAGCCTCCACAGGCCCACCATTTGCCACATGTCAAAATCTCATCAACCTCATAAGAGATAATGAGTGGGCAACTTGGATCTAAGCTAGTGAGGAAGGGTTAGGATTTAGCTACAAATTTACCTTGCTTTCAAGTCATTGATCTCTTCATTCCTCACTGTTGTTTTCCCTAACTCTTTGTCTTGCATTTCTACAAGTTCATCTTTGGCTATGGCAGAAAAAACAAATGTATACAATAGTCGACATGGGCTCTACCTCTCTAAAATTTTCTCCATAGAGAGTTCTTCTACCAACACATAGCATACTTGATCCAAAATCTTAAAGGGTGAATATATGAAGAAGTGGACCAACATAAGATTATCCACATCAAATTTTGAACCTTGCAAGATCTCATCTTCAATAATCATTGAAACATCTACATTTGGGCTCCTTTTCTAATCTATGCTCCATCCTTCCAATGTAGTTCGAGCTTTTCCAAGATTACTGCATTGTTCTTTTTGGGTTCCTCCTACTACACGGTTTAGGTTCTCCATCATCCCTTGCTATGCCATACTCCAAAACGTTCCCATCTTCCCACACTATCTTCAAGCCTCCCAGCACATGCCTTACTTCTCAAGCCCAAACCATGGTGGCCCTAGGAAATGTCCATAGCAGCCAACATTTACTGAGCAACTCAGACCTTCTTCAAGTTGTTGAATGGCACCTTTTCAAGATGCATAATGGTAACTTTCTTTGCAGCAAAGACTTCTCCCGGGTGCATTTACTTGCCCTTTGAAATCCCTCCTCTGTTTTCAACGTAGCCTCAAGTTATTTTTCTATGCTTTATTTGAATCCCTAATCTTATCACAGCCTAGATAGTCTCCTTAGCATTTTCTAGAGCTCGAATGGTCATTCTCTCAAGTAAAACGTTATTCTTTGAATTCTTTGGATCCCTTTATGTGTACGGACATGGAGGAAAATGAGAATAGTTGTGGAATTCAGCAATACCGCCACACATTACATTTGTTTGAAAGTTATTGAAGCCTTTTCAACAAATCCATTATGTAAAGTGCACTGCAATCATGGCATCCCATTGAGGCTACATTTATTTGGAACTGAACATAAATGTTTCCATGATTCAAATGTTTCTTTGAATCCATCTTCTCAGCAGGTTTGAACCACCTATGCAATCTTTTGCACTATGAGATTGATCCTTCCTCTACTAATGCCATGGTGGAAATCCATGCCTTTCTCTAGCATTTTTAAATCCCTTCTTCTCGCTGTAAAAAGCCACAAGCAATTCCACATTCCGGATGGGGCTTCAACGTAAGTATTCTTCATGTTTGATTCACTATGTGTCGCTTCAAAGGCACTTGAGAGTTTGGTAGAGGAAAACACATCCCTATTGCCTGTAGTTATGGAAATTTTATCAAACTCAACCTCCTTTTCCAGCCATCTGACAAAGATGAGCATATTCTAAATGTTGCAAAGAACCATCTTGTATCTTGAGATTATTTCTTTTGCTTGGAACCCTTTATCCATTTTCAAAACAATTGACAACATGGATAATGGAAACTGTTGGTGCCCTCAATGAAATTTGCAGCCTCTCATCCACTTTGATCATTAGATCTTAAAACAACCACCTTGTTAGTATTGGAATCAACACTATTTCTCAATGACTCTTGCACCCTAGATAGTCTCCCTGAAGTGGTTCTTCACTCACCTGCCTTATGGTCAATCAAAAAAGAATGAGAAACTAACAAAATATTTTAGCTCTAACATTTGTTTGTGTGTCAGGTTAAAGAGTCTTTGAAGTAGCTTCTGAGGCCTTCATTCAATAGACTTTTAAATCAATTCATTCATTTTTCATGATGCTCTCCTTGAAGCAAACTGGCCCAACTAAATAAAAGATTCTACAAATTATGTAACATGTCAGGTCCCCTTGTGGGTCTGACTAAAAAAAAATCATTTTCAAAAAAAAATTATCTTAAATTGATGAGACATTTTCTGAATGCTTTTGAAGTGAAAATTTGAAGTGAGATATCATTAGAACTTGCTTTCAAGCATTTTTGCAGAATGGTGAAAATTGGCTAGGTGGGCTTTGGAATCACCCTGGGAAACTAAGAAAATGACCTCTTGGAGCTATGAAAATGCACCGGCATGTAGATATTTGACCTAAGAATGGAGTGCAACAAACAACTCAGAAAAAAAATCATGGGGTGAAATATATTCACTGGAAATGTTGCTTTCTCAAACTTTTCTGCAACTGCAACTATTCGGAATCAATTAAAACTCACTTAATCACCACTTTGTAAAAATATCAAAACAACTTATGGGGGCTTGCCACTAGAAAAATAAGCAGATTTAGGTACATTGAGCATGTGTACAAGAGGGATTTGATTCAATCATCATTTTTCATGAGATATTGAAGGTCAAAGTCAACCTCCTTGAAACACTGTCAGAAATGCAAATGCAAAACTGAACATATTGTGTTTGCTTTTGATCTGGTAAAAATAACAAACATTATCATAAGGCTCTAAAACCTGACATGGGAGCACATTTAGGTATGGAGAATGGAGAGAAACAATAATTTTGACTTGACGATCATCCATTTGCAAAATATTAACTCAAACAGGAGGCTACTTGATAGAACTGAAAGTGTGCAAACAACAGAAAAGTGTCAAAACCCTCTAGCTTCGCTTTTCAAAGCCCTATAAAAATTTATCATGGGAAGCTAAAAATTGACATGCCTACTCACATATGTCACATTAGTGGGTCCACAAAGGAGTTTTGCATGAAAATCAATAAGCACCAAATTATGACCCTCCAAAGTAGGTCATTTGGGAAGATTTCTTACATGCACTTTTGAATGTGCAAAGGCAAATTTTTTGAAATGGGCACTTCAAATTTGCAAAATTTGAGAGTTACATTAGTGGCTCTAACTAGGGATGTATGCCCCCTTGTGGGCATAGCAAGAATCCAAATCTCTGGGAAGTAGACCAAATACTAAGTCCATCAGGTGTTGTCAAATTGCTCCTTTATTCAACCTCTTCTTTCAACTTCACTTGGTGACCCTAGGCCACCAAATGAAAAGGAGAATCAATTCTTACCTATATATCAAACACCAATCTGATAAAACAATTGATCTCCCTCAACTCATGCTTGCCTCTATGACACCACAACATGAGTGACTACATTTGTGCAAACACAAGTACCAGGTTGCCTTCACACAAGTGGAAACTTACTCCTTGTTCAGCTTTGTCATCAAGTGGCAACCAAATCAAATAGGCTACATCAATGCCACTCTCTTCATTTTTTTATTTTGTATCAAGTGACAACATTTGAAGATAGTGATCAAGACCATATGAAAGCATATCCTGATCACAACCATCCACCTGATTATACATGTTGGTACCTCTCAACAGGAAATCATATACAGCATTATCAACATATTCATAATCACTATACATCTAAAAGTCAGGAATACTCTCAAAATGTTGATTATCATGTGGAAACAACTTATCATGTTTATCATATAAATCATTCTCAAGTTGAAAACACCATTCTTCAATGTTTTGCATATTGCCACATTTTGTGAAAACTTCTTCCAAGTAACAAAAGTAGCACTCAGATTCTGCCACATGGATAGTATGATTAAGCTCAATTTGATTACTAACTTGCATGTCAAAGGTGAAACTATGACAAGAACTTACCAAAAGATCTTGCACATCATGCAAACTATCTCCAAGTGTATGTAAAGAGGTAAACTCATGCATTGTCACACTTTGTATTTGTCCTCCATCATGCCGGTACTAAGAGTCAACAAGGATTTCTAGGTCATCCTTATCATCACTCAATTTTTTATCCTCTGAACACAACATATCATCATCTTCAACATCCCAAGCTTGCTCAACAATAAGAAATTTTGGTTTAGAAAGACAATCTAATTTCTCATTAAAATCAACATCCACATCCACATTCAAAGACTCATTACTAGGATCATTCAAGTCAGCAAAAAAAAACTTGTCCAAATTTGCATTAAAATTTTCAAGACTTGGCTCATTGGATGCACAAACGTCAAGTTCATCTATTGCTTCAAACTCATCAAAACATATTTATGAGTTTGCATCAGCATGCACACTATCATACTCATCATACAATGCATCATTACAATCAAATGGTTGCTTGTTTTCATCTGCATTATCATCATGTTGATCGACTAGTTCATAACTGAAAGGAAGGTCAAAAACACATGCATCATACCTTGCATATTGAAGATTATCATCACTACCAAAATCAATATGGGTAGTAGACAACAACTGAGATTCATTCTCATGTGCACATTTATGATATTCAGTGGTCAAAAAATTTGAAATTTGTTCACTGATCAATAGATCATTGTTTTGATCTATTATTTCAACCACTTCCTCTTCTTGACTTTCACTAGAATTGGATGCATTATCATATTGCAAATCAGGATATATCAAGGTGTCATCATCATCAAAATCTAAAAACTCAATGGGTTGATCATAAACTGGACTTCCTCAATCATAGGAAATTGAATTGCTAACAACCTTGTCAAAAGTATGGTCACTATCCATCATAGAGAACAAGCTATATATTCCTTCATTCTTATTTAATTTTGGGATTTCATAACAACAATCCACATCTTCTTGCATCTCAGCATTGGATTGGGTTTCTTCCTTGATTTTTTTATTTACATCCTCTTGAGGATAGACACAAACATTTTCACTTTCAAAGTGAAAACCATCAGTGATTTCTTCATTACAACTGCTTGTGGTTGATCCTACTAACTGAAAATAATTTCTCACTTTATCACTTCCAGTTGATACACTGACATTTTCAAGAGCATTCCCTAAATTAGCAAATTCCAATGTCTCATTATGGAGACTTGCATCAAACCTACACTCAATTGCACCATAACACTACTGATTGCACATATGCTCTACAAAAAATAAATCTAATTCATATCCCTCATCATGTTCTTGGCTCGGAAAACTTGGAATCTCATTGTTCCTTACAACATCACATTCATTGCTTGAAGGGGGGGTATTATCAACACGGTTTGAACTTGGATGATTATTCATGAATTTATCTGCATCATTGCAACCTTCCATTGCTACAAATAATTTTCTCTCTATTTTTTCACTTTCAGAGGAGATCCAAGAAACTTCACATGTTTCATTTCTCTCATCATATCTTCCATCATCATGGCTGCAATTCTCAGCAAGGTTTGTTTCTTTTGTAGGTTGTTAAAAGACAACTTCCTCATCACCTAATGATGCATCATCCTTGTCTTCTACCTTTTCAAGTGTGCACTTGTCTATAGACCTCTGGTCATTTTTATTCACACAACTGCCAATTTCGTCATCATGTTTACCCACAATGGAAGATAACAAACTTTGCACATATTCATTCCTTATCTTATCCAGATCATCTAGAAATGTGTAATCCATCTGCATACTCAATATTTTATAATCCTGTAACAATGCACTAGATCCCTCCTCAAAGGCTTAAAAATACATAAGAATGCAATCTGAGGTACTAGGTCTGAAATTTTCACGGATTAGTGAAAGAGAAACAACAAATTTATGACTAAAATTAATGCTTGAATCTTCATTTTTCCTTTTAATATCCTTTAACCTTGTGACAAGGTCAGAAGGTTCTCTTGCAAATTCTTTCCTATAAGCATCCACTAGTTTATCCCGGCAAGGAAAAGATTTATCAGGAAAACTTAGGTACCAATCTCTAGCTCTAGCTTCAAGAGACCTAACAAAAAATCTCATCCACATATCTTGATATCCAAATGAATGTTTCTCCATGAGTCTAAAAAATGTTTGGACATGTGCATCTCCTTCATACACATTGTATCCATCAAATCTAGGCATCTTATTATAGACTTGAGTGGGCATACTTTCAATTTTGTAATCAACCCATGACAAATCTAATTGGCCATACAATGGATCAAAGGAATTGACAAAAGGTTCATTAACTTGGCTAGTAGATACAATATGATTGTCTCTTAACTAGGCTTGCAAAGACATCTGGTGCCTTTTATCCATCTCTTTAAGTCCCCTTTCAAACACAGTTTTCCATTTCAACCTTATCTTAGGCTTGTGCACTCTTGGGTTCCTATACTTTGGGGTATCAAATGTTTGAGGATTATCAGACTTCCGAAGCTTCTTGACAAGTTGTATCAAGGTGTCTATAGGTATGGCTATTTTTTCTTGATTCTCCATAAACATTTGTAAATCAAGGTTCAACTAATTGTGCATAATCACAACTATGACCAAATGAAGGATTACTATGACAATTACTGACATGGTGATAACATGGGCTTGAAACATATGATAATGAAAATGGATGGAAACCCCTACGATATACAAATTCATTCTAACCATCCGCACTAGAAAACATTTGAACACTAGACAAAAATATTTCAATGGAACTACAATTGCATGTAATATAACAAATCCAACAAATGGGAGTGTGCAATTCAATATTACTATCCTTTCCCTTTGTTAGTGCTAATTCACTCAATAGGGAACCAAAGTATTTTCCTAAGATGTTCAAATACGGTTTTCATACACAAATTTCTTGAAAACCAAAGGTGAAGAATACCTAGAAATGTTGCAACTACTACAAATTGTTCTTCCTGACTGGAAATATTTGTAGATCTAGAACTGTATTCACCTCTTCATTAGGTTCTTTTGATAGAGTCAACACCTCTCTTCATAGAGGGTTGAGCTTCAAATAGTATGAAGTTCTTTCATAGATAAATTTCTTTCTGAGTTCCTTTCACCGCCAGAGCACCACAAATCATGAAAATTTCAGGTTCACTGCAAAAAATTCTTTCTCCAAGGTTGAATTCCTTCAATATTTGAACCAAATTCAAAATAGCAAATAATATGACTCTATGAAATAATCGTTTGCAAATAGAGATTTAGAATTCTCCCCAGCAGATCCAGGGCCATGAAGGCTTAAAACACTTCAAAATGGAGGCCAATATTTAAATTTTGCTTCAAAATAACTTACCCAATGGTCTTGTGTGGAGATTCGACAAGGAGAAGTAGAGGAAGACGAAGTTTGATCTCTCAAACCCTAGCTCCCATGGTGGCCAAGTGCAGAGCATTCTTTCTCCAAAATCAACTAAGTGAAAATGATGAGAAGAATTAGGGATTAGGCTTGGCTTTGATGTTAGGGTTTCCTTCATGCCCTAAGTCGAATGTGATTTTTATCACATTCTTTAAAAAAAAAATCAAAAGCTTTATTAATGCCTTGTTACCTATGATGCCTAGGTCGAAGCCTTGCCTTAGTCATTTTTTCTTGATTTTGAAGAAAATTAAACTAAATTCACATTGCCTTTTGATTTTAGGAGAAAATCATATGTGCCTTGGCCTTTTTCATTTTTAGATGAGCCTTTCTATACCTTGGGAGATATTTCATGCCTTGCATAAAACCAAGACAATAACCTTAGGTCTTTTAAATTTTGCCTAAGTCTTGAATACTTTAAGTTTCCCTTGGACCTTTGAATCAACATATTTGATGAATGCCTAAGATTTTTTATGATTTTTTATAGAAAAATCAAGTATATAGGAGCCCTATTTTAAATATTTTGATTTTTGCAAAACATCAAATTTTACTCCAAAATTGCAAAAATTAGAATATTTGAGCTCGAACTACAAAAATCAAATGTAATAGGGAGGGTTTCTATTTTTGTTTTTTTCGAACTGCAAGTGTTGTAAAATAGCATTATGGTAATGTTTCTATAAATTACTTTAATTTCTATTATCATTTCAATGCAGTTGATGTACTTAAGTCCTCATTGAAACCTTCTATTTTGAGTTGAGTTCACTTGGGCGAATTTGGAAAAGAGGAGGCAGATTGAACTTTCCATTTTCAATTTCAAGTTGTTTGTACCTGATTTTGTGGGTTTTCTAGATCAACCCTTTGGAGATGAGAAGTTTCTATCTTTTAGATGATGTTAAGAGTAGTTTATGACACTATTTTTCAGGCTTTTCTGAGGAGCTCAAAAATGGGGAAAAGTTGCTATTCAGAGATGCAGTGAAGTTGATTTTTGGCTATTTTCACTATGGTGACACTTGGAGGCTATAAGTTGGAGAAAATTCTAATTTTTCTCAGTTTAGATTGATGGTTTCTTTCTCTCCTATTCACTCAGATAGTTTTGTAAACTTGTTCTTGTACTCAAATTCTGAATTTTTCACTCCAATTCAATAAAACAACAAGATTTCCTTTCTCATCTTCTTGTTTCAGATTTACAGTCACAATCTGAAGTTAACTATTATTCAAATGCAGAATCCTCTTTATGTCTTGTCATTTTAAGTTTATTTGCAAGGGTTTCTTGTGTTTCAGATTGCATTCTATTATATTTAATTAACCTTTATGCAAATCACTATTGGAACATGTGCTTCTAGGGTGGGATTGTTAGAATCAAAGTCTTAGAGATATTGTTGTGAGTGGAAAATTGTCAAAATCTTCATATTTCTAGTGAATCACCTTAGGTTTAGGATCTTTTTTTTTCATTTTTTTTCTTCTACCGCTTTTCCCTAAAGGTATTTTAGATTAGTTGGTTTACTGGGGGAACCAACCCACTTTGGAGATTCACTCTCACTTACAGATTTACCCATAAATTTGAGAGCATTTCCATGTTGCAACAAGATAGGCAAGTCTAACTTGGCTAAAGGTACAATCCTGATTACCAACAGTTACTCGAGGGGATTCAAACCCATGACCCAACACTCTGATACCAATTATTGGCCAACATTTTTGCTGCATCAAAAGATCAATCTTTCAATGCTCAATACAAATGGTAGAGACATGGAAAGTATAAAAGGAATTTATTCCCTTGTCATGAATCTCGAGGGGATCTTTGACCATCTACCAACAATATTGTGCATTAAGGTTAGATTAATATTTCTCATTACAGGCTCACCTAGAACTCTTACCTTGATATTATCTATATGAGAAGGCTTAATTGATTTGTAGAAGAGTAGAAAAGGGAAAGGAGATATTGGAGGACCAAAAATTGTCCAAGAAGTATCAAATTAAAGTGAAAAAATAGATTATCCCAATAATTCCCATTTTTTGTTGACTCATTCAACATAAATGCTTGAATTATATTGTAAGCTAAATTGATGTTTATTCATATTTTATCCCATTGTAGCATTGATTATTGGTGTGTTTTTTGTTATTTTTTAATATATAAAAAAGAATATATTTTTCATAAGATCTTGTCAACTTTTAATTACCTTCTACATAGATTGTAAGTATGTTAATTGTGTTTGGATAGATAGTCCTTGATTAGAATCTCCATCTCTAAAAATATTAATTTTAATATAAGGGAGAGACAAATTAGGTAATCTAAGAATCATATAAAGACTAATTTGAATCAATAGAAACCATGTGTAATGCCCATTTTTTTATACTAGTAAACAAAAACACAACTTGTTGCAAGAATGATGGTGTTGTCATTGATGTCAGTAGAAAGTCTGATTACTAATGTTGTAATTGATGTCAACTATGGGATGAATATGTTGAGGATATTGAGAAAATTGTAAAACATGATGTATGTGTGTATTTGAGACCTTGAGGAAGTGTTGTGAGTACATGGAGCTATTCTTTTGTTGTAGAGTTTTAAGATAAGTTGGAATGGAGTAATGAGATGAGATGATGGTTATGGAACTTGGCTTCCAAGTGCTTTTGAGAAAATTCAATAAACAGAGTAAAATGTGTTGTGCAAATGTTCATAGTGTTCTCTAGAATTGTGCTATGTATACTTTCTATGTTGATGCTATGCATGTGTAGATCTTACAGGTTATTCAAGGTTGATAGAGGTTGCTATATTTAGAATTTGGGTTTTTGGATCATTGTACAATGTGAGATATTTTCACCAGTGTGTGAACTAGTTGTTCAATGATGTTTTTTGTGGTCTTGGAGAAATGTATTTGCTCTATGTTTCTCAGTTGTTTGGATTTAGGTTGTGAAAATTTGGGAGGTTTATTATAATGCTTTTATCTTTATGTGATCAAGTTTTTACTTGATTTGGTGTAGTACAATGAGAGTTTCATTTATCAGTATGCAAATGAGGGTTATCAATTTTTTCTGAGTTAAAGTATTTGTTGATGCAAGATTGGTTGAAGTTTTTGATGAATCTTAAGTAGTTCATGGACTGTTCTAGATTGATTTCAAGAAAATTATGATGTTTGGAACTTTCAGCTTGATTTATAGAAGCGTGAACTTAATGTCTATGGTGTTTTTCATGGGTGTTGGTCGGCCTTGTGTTTAACACTACATGTGGGGCTTGTACAAGCATGTTGAAGTGTGTTGGGATCTATTTGGGTCATAATTAAGGATTTATGTAGGTCACCTTTTGTTCCTATCCACCGAGGGAATGTTGAGATAGAACTTGATATAAATATGTATGGTGTTGGTGCAAGAGGGTGTGAAAAAGAGTAATAAGCAAGATAGATGAGAGATTGATATGAGTGATGTGTGTGATGTGAATTTGAGTAGATCGGTGTGAACTTCATGTTAGGGTTCTTGAAGGCAGTGAACTGAAGGCATCTGAAATCTTTCATGTGAGGCTATGAAAGTGTGCGATAAATTGTTGTGGGATCCTTATTGCATTGAGAATTGTTTCTCTATGTAACATTCTTCTTCTATCTTCTTGTATTATTTATGTGGTAGTGAGCCCTAGCTATGAGCCTTTTTAGACAATGTGTCCTATTTTGGCAGTGAGACCCCTTGTATTAGTTTTGCTACTACATATATTGTGAGCTAATCCTAACCATGGTTTTTCCCTCATTGGGTTTTCCATGTAAATCTGGTGTTCTCATGTGTATGGTGTAGTGATTTTAGTTTTTGTTATTTGCATTTCATGTTTAATAAATCTAATAGAATAGATACTTAATGAATTCTTACAAATATGATTACTATTGAGGCTTTTTTAAGGTTTAATTTGCGACAAGTGATTCATCCCCCCTCTTAGTTATCTTGTTTATTTCAACAATTGGTATTAGAGCGAGGTTCCTTGAAGAAGAGCTTAACTTCTTGAGGTAGATATGGGAAGGAAAACAAGATTCCTTTAGAATATCCTAGATTCAATGGCTCAAACTATGCTTTCTAGAAGACAAATATGAAAGGATATTTGTTTTCTCAAGGATATGAGATTGAGAAGGCTTATCAAAATGCATATACTCCTCCTCTGAATGGTCCAAGTACAAGTGCAGAAATCAAGGTGCATGAGATCAATGCTAAGGAAAGATTTATTATTGTGAATAGTCTTTCAAAAATTGAATTAGCTAAAGTTATGAGTTTGAAGACTACTAAAGAAGTTTGGGAAGTTAGAAAGAATTTATTAAGGAGATCCAAAGGTCAAGCAAGAAAAGTTGTAGAACTTGAAGGCATAGTTTGAAATGATGCATATGTCTGAAGATGAAACAATTAAAGGCTGCATTCAAAGAGTTGATGAATTGGTGAGTAATATGAGAGGTCTTGGTGTAACAGTTAAAGAATCTAAAGTGGTGAAGAAATTTATCAGATCTCTTCCATATTGTTACAGTGAAAATGTATTTGTTATTGTGGAAACAACTGATTTTGATAAATATTCTAGAGATCAGTTGATTGGTACTCTGACTGCATTTGAAATGAGAAAAATGAAGAAAGGTACAAAAGTAGAGACTTCTTTCAAGGCTAAGAAATTAGAGAAGGTTGAAGATTCAGGTGATGAATATCTTGATGATTTGGAAGCTAAATTCATGCAGAAGATGAAAAATGGTACCGATAAGTATCAAGGTAAATTACCTTTCAAATGTTTTAGTTGTGGTGGTATAGGTCATTATGCTTCTAGATGTTTAAAAAGAGCTTTAAACAATAAGAACAAGGAAAATAAAGGAAAGATGATTAAGAAAGCTTACTATGTGAAAGAAGATGCTGGAGATTTTGAGGATGAATTTGATTATGGATATTTTGATGATAATGAATGTATTTTTTTGGCTATAAAAGAAGAATTTGGTTCTTCTAACCCTGAAATTTGTGTGAAGGAAAGTATTCCAGAGATGAAGGACAAGGTTGAAGGTACTTTGGTATCTACTTTTCATGTCAAAGAAGATAAGAATTACTGGGTTGCTGATAGTGGATTTTCTAATCATATGACTGGAGACAAAAGTAAGTTTTTTAAAATTGAAAAGTATGATGGAGGATTAGTTAAATTTGGAGATGATTTAGGAGCTAAGATTTGTGGAATAGGTTCAATCAATTTTGATGGAAATCATAACATTGATAATGTCTACTATGTTAAGGGATTAATACATAATCTTTTGGGTGTTGAACAAATGTGTAGTAAAGGGTACAATCTTGTGTTTAAGGTTGAAGCATGTGAGATCTAGAAGGGGTCCAAAACAGTGATTGTTGTGGGTAATAGAATAGATGGAAACATCTATCAACTTAAGGGTGTTGATGGTCATTGCTTTATGTCATAGATTAATGATAGTTGGTAATGACACCGAAGGATGTGTCACATGAATGTTGATAATTTGGCAAGAATTAGTTTGGTTCATGCTGTGAGAGATTTACCTAAAATCACAAAACCTATCAATGTTGTTTTCAAGAGTTGTCAATTTGGAAAGCAAACAAGGAGTAGCTTTAAGGGAAAGGAACAATCTGCTAACAGACTACTCGAATTAGTGCATACATATCTTTGTGGTCCTACAAGGGTGAGAAGTCTACAAGGTGACAGGTATTTTAGGCTTTTGATTGATGATTACTCTAGAATGACATGGGTTACTTTTCTTAGAGAGAAATATGATGCATTAGATAAATTCAAGGCATTTAAAGCTATGGTTGAGAATGAAAAGGATTTCAAAATAAAATTCTTTAGGTTTGACAAAGGTGGTGAGTTCACCTCCAATGACTTTAACATGTTTTGTAAATTTCATGGAATAAAGAGGCATTTGTCTGCCCCTAAAACTCCTCAAGAGAATAGAGTTATTGAAAGGAAAAATAGAACTATTCAAGAAGCTACAAGGACTATGATGAAAGAGGAAAATATACCATAATTATATTGGATAGAAGTTATTCATACTGTTATTTACATACTTAACAGAGCTCAAGCTAAAGCGAACAACACAAAGACTCCTTATGAGCCATGGTATGGAAATATTCCTACTATGAAATACTTTCAAGTGTTTGAAAGCAAATGTTACATCGAAAGAGAAGAAGAAAACTTAGGAAAGTTTGATGCAATGTCTAATGAAGGTATCTTCCTTGGATATTCTATTAAAAGCAAAGCTTACAAATGTTACAACAAAAGATTGAGAAAGATAATTGAAAGTGCAAATGTTTAAGTTGATGAAAACTTATTGAATTCTATTGAAGTAGATAGATATGTTTCAGATGAACCTGATTGCAAAGAAGTAGAAGGAATAATTGATGAATAAGAAGTGCGGAATGAAGAGGAAGAAGCTTCAGAGAAGGCCCCTAAAACCCCTAAGTATTTGCAAAATAATCATTTTGAAGATCAGATTATTGGAGATAAGAGGAAAGGTGTATTAACAAGAAGCAAAATTATTGAAGTTGGGGTGAATTTTTGTTTACTTTCTAAAGTTGAACCTAAATCAGTGAGTGAAGCATGTAAGGATGGACATTAGATGAAGGAAATCAAAGAAGAACTTATGTAGATAGAGAAAAATTAAAATTGGGAATTGGTCCCTAGACTAGAAAATAAAAACATAATAGGAACTAAATGGGTATTCATGAACAAGTTGAATGAGAATGGAGTAGTAAGAAACATAGAAATACTTGTGTGTAAGGGTTACTCACAAGTAGAATGTAAAAATTTTAAGGAGACTTTTGCTCCTAGGGCTAGGATGGAAGCTATTAGAATGTTTTTGGAATTTGCAGCACATGAAGATGTTAAGGTCTATCAAATAGATGTGAAGTTTTCTTTTCTAAATGGTGAATTAGAAAAAGAGGTTTACATGGAACAATCAAAAGATTTTCAATTGTCAGATCAACCAGATATGATATGTAAGTTGAAGAAGGCTCTATATGGTTTGAAGCAAGCTCCCAGAGCTTGGTATGCAATATTGGACAAGTAGATGATACATCAAGTTTTCAGCAAGGGCTTCATAGATAGTAATCTTTACTTCAAATTTGAGGAAGAAAAAATATTGATAGTAGTGTATATGTGGATGATATTATCTTTGGTGGAAATGAGGCTATGTGCAATAAATTTGTTAAAGAAATGTAGAAATAATTTGAGATGTCAATGTTTGGGGAGATGAATTTCTTTCTTGGGTTATAGATCAATCAAATTGATAAAGAGATTTTCATTCCATCTAGTCTAAGTATGTCAAAGAGATGTTGAAGAAGTTTAGAATGGATGACTCCAAATAGGTATGTACTCCTATGGTGATTGGTTGTAAATTAAGAAAAGATGATGATTCACCTAAGGTTGATTAGAGCAAGTATAGATCTATGATTGGTGGATTGCTATATTTGACTGGCTACTAGACTGGATATCATGCATGTAGTTTGTCTTGTTGCTAGATTTCAAGAAGATCCTAAAGAAACACATGTTGCAGAAGTGAAGATAATATTTTGATATTTAAGAGGAACACTAGATTATGGTTTGTGGTATCCTAAGGATACTAATTTCACATTAAATGCTTATACAGATGCAGATTGGGTTGGTTGCGTTGATGACAAGAAAAGTACAAGTGGTGGTGCATTCTTTCTTAGATGTAGATTGGTATCATGGTTGAGTAAGAAACATGATTTAGTTTATTTATCCATTGCAAAGGATGAGTATATTGTAGCAGCATCATATTGTACATAGGTACTATGGATGAGACAAACATTGAAGGATATCATAGGTGTATTTGATGAACCTATATCTATCTTCTGTGATAATACAAGTTCAATAAAAATTTCAAAGAATCCAGTGATGCATTCAAGGAAAAAGCATAATCTATCAAACATCACTTTTTGAGAGAGAAGGTTATGGAGAATGAAGTGAAGCTTGAGTATGTTTGTACAAAGGATCAGATTGCTAATATATTTACTAAGGCTCTTCTTAAGGATACTTTTGATTATCTTCAAGAGAAGTTGGGGATTATTGCCCCTTCTTTCTTAAACTAGATGCATATAGAGGTGCATCAGTCCAGTGGATATATGTATCTATCTCTTTTCTAGATTGATGTTGGTGGCTATCTCTCAGGGGGATTAGACAATTTATGTGTTGTCATTGTGTTGTTGATTGAGTTGGGTGTTATCCTAAGGGGGAGTATTTAGAGCAGGTAATTTTGGTTCAGTGTCAAAGTGGGAGAAAAATGCAAAACATTTTATCCTTTTCCATTAATTTCAAAGGGGGAGAGAGAATCATGTGAAAAAAAAAAAAAACTTATCTACTCAGGGAGAGAGGATCCTGTGAAATAGAGAGGTTTCAAGAATTTTGTGTAGGCTATCTAATATGAGAGAAAAAGAGAGAGTGTGTTCATAATTTTTGTGTGGTCTTTGGTGTATTTTCACATCTTGTGTTCCCATCAATGATAAAGGGGGAAATTGTTGCAAGAATGATGGTGTTGTCATTAATTTCAACAAGAAGTATACTGATTGGTGCTTTCATTGATGTCAACTATGGGATGAAGATGAGGATATTGAGGAAATTGTAAAACAAGATATGTGTGTGTAGTTGAGACCTCAAAAAAGTGTTGTGAGCAGATAGAGCTATTCTTTTTTTGCAAAGTTTGATGATAATTTGGAATGGAGTAATGAGCTAAGATGATGGTTCTAGTGCTTGGTTTCCAAGTGCTTTTGAGAAAATTTAATAAACAGGGCAAACTATGTTGTGCAAGTATTCATAGTGTACTCTAGCATTGTGCTTCGTGTTCTTTCTATGTTGATGTTGTGCCTATGTGAATCTTACATGTTATTCAAGGTTGACAGATGTTATATTTAGAATTTGGGCTTTTGGATCATTGTACAATGCGAGATATTTTCACTAGTGTGTGAATGAGTTATTCAATGATGTTTTTTGTGGTCTGGGAGAAATGTATTTGCTCTACATTTCTTCGTTGTTTGGGTTCAAGTTGTTTATATTTTAGAAGTTGATTATAATTTTTTTTTCTTTATGTGATCAAGTGTTTACTTGATTTGGTACAGTACAGTGAGAGTTTCATTTATCAATATACAAATGAGGGTTATTAGTTGTTCCGAGTTAAAGTATTTTTTGATGCAAGCTTGGTTGAAGTGTTTGATGAATCTTAAGTAGTTCATGGATTTTTCTAGATTGATTTCAAGAAAATTATGTTGTTTGAAACTTTCATCTTGATTTATGGAAGCATGCACTTAATGTCTATGGTGTTTTGCATTGGTTTTGGCCAACCTTCTATTTAACACTACTTGGGAGGCTTGTAGAAGCATGTTGAAGTGTGTTGGGATCTATTTGGGTCCAAATTAAGGATTTATGTAGGTTGCCTTTCATTCCTATCCACCATGGGAATGTTTAGGTGCTTACCTATTTCAAATTTGAATGTATAATAGCTAGTGGCCGACATTGGAGAATTTTTTTGAAATAGAACTTGATATAAATATGTATGGTGTTGGTGCAAGAGGGTGTGTGAAAGATTAAGAAGCAAGATAGATGATATATTGATGCAAGTGATGTGTGTGATGTGAATTTGAGTAGAGAAGTGTGAACTTCATGTTAGGGTTCCTAAAGACAATGAGCTAAAGGCATTTGAAATCTTTTATGTGAGGGTATGAAAGTGTGCGAGCAATTGTGGTGGACTCCTTGTTGCATTGAGAAGTGTTTCTCTATGTAATATTCTTCTTCTATCTTCTTGTAATATTTCTATGGTAGTGATCCCTTGTGGTGAGCCTTTTTGGATAGTGTGTCCTATTCTAAAAGTGATCCCCTTTGTACTGGTTTTGCTATTACTTATATTGTGAGCTAATACTCATCGTGGTTTTTCCCTCATTTGGTTTTCCACATAAATCTAGTTTTCTCATGTGTATGGTGTTGTGATTTTAGTTTCTATTGTCTTCATTTCATGTTTAATCAATCTAACAGAATAAGGACTTAATGAATGCTTGTGGATTTGATTACTGTTGAGGGTTTTTGAAGGTTTAATTTGCTACAACTGATTCACCCCCCCTCTCAGTTGTCTTGTTCATTTCAACACAACCTTGAATTTTTTTAGAAAAATAATGTGAAACATGATAAAGTTATCTAATCATATATGTGCACCAAGTGACATTGTGTATACATTTCCATCATAAGCAAGTTGCACAAAAGGTGAGGAGAGGGGTAACCAAAAATTTGGTGTGATATAACCCTTCTTTACACCCTAATGAAGATAGCCACCTAATTGGTTTAGGTGTCTAACAAGGAAACCTTGAAGGGAGATACATCCTTTTGCAAAATATCTGAAGGATGTGTATATGGTGAGATGAGGGTCAATCCATCAAGCCTAGACCAATGAAAGAATATGAGAATACTAATTTATTTATTTAAAAATAATTGAAGTATTTAATTTCGACAAAATAATTAAATAATTAGAATGCTAATAATTTTAACCACTACAATGGATAATCAAAATTGTCCAATAAATAAATTAAAACAAGAAACATGACTTATGAATTATATAATGATTAATTATCAATAATTAATTATCAATAGTTATACTATTAAATTTTATAAAAGAAATAAATAACTAGAAATGCTAAATAAATTAAACCACATTTAATTTAAAGCAATAATTTTAATTCATAAAAGCTATGAGTTCATATTTTTAAATTAATTACACCATTTTAATCTAAAAAGTCATTTATTTCCTTCAAATTATCCTAAGTTAAATTATTGATTTAATCTAAATTTTACTATGTCACATTTTATGTTTAGGCTCCCATATTTTCCTAATCCCCACCTAAAGCTTTTAACAACACCTAATATTTAAACTAATATTTTTAAGAACTTAAAGAATGAGAATCAACTTTGAACCATATATTTAATTAAATCTTAAAGCCATTTGATTTTAGGGAAACTAACATAAGTAACTAAAACCAATTATTGTATTTTAAATAATTTCATTTTGTTTTGTTGGTGTACGAGTCTACAAGGAAGGAGGAGCTTGAAGATGGATGGTTTTTTAGGTTTTCTTTCATAGTTACAAGCCATTGATTATTGTAGGAAATGATATTCATTGGATTTTTATGAGCATAAAGAATTGAAGAGAAATTTTCTCCATTCAACTTGTTTATTTTTAGTTGTCATATATATGTTTCTCAAGTAAGATATAACTATTTGTAGGTTTAGATATATGTGTGTGTGTGTGTGTATGTATATAAATACATATATATGTATATATGTATATATATACATTCATATATATTGTTCAATATTTGCAACTGCATGTAAAAGTTCTGTAACATCCCACCACGAAACCCTAGAGGACAACACACAAACATGACTAAATATTGGACAATTTTTTTTTAAAGCTATAAAAGTGAACTGCATAACTTAACATAACATGAAACTAAACTAATCCTCTAAGGTTCCACGATTGCATTACTAACATAGCTATAAACAAGAACTAGATTTATTTCATTAGCAAATATGTTTACATGATTTTTCTAACCATCAAGTTCATTTTAAACCATCACATTATATGATTAAACACTGTGAATTTCCATAACATGTCATCAGTTGAACAACATTAAAGATCATATATAAAGAACTAACAAGTACATATACAAATTCCATTACGCGAGAGTGCATCCTTACATTGTTTACAATATTGCTTCCCTAAATACAATTGGGAAGATTACATTAAATTACAACACATGTTACAACTGAGATGCAAATCCAATACATATACATTAAGACTCTCTTCTCGAACAGGAACATGAACCGAAATCTACTTCACAAGGGACAAGCTTCATGCACTCGAACAAACAAGGAAAACCCAATGGAGGAAAGAGCACCAACCTCCCAACCATGTGGAACCATAAGGTCCACCCCCTATACTAGGAGATGACATAAGGTCCCACTACAAACAAGCAGTCAAGAAAACAATAGGCTAACATATACAAGGGCTACACATGACTCCAATATAACACTGCAACAACATTAACATCACACAACACATACATTGCTTCCAAAGGAATCCACACAACAGGAGGATAAACAATACTAGGGAATGCTAGACTACAATAGGGAAGAGTGTCATCACATAGCTTGATATGGGTTACCCATGCGGATCTTCCTAGGCCCTGACCCTCATCCTGAGTTACCCTATTGACCTCTCCCGATCCCTAGCTCTTCCACGGAATCAATGTACCTTTCATGCGGACAAGGAAGTTGATCTTGCCATTCTAGGCCTTCTCATCTCATCTCAAGCCTAAACAAGCACTTGAGCCATGAGTGAGGCATACATTATCTTAATTAATGTGAGTTATACCCATCCCCCTAATTCATTATTAATATTATCTCTATATTAAGAAACTCCCAAATGGGTTACCCTAGATACCACTTCAGATTTCGGCCCCTATTGAGAGCCACTCCCCCTACTTGCAACTAGTAGACCCTACACAACAAGCAAAGTAGAAACCATCTTGCACACTTAACAATTCACATGAATCCAACAAAACAAGGAATTTCTCATCTTGCTTACATAATCATGAAAATCCATATACAGTGCAAGGAATTACCCATTTTGCACATATAACATAATCATAAGAATCAATGCAACACATGACATATTCATAAGAGTCAATACATAGTGCAAGGCATCAACCATCTTGCACGCAACACAAAACATTGCCAAACTACTTGAAAAGAGAAACATCAAAAGAACCACCCATGTAAAAATACTCCCTCCTAGCCTTTGGAAACCGACCTTAACAATTTGCACAAAAGAATCCCACTTTTGAATAGTAACCAAAAACATCCCTATTCAACTAATCAAAAGAATTATTCAAAACAAGCATAAAAATAACAATGCAACCATGAACGACTCCATATATAAACTTTACTTCCACATTTTATTTTTCCCATTTCACTTAACAAGACACATTATCTAATACATTTCTTTTACATTTCATATTACCCTTTACCCTTTAACCACATAATTCCCTTAATGGTCATGTGCCACAATAACTACATAATTAATTAAACAATGAGTTTACAATTCCACTATGAAATAATTATAAAGGCAAACAACAACCATAAATTAATACTCTATTTCATTTATTTGATAAATCCTCCATTGATTATTATAAACTATCGAAATATATCTATATTATTAGCTTACCAATAATTCTACATTAAATTTCACTTCTAAATGCAATCAAGACTATATGAACTGAATCATCAATAATTATAAATCGACATCTTTTTTTTTAGACTACTAATTTAACAATAATTATAATTAAATATGAAACTCAAAGTAATTTTAAAAGAACTATTGATTTACAATTTCTATTTCTAATAATATGTTGAGCGTGCACTATTATAAATATAAATACTCTCAAATATAAATAAGATAGTCCAACCCAAATATATGGCATTGAATACTTAACTATTCTTAACTATAACCTTGCATGCAATTGAATCTAAATTCATATAAAGGAACAATATTTGATTTCTACCATTTCATACTATTCTTTAACATTAACCACATAATTCACTTTATAGATCATTTACCACAATAAATCATATCTCACTAATTTACATAGCAAATTTTACAAATCGACTACTTAATAATGAAAACAATTAGCATTCAGAGAGGCTATCTAATTTTTCTTATTTAAACTTAGCTAATCACAAATCCTTCAATTCAACTAATTGTAAGTAAATCTACTTTACTCTACTTAATTCCCAACTTATTTATCTTCTTAGTCAATTAATTAACATAAGCAAAATTATTCTTTTTTTCCATAGCCATGATATATATATATATAAGCAAATACCAATCATAAAATACATATTTAACGAATTACATATAATTGAAAGTCCAACAAGATACATACATATATACACACACTCTTATAAAAGAGACCTACAATTTTAACACCAATATAATTATAAACAAAATATAAATTAATTTGTATTTCTTTCTATTACAAACAATGAAAATAATGAACAATACATTGTAAACCCCAAGATTGAACCTCATTTCATTGCTAAAACTCATAGAAATTATTGAAGAAATAGTTATCAGATGCTCTCAACCTGAATAAGATTGAGGTGTTTAAATATAATGAAATCATAATAACAAAATAAGGGTTTCAAATATGATTGAAGTAGACTAATCTTCTAGACATTTAAATAGCTAATGTAGGTACTCAACCTATTCACTAAACATGACTGATAAAGCTAAGAAAATAATGCATCTCTGCTCACAAAAATAAAGCCAATAAAGCAAAGAAAATATCACGCCTCTAATCACAATAAGAAATTCGATAAGGCTATGAACATTTCCTATCTTTGTTCACAAATAAAAGAGCTAAAAGAATTAATCCAAATCTTATCCATATTCAAAAAATATAGTCGAAAGGGTTAAGTTTAAAACAGAACCTTATTCATGCAGTCATGCAGGTTGAAAGGATAAGGGTTGCACATATCTCACACATCAGTAACCTTTATTGCATTACATATATAGTTATTTCAAGCATTGACATCTATGAAGATAAAACATTTACTAAAATCCCCAAACAATTTCACCAAAATCCCCAAACAATTTTCCCAAAATCCCAATTCCAATCTCTACCATATTCAAAAAAATTTGTAGACAATTTTGTTTTTTTTTTTTTCCAAAACAAAATGAACAATAAAAATCTCCAAAAGGCTTATTATTTACAAAAGAAAAGTAGTTTTATTTTCGAAAACAAAATCTAATAAAAATCTCTAAAATCCCAAAAAATAGCAAGTTTCTATTTGACAATTTGTTCGAAGTTATATTGCCGGTATTGGCATAGTGTGATGGTTTATCGGTGGCATTGTTGTTCTTGCCACCAAGGTTCAAACCCCATTGGGGCGGTATTGTTGAATGGTTGTATCCGGTTCATAGCTCTGGTCAAAAGCGTTTACCCCTTGAATAAAAAAAAAAAAATTGTTCGAAGTTATGCATGTGCAGCATAGAAATCATTTCTATCTTTTAATTATTATTCTGTTGTTGTTTATTAATTGAAACTTTCCATTATAATATTTTATTTTAATTTAATATTTCATTATGCTTTTAAATTTCTTATAAACCATAATTATTAATAAATATGTTTATATTTACTTACCAAGATACTTGTTATTTAGTAAATTATTTTAATGAATCAATTAACCAAGAATAACATTTAACAAACTTAAATTAAACAACCCAAAATATCATTTATTAAACATCATGAAAGGGTGAATCATGGAGGGGCACTACAAGTTCTTTTATAGAAAGAGGATATTTAAAATACTTTAAATTATGTATATATTCTTATTATATTTACATATGCATTTTAGGGTAAATATAAATGTGCATAATTTATTTTTTTTAAATATACATAAGTCTTGTTGTGTAAATAAGTGTTTTACCTAACTAATTCATCAATGGGTCCTATTTACATATTATGTTTACTTAGGTCCTAGGAGGGATTCTTTTTAGAAGGTGTTGTTGTCATTAGATCTTATCTTTTGACATTTAATACTTGTGTACTAAGTCATTTAATATTAGTTGTCTCATGACATATGATTAAGACACTTTTGATGATCTTGTCTAATCGTATGTCTCACCTTGGCTATATAGTCAGGTGGTCTAATGTGTAAATTAACATTAATAATATCATTCATATCATTATAATCTATCATTTGTATCCTTTGATAGAAAATAATTATTCTCCCATAGTTGATCTCTCTTGTGCTTTCATGAATTTTCTATCTATCTTGGATGGCTATAATCTTCATCCAAATCTTGCATGGTGTAGAGTATTATATACCAAATCTTACATTGTATCAAACCTTGTGGGATTGATTATTGTTTTTCTTTATTGAGAGATCCAGGTTGTCCATATTGGTGGATCTTGAAAAGTTGAGTATGCTCTTCTCTTACATCAAATAATGATTGGTGAATTAAAAAAACATGAAAAGATATACCAAATTTTGGGGTTTCTTCTTTGTGGATTTGTATTAAAGGTTTAAATTAGAGCTTTTTGGTGCAAATTTGAACTTTTCATTGAGTTCAAAATGTTTGAAAAAGTTAGTTTTTCGTTTTTTTTCCAAATTGGACATATGAGGCCAGATCTGTGAGGGTTTGAAGCTAAAAATTGGTTTCCCGATTTGGGAGGTAGCTACAATTTCAGACCATTTTGGGTCAAATTAGACCCTACCATCGCGTCTAGAATGCCCACAAATTCCAATATTGACTATCATTTTTTAAAAATTAGACAACTTGCCTTAAGATATTTGAAATTTTTCACCCTCCCTCCCTCCTTATGGTTTTTTGTACAATCATGCAATTCAACTGCCCAGTTGTAGAAAGGCGAAAAAAATAATAAAATTACTAATTTTTTCTAAAAAAATTTAAAATCAAAAGAAAAAACAATTAGTGTTTGGTAGGGGGTCAAACCACAATAGTGGTTTACAAATTTTATGAGGAAGGAAATTTCATTTTTCTTCCTTTCCCCAAACTCAAAGGGTTCGGTCGAACTCAATGGTTCGGCTAAACTACCTTTTATGTTTGACCAAACATATATGTCCTGTCGAACCATTGGTTTGACCGAACCCACAAAACATAAACAAAAAAATTAATATTTTAAGAGGTTCGATTGAACATTGGTTCGACCGAACCCCCTCAAATAAGACAAAAAAATGAACTTGTCACTGTCATTTTTCACTTTTTTCTGCTTTCCCTATGCTCTATGCGTGCGGTGAACAGCAAACGGCGAAGGTGAAGAGCAAACAGCGAACAAACTCGACTTCATCTCTCCGGCGAATGGAAAACTCACTTCATCTCTCCACAGTTCATCAACCCAACTTCCAGGTTTGTCAAATTCAAATTTCATAGACTTCAAAATGCATTTGTTTGTTAAATTTCTAAACCCTAAATGCGAAATTTTTCAAATTTGTTGAATTGAAACTGCATTTGTTGGAAATTTTCTAAAGCCTTTTCAACATACACTATTTATATGATACATTTCTACTTTGTCAAAAAATTAACATGCCATGTCTATGCTTCCACATTTTGCATACATTTCTACTAGGGCACCTCCAATTTATTTGAGGCATTATATCAAATAGTTCATGGTAATTTTTGATGGAGTATGATAGAAATAGTGTTTCCATTGTATGCACCCTATATCAAACAATTCATTAACAAATTTATTTGAGGCATTATATCAAACAGTTCATGGTAATTTTTGATGGAGTATGATAGAAATAGTGTTTCCATTGTATGCACCCTATATCAAGCAGTTCATTAACAAATTTATTTGAGGCATTGTATCAAAAACACTATTGGAAATTTATTTGAGGCATTATATCAAAAACAGTATTTCTATCATACTCCATCAAAAACACTATTGGAAATTTATTTGAGGCATTATATCAAACAGTTCATTAACAAATTTATTTGGGAAATTATATCAAACAGTTCGTGATATAAATTTTAGGGTGCATACAATGGAAACTTGGATAAAATTCTTCATATTTTTCCTTTGAGTCTTATGACATTACTCCAAAAATGGTTGGTGAACTAAATGTATGAATCGAAGAATAAATTTAGAGGAAAGAAACTAGATTGTTTGAATGAAATGTATAATAAAATAGTTCTATTAGGATTAGAAGGAATGAAGGTATTATTAACTTTTCTAGTATTAGGAAAATATAAAAATATGTCTACTTTCCTATATATATATATATATATTTAAAACTATTTTTCATATATCCATGTTAAAACTATTAAAAATTAAATTACATAAATCAATTTTAAATTTGTACAAAGAAATAAATGACTTTGACTAATCTGAGCGAATATTTAAAATATAGCTATCCTCTTTACAAAATCCAATTTGATTTGAGATATTTATGGACAAAAAATATGGATGAGCATGAGGTAAGTAAGAAAGAATAACCTTAATTTATATCTTCCCTCATCAAATAATTTCACGTTTAAAGAGTTTCTTAAGGCATATCCAATTATGAAAAACTATTATATACTTGTTATAACTATATTAAAGTATATCATGAATAAATTGAAAGGATAAAGAGTAAATCACTAAAAATGCATACATAAATCATAGAAGTAAATTGATTAATATAAGGAGATTCAAGTGGTTGGATAATTTTTTCCAAGGAGTGGAAGAGGTTAAGAAGGAACCATCAAATAAATATAATATTTTAAATACTTTACAAGAAAAATACATTTCTCCTTGCTCTAAATTCAAATGGTATTCCTTCTAAGATGATAATAATTGAAAAATGTAAGAAAATAATCATTATGAAGATCAAGTACCATTGATAAGTTTTAAGAGATCAAATAAAATATTCAACAACAAAAGAAAAAAGAGAAAATAGTTAATGCTAAAGAAACAACTACAACCAAGAGCTATGTTAATAAATTCTCCTCTTATGTAGTCTTCATTTCCCTATAAATTGTGGCCTCCTTGTACAAATTAGCTATTGATCACCATAGTGAAATAAATTTAACATTTTGAAATGGTTAAACACTATTATTATTTTATTTGTATAAGTATAATTATTATGGGTTCATTTCTCCTCTCCTACTCTTCCTAATAAGGTTCTATTTTACAAGCCTCATATAAATGTTAGGGTTCTAACTTCTAAAAATTGAATAGTGTCAACTTAATCTAATTAGACAATGCTCCCCTAGTATTAATGGGGCCAACTTTTTATCTATCAAACTCGGCTATGTTTACATTGAATAAGAATTTGATACCTTTATCCTGATACTTGAACTAAGATATCTTGGCTCTAATTTTAGTCCTTTTATCTAGAAATTATTGGTGACATATCCATTTGTGTTTAGTTTTAATCATTTATTATTGCAATTAATTATTACAAGGAGATTATTGAAGCTTGTATTCCATCCCCACCATTTTTATTCTAAATATTTGACATTTTCTTTCAACTTAAAGTCTAAATTTTATCCTTAATGCTATACATATTTTTCTAGGATAACACATACTCATTATATTTCACTAAATGTGTTCAGGCATAGAAGAAAAACCTTCAATATATCTTTAAGATAACTTTGATACCATCAAGATAATCTCACCTTTCATTGAATTAATATCAAGGTTAACTAACCCTTCCTCTTTACATGCTTTTCAATTAGAGTATCCTCTAGTAAAAATAGAAACATTAATAGTGTGGTTATCAAAGAGTGTCTAGGGATGCACACATCACTATTATTAATAAATTATAAGATTGTAAGAAATTTTTATGGAATAAATAACTATCTAATAGAGAATATAATGTATTGGTACATATCTAACTATTACATATTTTAAATAAAGCCCCTTTAAAATCTATCTTATTGCCATTTAATGAGTCAACTAGGTTCATAATTATTTTCATCTTATTCCCCCAAAATTCATCACCTTTACAACAAAACTTGATTTCATCTAATTTATCTTATTTATTCTCAAATCATATTAAAATCACCACCTTAAACTCTAAGAAATATTTGGTAACTTATTTATTTTATCTTCATTTAGAAAGGGGTGTGAAGGGGATTTAGAACCTTTTAAAGTTTCTTTCAAAATAACTAGGAAGATTTTATTCATTGCCTTTCTTGTTGCTTTTAGGATTAGTGTTATGAATTTTGTGCCTTCATTCTTAAAAATTCTTATATCAACTCATTTAGCATTTCGGTATGTGCAGGATCATCATGGAAAAAACAGCCCTTAAGTGATAATTTTTAAAAAATTAGAGTTAGGCAACTTGACGAAAAATTTGAATACATTATCTATATTATTTCAAAATATGTAAGAATAAAATTTATATCAAATTGAATTTAGTTTCTAAACTACTAGGTTTGTTTAAAAATAATAATCTATTTGATAAAAATTTGAAATTTCAATGATAGTACTTAAATTTCAGGTGAAAAAATAAGTAATGCTTATTCGACCACCCTAACCACAATAAAATGATAATATTTTTTATAATATTTTTATATAAGTAGAGGACTCATGTCCCAATGTGATGCTTTTTGTAATTTGTTTCCAAGTAAATAATTAATTATGAAATTTTTTATTACGACTTTTAAAAAATATAAAAACTTGTATGTCGACCACCTTAACTTGGTCAAAACTTCATGAAATTCATTTTTCTTTTTTTAATCCTATATTATGTGAAGCATAGAATGTGACACATGTTTTGGATTCAAAAAATATGATACCATTTGAAAGCTATAGATGTTTTTCAATCAACCTATCAATCAGAACTTTAGTAATTCAAATAGAAAATAAATAATAATTACTTATTAAATTCAAAGTAAAGAATAATTTATATTGGTAGAAAGTTGAGAATCTCCTTTAAAAACCCTTTTTGTTTCATATATTTTAGGTAAAAAAAAAAGTCGTCAGCCACATACCCATCATATTGCCACTTTTTGGTCCATCATGATCCTGCACATACCCTTTCCATGATCTTTTTATATGGGAAAGGTCAACATACAATGAGGTAGACACTTTCCATTTTTTTTTATTCCTTAATTAGGTCTTTCTATGGAAACTTTTAGTCTTTTTGAACACCTTACAAAAATATGATAAATGTGTGATTATTTTTCTTTCCACTCTATAAATTTTTGATTTGCTTGGATATATAATTGAGATGATTCACTCATAATGTAATGATAAAAATTTAGTATATATGAAAGAAATATTTTCGAGACATCAAACTACCATTCTACATAACTCTCACATGGAAATAGGAATATTATTTTATTTTAACTAAAGAAATTGTGTGTACTCTATCTTGAAAATTACTAATTAATTTTGAATTATATACTTATAATTTAAAATAAGAGCATCCTTTGTAACATGGAATAGATAGGTTAATTTTAATGAAATAAAATATGTTTTTACATTAAGAAAAATTTACAAATATATGGAACTCATACATTGAGAAATTGACTAAGATGTAACTCTATATAAGAATTAAGATGCTCGAATAATTTATATACCTTCTTCCAATAATTAACATTAGAAATTAATACTTGGCTCATATTGTATACCCACCTCCCAATGGTCTTGGAATGGATGCATTTAGATGGAGATGGATTTCAAAAGGGCCATGGTACTTGTGGACCCCTCAAAGGTTTGATATATAACACATGAACTTTATTTATGAAATTTGGTCTTTAGTTGTTGGCTTCTAGTATGAATTTTATAGATATAAGGTGGAATTCTTAGTTGAGACTCTCAATCTTCCATTGTTGGTTTCTACTATGATTATACAATATGCTCGCCAAACTGTATTAATTTCTAATGTTAATTATTCAAAGAAGATTTTGTTTCATAAGAAGAGACCTATGTTCACATATTCCAAGGCATGTTATTATCCACAATGCATGACACTTCTTCACATCTCTACCAAGTTCTAAACAGATACAAATCTGCCATTTCCATGGACGAGATTGATGATTTAAAAATAAAATATCATGTCATTTCTTTCTTGAGAAGTCATGTTTGCATTCATGATTTGCAACTTCCATCTTCATCCAAAAAGAAATTATGTTATCATTATGTGCCTGATATTAACAAATCAAAACCTTCATTTGAGCATGATTGCCAACACAAAGGTAAATGAGTGGAAACAAAAGAAAGCTCAATTAATGGCTTTCAGCATGTTGGTGGAAAATCTGCATCTTTTTGAAAGTGGCTTCCTAGCTTATCAGTCTTATGTTTAGTAAGGTTTTGTAATCTCCACTGTGTTATGTATTCGGGTCACGGGTATATCTAGTATGATGCCTTCTTTTGGGTATTTTGGGTGCATAAGAGAATGTGCATATGTACTGATGTATTCAACCAATGTGCTTTTGTAACATTGTAATCAGACAATTGGTCATTTGTACTAGGACCTCACCGGTCTTTACTCGGACTGCAACTAGGGGTTTTCTTGTTGGTTCTTTCCCACCAGTATGTCTGCCTGAACCAGCTATATGTAAAATATTATATATAAATAAAATTATAAGTGGTCTCCCACTTTTGCTTTAAAAAAAAAGTTATTGTAAATGTCCACATCTTTTTCCTTGACACAGTTGCTATTTCTTAAAAGATTTCTTATGATTTTTCATAATGTTGGTTAATACTTTACTATAAATATTCTATAGTCGTGCTCTTAAATGTCATAAGAATATGTCATAAGAGGGTTTCATCTTATAAATCTATAATAATATTATATGCATTTAGAACATCTTAGACACCTCCCTTGAAGCATTCAACAAATGACAAATAACTACCAACACAAAGTGAGATGCCTCTTTTCCTAATATGAGGACAAAATAATAAATCAAAATATTAGGATGCAAGGTTGACCCACCTTTCCCAATACTTGGCTAAGTTTATCATCTATTGAGGAGTGGATCCCAACAACAATTATGCTTAGTTCTTACTACTAATCCAAGGAATACCTATTCATTTTTTCTTTATTGTATGCCTAATGACTCCTCATCTCAAGTTAAATTGTGGGAATGGATTTTTATGCCCTCCCTATGACTAAATGGCTACAAGGAGGTGAATATGATAGGGTGGAAAAAACCAAGATACAATTTGGTTTAGTTCTCATAAACATTGAGAGATACTTTCCCACATGGAACAGTTCTATTAGTAGTTGACTTTGCAAAAAATTACTCCTTTGTACATCAAAAGGAGATTCAATCAAAGTAATACTTTTCAAAGCATATCACTATTATGGTTCATGTGTGTTATCAACATGCACAATCATAATTGGATGGTGTTGAGACTACAAATGAAGAACGAGCCATTAAGAAAGAATATCACTTTTATATTAGTGATGATAAAGAGCGTGACACACTTTTTGTCCAACATTGCTTTACAATATTTTTTGAGAATTTGAGAAGCAGGGATGTAAAATTTAAAAATCATTTTGTATGGTCAGATGGATGTGCGGCACAATTCAAATCTTCACGGCCATTCTATGCACTTTGTAGATATCATAAAATCTACAAAATACCACATGTTTGGAGTTTTTTTTAGAGTGGGCAAAGAAAGGGTGAGTATGATGGAGCAGGAGCTTGCATCAAACGAGCTTTAAGAAAGCATCAAATGAGTTATCCAGAAGATTGTCTAGACAATGCACATGATGTTGTTGAATGGTGCAAGAAACACTTTGCATCAAATGTGGTCGGCACATCTTCAAGAAAAAACCAACACATTCCACATAGGGTGTTTTGGGAGATATCGGGTATGTATAAATTACATTAAATCAAAAATTTGAATTTATTTAAATTTAAAATATATATATACATATTTGTTCATATAATTTTTTTGTTGTACATATGTATCTAGGTGTGGACAGAAGATCGATGCATGGATGTAAGAGGGTAGAAAAAAAAAATCTTCACATTGTGTTAGGAGTTCAGGTAGTCGCCATGGATGGATATTAGACACAAGGGATTACTCTTGTTTTTGCACTGACTGCATTGAGGGAAACTCTGATTATGCATGCAACAATCAAGAACTTGGATATGTTGGTAAATGGGATACGGTGCCACTAGTTGTTTCAAAAACATATGGTGAAAACAAGGAAGAAAGATTGAAGACATTCCTTTGATTTCAATTGATTATGACCATATTTCAGGATTGGTTAGAAAAGGTACACATGTGTAAGTTTTCAATAATTTAAATATTATATATATCTAGTTAATGATCTTTAGAGACATTTTTATTTTTTAAGAATTTTTTTGTGTAAATTTGGTGTACAGGAGATGTTTTTGCAGTCATAGCAGAGCCTGGAAACATCAAAGGTGTTAGCTATTATTTATTGTGTTGCACAAAAGAGAGGAATAAGCTAAAAAAACCTAAAACAAGTGATGGAATGTCATTTCCCACAGGTGAGTTTGAATTTAAAATTTTATATACATTGTATTCACATGTGCACATTACATTATAAACATTAAATACATATTGTACAAACCTTGAGCACAAAAATGTTGCACATGTTCATATGTCTTACCTTAGGTTCATGTTTCCCATGCAGGTTTTGTTGTAGTGCAAAGGACATATCTAAAACAAGTCAAAGTTGTTCAGCATGGGATTCATTTTGTTGACTATCAACCTGATAACAAGATATATCAATATAGTCACTTAATAATTGCTACCCCTCTACATCTTCATGTAGTTCCACATGCACGTGGTCAAAGAAAATGGAGACTAGATAGTGATGATCATCAAAAAATTCTACATGTTATTGAAGAGCGGGCTGAACCAGAATCTTTGACTTAGATTATATCCATGGTTTTCAAGTTCACTTGTAACCCTATACATGTTCAAATGAGAACTTATAGTAACTTGTACATAGTTGTAAATCATTTTGTGTAAATTACAATTATATGTACATATTTGTTCCATGGAAAATTTTTAAGTTCAAGAATCTTTGATAGCATCATTTCTCACTTTTTTTGGTTGCATGTAAACCCATATATATGCTTTCAATCCTTATTTGAAACGTAGTGAATTTTTTTAAAATCATTTTGCCTAAATTACAATTATATGTACATATTTGTTCCATGGAAAATTCTTAAGTTCAAGAATATTTGATAGCATCATCTCTCACTTTTTTTGGTTGCATGTAAACCAATATATATGCTTTCAATCCTTATTTGAAACATAGTGAATTTTTTTAAAATCATTTTGCCTAAATTACAATTATATGTACATATTTGTTCCATGGAAAATTTTTAAGTTCAAGAATTTTTGATAGCATCATCTCTCACTTTTTTTGGTTGCATGTAAACCCATATATATGCTTTCAATCCTTATTTGAAATGTAGTGAATTTTTTTAAAATCATTTTTCCTAAATTACAATTATATACAACTTATATTTGTTTCATGGAATTTTTAAGTTCAAGAATCTTATATACACTTATATACAAATTATATAATTTGTTCCATCGAATTTTTCCATAGGAAACTATGTAAATTTTAAAATTAAGTATTATCTAATTATAAAATTATTGTACACATATATAAAACATAAATCAACGCAAATAAAAAAATAAACCCTAACCCTTAAACCCTTAACCCTATAACCATAAACCCTTGTACCCCCTACCCTCTATCTTTCTCCCACTCCCCCTTCTCTCTCTTGAAAGTCTCTCC